>CM033454.1:7540395-7562895 GCA_019425755.1 Amaranthus cruentus | reverse complement strand
GTAAATTAAGAAAAAGATATAAAAAAAGGCAAAAGTAGTTTGATACGTAGGGAAATGGAAGAAATGTGTCGATAAGATAAATAGATAAATGACATGTTTAAAAAATGCATATTAGTTGAAGTTGTTGGCTTAATCTGTTGGCTTATTTGATCAGGTGAAGCTATTGATTTATAAGCCATATGTTTAATCCAGCTATTATAGAGATCTTTTTGACTAAAATTATATTTTACTTGTTGGTTATTTATTAATAAAAGTAGGCTAAATTAAAGGACAAAAGTCAATAAAAAGCTACAAAGAGTAGCTCTTTTGCTTTGGCATGAAAATCAGCAATTCTGCTAGCTTAAAAGTCCTTTACCAAATACTTTTATTGGTTGTTTGACCTACAAAAGAACCAAAAATAACTATAAAGCAACCAAAAAGATAATTGTTCAACACATGGCTCGTTTAATTTTGGGCTCCTGAGCAAAAAATAAAAATGGCTCCTAAAAGATTAAGGTGTGTCAAATAATATTATACTCATTTTTTTTATTATTCATATTTGAACTACTTTATAAAAAAACTAATAACTCATACTCCCTCCGAATCAGTTTAGTTGTCCCATTTTCTTATTTGCCAAAACCATACTAATTGTCCCATTTCCTTTTTTGTCTATCCTTTTTTTACCTAAATACCTCCACTTTTACTACTCTCAATACCCAACTACCACCTTTACCCCACTTTTCCAATTTCCAATACCCCAATTACCACCTTTACCATTAATTTAATCAATTAAAATACCCAACTACCACCTTTTTAATGGACCCCACTCAACCCTTAAAATCCGTGAAATCCCAAATGGGACAACTAAAATGATTCGGAGGGAGTATTATTTAGTCAAAAATGTAATTAAATCTGAAATTAAATCATAACAATATCAACCATGTAAGTGAAAATAAATTTTTTGAACTCTAAAATATTTATGGCTTGGGGCAATAGCCATGCTAATCGATGGTCACGCCCCATACTAAATGTGTTGATGACAATTAAAAAAGATTGTGAGTCATACCCTAAAATAGAAATGTATCGGATTTTATAGGACTGATTAAAACGAAAAATATAGGGATGTGGGGGGTATTTTTTTAAAAATAATTAGATGAGTTAATGTTTAATACACAATTTGCAGCAAGCCCCTTAGACAAGAAGGGAATGCCAATACGTGATAATGATGGAGTGAAGGAAGCGAGTCCTTTGGCATATGGTTCGGGTCACATACGACCTAATCTAGCGATGGATCCTGGTTTAGTTTATGACATGAATGAATATGATTATCTTAATCTCCTTTGTGCAATTAATCAAAACAGCACAGTATTGGAAAAGCTGAGTAAGCAACATTCATATGATTGTCCTCGCAATTTAAACGCATTAGATGTAAATTATCCCTCCATATATGTTCCTGAGTTTAATGGAAACACCGTTATCAATCGTAAATTGAAAAATGTTGGGCAACCAAGCACTTACATGCCTCGCATCGAAGCCCCACATGGAGTTTCAATCATTGTGGAGCCTAACACACTACTATTTTCTGAACACAATCAACAATTACCATTTAAACTTACTTTAATAGCTAATCTCAATCTTTTTTCTTCTGATTATATCTTTGGAAGTTTAGTTTGGTCTGATGCTAAACATGTTGTTAGGACTCCTATTATTTTGAAGCCAAAGAAAATCTAGATTTTTTTTATATAATTTTATTTTTATAATTAATCATCTTGTATAATAATTGTAAGTCAATTTTGATAAACTATCCCATACTATTTTTTCTTTGATTCTTTGTTATTAATGTACTCAATTTTCTTTTTTATGGTTTATTATAGTTTCACAAGAATGTGCTGTTTAAAATCTTCAACAATTTGGAATCGAAATTGTTTTAATTGATTTCTTCCGGTTCCATGTCCAAGTTAATGTATATAAAAATAGTTTTAATTATAACTTTGAATTGCTCAATCATACATTATCAATTTGAATTCTAAACTATGATGTAGTTCTTGTTCTCTTACCACTCTCAAATTATGTTTATTATCTCTTAAAATATTTCAATATATATTGAAACATATCAAACCTAGGCTAGATTTCGAATTTGTGAGTGATTTACAATATCCAATATCAAACGTGTCCACAAATCTTAATTAGACCTTAGACGACTTAAGTGACAGCTAAAGGATTGAAGAACGGAAACATATCGAAAATATCATCCATATTAACTAGTTAAATCACTACAAAATTTACAAATGAATAGCTAGTTATAAATAATTAGAAAAAAAGAATACAAGCAATGGAACTTGTAAAAACATCAAATGCTACAACTTCTTTTTGATACTTGTCCAGAACTCAAAAGAACATCAAGATACCCTTTCTTTTTCTTTAAAGCAGAAACTAAATTAAACAATTACAAATAATTTGAACTAAACGATAATAAAAATTAGATCTTAATTACAAAATAGTAAAAATTACCGTGAATAATGCAACATTCTAACCTTTTCCCTAAAAGAATAATACCAACATTTTAACCCAAATGTTTTTTTATCTATGTTCAGTTACAAATAGTCTACTCCACACTTATGGGTTCTTTGTCAACCCTTTGGATTTAACCTCTTTTATTAATGATACCTAGACCACTAAGAAGATCTCACTATCTTATTACCTCACTTTATTCCCGTGAGGATCGGACTATAAATTCCCTTATAATAAAATATAATCCCAAACTCTTAAGAGCGAAAAACTTATACTTTACAAAGTATTTCAATGTTGAGGCTTTAAAAATAAAAACTCTCTAAAACATTAAGAACAATTACAATTTTGAGAGTTAATAAATTAAGAACAACTTAAAAACTTTTTAATCAAGCTCAAAGTAGGCGTGTGGATGCTTGTTCTTGGAGTGTTGATGAAGACCTCTATATATATTATTTGCCTCAACATAGCCATTTGGATAATTAGGGCTTCACCTCCTTAATTTTTTAGGTTTTGTTGTTTTTGGAGTCGAGCTTCAAAGTCTTAATCAAAACCCTAGGCTTTTCTTTAAATATTGAATCAAACCCGGAAATTTATTTCCACAAAGATAGCAAAATAATATTCTAGGAATATTTTCCTTAAATCTAGCAAAATAAAAATTAGTCATTTTACTAATCCAAGTTATTTTATTTATTAAAACGGTGTGAAATTAAATAAATAATTTTGACAATTTCAACTTAAATTATTTATTTCAATTTAACTGAATATAACTTAATAAAAACTAATCTTATTTGTTTCCTAACTTATTTTGTCCTATTTAATTATAAAATTCATATTAGCTAAAACCAAATAAACTTAAAAAATATATATATTAAAAATATTTGTATACTTAGTATGATATTAGAAGAATTAATCATACAAATGTAATTATTTAATATATGTTTTGAATTATCATCATTTGAAAGAGTTGAGTTTTCAATCTTCCCCTTAATGGAAGTCAAAACTATATTTTCCTAAATCATATTTCTATGTGAAAACATATAATAATCAAGCAACAATATAGAAAAAATTTATCAATATTAATCATAAGCATTAATAATAAGCTAACATTCATTAGAGAACAAATAAATAAGATTAAATCATAAATAGTTATCCATTATATGCAATAGTCACTCAAATTAGTAAGTAACAATAGATAACCATATTTAAACCAATACCATAATATAGCAATGTATGACGATTAAGACATTTCATAATCTTTTCAATTATGTAACCATCAACAATTTATATCATCATATGCATCATAGTTCAAGTGTATGAATCAACATTCATTAACATTCAACCATTGAGTATCATCATCACGCAACAAATGCTAACCAAACGTTCAAAGAACAAGCAACCAATCAACAACATTCAATAGTATGCAAACATATAATCAATTTAGAAATTATAAAATGAATTTATCTAACGCATTTATCAAATGCATCATAAACAAAAAACAGTAGCAAGCACACGCATATTCATCAGTTTATCAGTCCATTAGTTGATAATACAATGCATCTGTAATAGTCTGGTTCACCTTAACTCGGACTATTACAATAGTCACTTATTCAGGTCTGATTCTAAATCATAGCATACCCTATCCACTTTTGTTTGTATCATCTTCATTCGTTCCCTAAATTCGAGGAAACTCTTGTTATCCTGTATTCTCCATAAATCTAGATTAGAAACCTCCCTCCAAACAGGCACCGTGTCAAAAATCGTTCCCTTTATCCATACTCCTTGATTACAAAACGCAATACTATAAAATCACGTACAAAACTTTAAACTAACAATTTAAACTTACAACAATTAAAAGCCTTATCGCCTCACTTCAAAAAGAATACAACACAAGACCACATTGAAAAACTCCACCCAAAATAACCTATCCCCCATCTCTCTCCTAATGTCAAATTATTTCATTATCAGTTTAAGAGCGTTGGCTCTGATACCAATTGTAATAGTCCGAGTCAAAGTAAACTAGAAATTCACATGTAAATATGAATTTTGGGTTACACGTTGGTAGAGCTGTTCAAAAGTGACCCGACCCGAAAATCCGACCTGAAACCGAAAGTAAACCGACCCGAAAATGTGTTCCTTTTTAAGGTTTATCGAACCGACAATATCGTAACCAAAGTTGAACCCGAACCGATTGACAACCGAAAATGGGAAAGCTGAACCCGAACTGTAACCGAATTTTGTAATCGACACATAACCGTTAACCGAGATTACTCGATCCAAAAATGACCGACCCGAGTCATATCCGACCCGAATCATGCTCGAAACCGAACTCGATCCGGCAAAAACCGACTAAACCCGAATAAATTTTAGAACGAATTGCTTTAAACCTGAACTAATTTTTAACATAGAAGTATGATATACTCATATTCAATCATCTTATTATTTAATCTAATAAAGTGATAGATATTTTAATAAATTAAATTTTATAAATACATGGTTTCATATATTTAGAGTTAATAATTAATGGTCAATGTATACAATCGTATTAGATGAAAATTGATAGAACTTTATAATTCTAATTTTCGGTCAAACAAGTAAAAGTAACAAAGTAATAATGATCACTAGTTACTTACATTTTAACTATTTTGCCTTAAGTAAAAGGAATCTTGTCATCAATTAAAAAATGACTAACAACTTAATTTGATATTGACTCGATCGATAGTAATTAGTAGTACGTAGCCGATAGTAATTAAAACCCGAACCCGATCTGTAATTGACAAAACCGAACCAATTATTAACCGATGACAACCCGACACCGATTAACACTCGACACGAACTTCAACAGACACCGAACCGATGCTAACCCGATAGCTCGAATAACCGATCTTCAACCGAACCGCGACTAACCGACCCGACCCGAGTGTGACCCGTCGTAACACGCAACCGAAAAATAGCCGATCCGAAATACAACCGAACCGAATGACACCCGCCCGAAACCGACTCGTTCACCCGAATGAACACCTCTACACGTTGGACATTTAAGTTAAACCATATTCTAGGGCTGACGACGTTCTAGTGATAAAGAAATAAATAAACGACATCATCATCATCAACATCATCAACATCATCATCATCTTAAAAGTTTATAACTCGAGAATGATAAGTGTAATTATTTGCACTTAGTTATATCATTTTATACTCCTTCATTATTATCATCATCATCATACCTAGTGTATCCCGTTCATAGAAAACTATGATCAGGGTATGGGGAGGGAAGAACAACGGCAGCTCATACCCATAGAGGAGAGTGTGGTCAGAGAGTCCTTCGGCTCGAGAAAGGTCTTCAAAGAGGGAGAAACCTGCAACTTACAAATAGAATAAATAGAATACGTACAAATAACTAAAAATAAAGATGGGTAAAGAGCGATAGTTAAAGGCATTAAACAATAACAAACGATGGGTAAAAGGGACGAGTTTAGTAATCTAAGATGTGGATAAGGCGTCGCCAACTGCCCTTATCCCTAGTCATTTGTTTGGAGAGGTGAAGTTCATGCATGTCACTTTTAATTTGTTCCTCCCACGTTCTCCTATGTCTTTCTCGACTTTTCTTGCCCTCCACTATGATGCATTCGATCCTCCTTACTAGGGCGTCATGTGTCATTCTCTACATATGCCCAAACCATCTCAACCTGTTCTCCTGCATCTTCGCGAAGAGAGGTGCAACACTTAACTTTCCCTGAACTCCTGGTTTCTTATCCTATCCATCATAGTATTACCATACATTAATCTATTTACTTCCATCCTCTGTTCGAAAACCATCTTTATGGGCCAACATTCTGTACCATATAACAACGCCGACCTAATTGCAACGCGGTAAAATTTACCTCTTAATCTCCTCGGGAACTTTTGATCACAAAGCACCCTAGTTGCTGCTCGCCACTTAAGCCAACCCACTTGTATACGATTAGTAACGTTTCCATCAATCTCCCCTTTACTTTGAATAACCGATCCCAAATATTTGAACTTGGACGTACATGCAATAACTTCTCCCTCTATGGTCACCTCTGGCTCCCCGTCGATTTAGGTTATCATCAGCAGGAAGGCATAGATTATGGTGAAACATTAGCTCTAGTTGTGAAAATGACTACTATTAGGGCATTTCTTGTAATTGCAGCTACAAAAAACTGAGAACTTCATCAAATTGATGTTCATAATGCCTTTTTTCATGGTGATCTTGATAAGGATTACCTGTTATTCGCTATTTTGGATTCGAGAGAAGATTAGCAGATAATGATTATTTGTTATTTCACAAAGCTTATGGATTCATGCATGCTAAACAAACTTGAGGGCAAGCTACTAATGAATTCTAACTGAAATATTATGGATCCATGTATGTAACAATAATACCATGCAGGAGAATTTGAAGGGACAACTATTTGATCTATATTTTTGCTTAGGCCTTTGAGTTAGGATGTCTTTGACTTTGGTTTTCTTTTTTGAAACAAAGTTGTTGTTTTCAATCCTTGAGTTGTGCTCTAAAAGGATCTAAATATATTTCTTCCTCCCTACATGCTTGCAATGAAATTCAATATGATTATTGGCATCAGTTGAACTAATCTTGCTTACTTAGAGAAACATATATATGTGCAGCAGGTTTAGAAAAATTTTACTTTAAAATAATAAATGTTAAAATTATTTTTCTGTAAAATATTTAACATTTATAATTTTTTTTCCATAAAATTATTAAATATTTATGGACGTTAATGAATTAAACTGTGAATTAAACAATAAAATGGTGTATTAAACGTCAAAATGGTGAATTAAACAAAAACTGGATGCTACCATATGGAAAAAACTTACAAAATGATGAATTAAAGGGAATTTAACAAGAACTTAACGGAAAATGCTACGCCAATTAGATAGTGCATAAACTGGATGCTACCATGTGGAATTTTCTTTAAAAATTGCTACCACTGGCATTTCATCAAAACTGGATGCTACCATGTGAAATTTCCCTTAAATTAATTGTAAAGGTGGGTAATTGGGGTATTGTAAGTAGTAAAAATAGAGGTGATTTGGTCATTACTTGTGTGAACAGGGGTATTTAGGTAAAAAAATCATTGGCAAAAAGGGAAATGAAACAATTGATATGAATTTGCCCAATAAAGAAATGAGACAATTGAAAAGAATTGGAGGGAGTATTCATTTACTCCAAAGTCTTCATTGCTAATTGCTAGCTTTGATTAAATTATTAGTATAAAACATCCTTACATCTCCCTCATAGTCATTACTTATTTTCATCATTCAAATATATAAGACTTTAACTCTTCATTATATTTAAATATAACTCACGTGGGACTAATTTTGAATTATCTAATTTGATCAAGTTAATATTTTTTAATATAATTATGAAATACCTTTTTTATATCTAAATAATTAATAATTATGCTAAGAAAAAATTATCACAATAATTAAATTACTATATCTATGAAAATTTAAACAATCTCGTGCATTGCACGGGTATTACCCTAGTTAACATCAGAAAAACTATTGCTAGAGATGAGGTGTTAATAATTAGATCACAGTGCATGAAATCAGTTTTCACAAGACAGAATGCAAATTTAGTCTTACCTTCTCTACTTAAACATTTTGCAAACAAAGAAGAAGTATTCTCTTGTTTTCTCTTAATTATTTTGAAATTTAGAAGGAACAATATCAAACACATAACTCATTCAATCATAATTTCTCATCATCAATTAACCAAACACATTCGCAATAACATACTAACATTTCACAAATCACAAATCACAATAATACCAATTCACAAAATCACAATGACATAGGAGTATTAATTAAAATACGTAAGAATATGCAAATACTTACATTCCAATAGTTTGATAGTGAACGGTTCAAATGTTTATCTTCATCACAAATTAATTTCTTATGCATGAAAAAAAAAAGAATATGCAAATACTTACATAATTTGATGAATTGTCACTTTCTGCCCAATTAGTCTCAGAGTTTAAGGAAAATTTCTAATAAACCTCGTTCCTAACGATCTCAGCTTCCTTCTTTGCCTTTCAACTTCTTTTACATCATCCACCTTTTTATTAGCTTATTGAATTGTTTTTTCACCTGTGCTTTTAATTGCATTAATTGTAACATTCGAGAAATTAATTCAGGAATTTAAAATAAATAAAATAATTTAAATAAATAAATAAAATAGTTTAGTATTAATAATTGGGTAAATTCTTGTGTTGATAATAATAATAATAATAATAATAATAATAATAATAATAATAATAATAATAATAATAATAATAATAATACCCCCTCCTATTCAGCACAAGAGTCCCATTTCCATTTTTGGTCAAGTCACCTAAAATGTCCCATTTCCTTTTTGGGTATGGTTTTTTTACACTTATAACCTTAAAAAGTTAACCTATTTACATTTTTAACCTTATTTATCCCTTACTAATTTCCCCCCTTCTACTTAATCTAACATAATTACTCTAATTAAAACATACCCTTAATAAACATCACTCCCCCTTTTTTAACCTTATCTCCCTCTTCTTCAACCTGGGTTCTTCAAGAACCCTAGTAATGTTCTTCTTCTCTCCCTCCTTCTGTCTGATCTTTGACTTTTCTGCTCTTATGGTTCGTATTTCTGGGTTTTTAATCACTCATCTTTATCATCTTGGTTCGTATCTCTCATCTTTAAAATGGTTCGTATCTCTCATTCACCATCTTCATCCTCTCTCTCAAGAACATTCAAAGACTTCAAAATGGTTCGTATCTAGTTCGTATTTCTGGGTTCGTATTTGTACTACAACTCAGATCTGGTTTGATTTCTTACTCTTTTTTCTGAGAATGTTTTGTATTCTTTGTTTTATTGATTATTTGTATTTATTGATTCATTTGTGAGTTTTTTTTATTAGGAATCATTATTTCACTAATCAATTTATTAAAACTCATAATAAACTTCTCTACTCTATTCAGGTCATTTGACTCTCCTTAAAAATCGTGAAAAGTCAAATGGGACTCTTGTCCTGAATAGGAGGGAGTGATAATAATTATTATTATTATTATTATTATTATTATTATTATTATTATTATTATTATTATTATTATTTTATTATTATTATTACTATTATAAAAAAAATGGTCCTTTCCCCTTCCTTTTCATGAAAACCCATAACCCAAAACCACACCTTCCTTCTCCCTCTCTCTCACGTGAACCCCAAATGAACAAGCACCATTTTCTTCTTCCCTTCCATTCGAACTCAATTTCATCATCTTCCCCGAAACTGATCGAATCCGGCCATGGCAGCAAATCTTTGAAGCTTTCGAATTCCAACAATTGAACACAAGAATTCCAATAAGTCTTTCAATTGCCATTAATGTTTGAAGAAAACAAGATCTCTCTTCCTCTCCTTCTGATTTGCGAGAAAGAAATGAAATGGGTATAGTCTCCTTCCCTAATTTCTTTCTATGATTTTCATACTCTTCCTTTCTAGTAAAATGAAGCACAATAACACCATGAATTTTTCCCAACGTGTTGGTACCGGTGCTCCTGTTTATCTTGCTGCTGTATGGTTTTCGAAAATTTGAAGATCACTTGCAAAATTTTGGTAAACTCCTTTATTTATTCTTTTATAAATCTAGAATTTATATACTCATATTCCTATTTTCCTATTATTTTCTGTTTTATCTCAATTCTCTTACCATTCAAAAGTCTTAAAACCATGAAGATGAATTTATCCTAAAACTATTGTTGATTATACTTATTTAATTAATTGGCCAAAGTTAAGTCTATTAGCAAGTAATTTGGATATCGTGAATATTTATTCTTGTTGGAAATCTTGGGAGTTAATTAGAGAATAAAGGTGATGGTAAAAATCAAATTGAATATTTTGGGATAACATTACTGTTGGATAGGTTAATAATCTTGAAGGGATCATTAGATTACTTTGAGGATTTTCGATTTGGGGGTCAAACGTATATATTGTGCTTAATTGAGAATTGTAATGAAAAACATAGAGATGAGTAATCTTAAAAAGAATTTAAACAAAGATTAGTTGCGGTTATAATATGTAAATGGTTAAAATATGTAAATGGCTAATGGGGGTATGAATTAGAACATACACAATTTTTTAATGTCGAGAGTATACAGTCTTAGAAGAAAATAAACTAAGTTGTATGTTAGTAGCATCGACCGCCATTTTGGTGATGTTGTGTATGTTATGCTTTAGGAGACGACATAATTGAGGAACCCTTCTTATCGATAGTTTTGAATTGAATTCGACTCTTGGAAGCAACGTTGTCGGTGAGTAATAGCAGTCCCTCAAAGGGTCTGGCCAAACTACTGTTTTGAAAATGTTTTCGTTACCAAATTGTTTTGAACTGATGATTATTGATGATGAATTGGATATGAATATGTTGATAATGATATGTTCAATAGATCGGGCTGCGAGCTGGTTATTGACGGAGTTGAGGGACATCGTCCCCTACTCCCTGTTTTTGAGGTGAATTGTCATTTAAATATTGACTAGTCTCACCCGAGAGCAACATAGTCATAGAGCTATGGGGCACCTCTCAAACTAGACTCTCTGTGCGTACATAGATCTAGGAAAATGATGTTGCTTTTAAACTTTGTTTTGAATTACAATGTTTTTGTTGTTTTGGATTGTTACCTCTCATTCAGTTCATCTGACTCCCTGTTGTTTCCATCTTTTAGATTGTGTACAAATCGGTAGCAGACGGGATCGAAGGGATAACTGAGATTTTGCGAGAGCGCTAGAAGTTCTCGCTGATTTGGATTGTTCGCCTATGAGTATTAGAGTTGATGGTTGCAGAACCTTGTAATAGAATTGACTATGTAGTTTTGAGTGCATTACACTTTTATGTTGTGTCGATTTGGTTCTTGTATAGCTGTTGAGATTAAGGTCTGGTTAGCTGTCACAAATGAGAATTTGGATATGTGAGATCCGATTTTATAGGACATTATGTTGACTTTGACTTCATTATGGGTTTATGAATACGTAATGACCCTGTTTACCCTGTCAATGGTAAGTCGGGTTGTTACATTAATCTCTTGAGTAAGATCCAAACGAGAAGGCTTCACGTGAAAAAAGAATCACAAGCAAATACACCAAGATCAACATAAGCAGAACATAGCCCAGCCACTATAACCAAAAAAAGCAGCCAATAAGAAGCAGCCACCAGATCAAAGCTGAACAGAATACAAAACCAAGAAGAGAGTAGCAGGTTACTTCTTTGCCACTCTTGACAGAACAGAATCCACCCAACTGACTAGAATACCAGCTCAACAGCAAGCCAAAACAGCAAACAAAACATCATGAAACAAACATGTTCATAATTGTATTTCAAATTACTCGGTTACTCCTACTCATTTATGAAAGCAAGTTCATGACTGGACCAACATTTTCTAATCTTTTTTATCTTGATAATGAAAGCAAGAACAAGTCTATCAAAATCAAACTGAGAAATTGAAACGAAAGAACAACTTCAACAATCTTAAAACTAGTAACATTTATGAAATTTGAATAAAAAGAAAAATAATTAAAAACCCTAAGATTAGAACATCAAATTAAAAAGATTTTAATCAAATAACATGATGAAGAAGAAACATAATCAAAGTGAAATTGAATAAGAAAAAACTAAATACCACAATAGTTGTAAATAGCAGGAGAACAAATTGACTAAGGATAATGTTTGATAAGAACAAAGAAATTACCGCTAAAAGTTGCGAAGAACAAATTAATATCGTAAACAGATCGAATTAACATTGAAGTAGTTGTTGGAGCAACTGTTGAAAGATGCGAAGAAAAGATGGAAATTAACGCTGAAGAAATGATCGAGATTATTGTTGAAAGATGCAAAGAATAGATCGAAATTACGGTGAAGAATAGATTGAAATTACGATGAAGAATAGATCGAAATTACCTTTGATAAGAACTGCCGCTGAAGATGGAACTGATGATTAAACTACCGCTGAAGATCGAACTGTTTTAAAAGAAATACTATCGCTGAAGATCGAAAATAAAGCTGTAGACCAGAATTTTTTTTGGCGTAAAACAAGTTAGGATTTTAGTTTTATATATAGGGGAGAGATCCAATGAGAAGGGGTATTAAAATGAGAAGGTTAAGAAGGATTTATAGCCATTGATCTAAGTAAGATCTAACACTTCAAAAAAATTAAAAAAGAACCGGTTCATTTATAGCAAAACAAACCCCTTTCACGTTTCTCTCTCTTCAAAAAAAAATAGCAAAAACAATTCTCGCCTTCTCTCTTCGAAAATCTGTTAAAAAAACTAAGATTGTTCAAATTTTTTATCAATTTTCAAGAAATTTTGCTTATCATTGCTAATAATCAAGTAAGTTTTCTACTCATTTTTTGTTTGATTTTTCGATTTTTGGCATTTCAATGTTTATTTTGAATTGGGGAAAACGATTTGGGGTTTTCTTAAAGAAGGTTACTATGTCCTTGGAAAAGATTACTATGTAGTACAATTTTTTATAAGCCTATTAGCTCAATTTGGTCGAGCACTGTGTATTTGTGCTTACATTGCACAGGGGATGTAGGTTCAAATCCTACATACACTAGTGGAAAAAAATGTATCTGTTGCTATACATTTGCTGCAGTTTTATTTATACGCAGCAATTAATAGAAAAAAAATTGGGCAAAAAAAAATTCAATAAAGGCTGCGGTTTTTGGGTTTGACTGCAGCCAATATGTCTTTCCAAAATCAGCAAAATCCCCAAATGGTCATAGGTTGCGGTTTTTTGTTATCAACGCAGCCAATAATGTTGTTCTTAAAATTAAGCAAAATCCCCAAATGGTCATAGGCTGCGGTTTTTTGTTATGACCGCAGCCTATAATGTTGTTCTTAAAATTAAATTAAAAAAATGCGCCTCTAACGTCTATTTTCATAACTTACTGTTTCATAACCTTCATCTTCCTTTTCACGAAAACCTTCATCTTCGAAAACCTACTGTTGTTCATCTTCTTCATCTTCTTACTGTCAATACTCACGAATATATAACCCTAAAAACATTTGGTCTTCTTCATCTTCAATCCTCACGAATTAAGGTATTAGAATTTCTCAAACATTTGGTCTTCTTCATCTTCAATACTCACGAAAATTAGGGCTAATCAATGACCCCACCATTGTGTTACTCATAATAATTGAAAAAGATAGAACAAAACTTTACTTAAAGCTGCAGTAAATAAAGAGTTTATTGAATTAGATTGGATCTTAACAGTTGTTTTTTGTTATTTTTTTGGGTAGTTAAGCATCTGATTCCACTGCTACTTTGCTTTGCAATCATACCCAAATCAAGGTATGTTCTTGTCTGTTCTTGACCTTCTTTTCATGTTTTAAACGTTATATTTTTTAGTGGAATTCTTGATTGACTCTTATTGACTACTTATTGATAAATAATTGACTCAGATTTTTTCTATTTTTTAATTTTGGGCTGTTGAATTTGATATTCATTGATTTGTACTGGTTGAAATTTAAATGATGTGGTAATTAGGGTTTTGAAGTTGACAACCCTCACATTTTTGGGGATGTTTTCATTGGGAATCTAGTTTCTTTATATACATGTGTACAAGCAATTGGAATTGAATTGGTTTGTTTGGGTAGATTATTTTTGAATATTTTTTGGTGTAATGTTGTTCATACACTTGGTATGGTCTAACTGTTGTTATTGTGTAAGAGATGTTCAAGTTTGTGTACAAATGACTTATATCCTAGTTTTTAATTGGCATTGATGATTTCGGATCATTAAAGAGGTCTGCAGGGAGCTTAAAATAATTTAGAGTTGTGGATTTTTTTGAATGTAATGCAAACAAAGGTTAGGCTTAGTAGGGAGAATTAGGAAGGTTTGGTGTAAGAAAAAATCAACTATTTTGAGCTTGAGTTACCTGTAACTGGGGAGCATTATGAAATGTAGGTGAACAATAGAAAATATTCAATGTAGGAGGTGTCGGAAAATTATGCTTCAAATTACTTAGTATATATTATTGTGTTGAAATAGTTAGAATTGAAAATCTTAGTCATATGCTTCAAATTACGCATTAAGTTGCGTTTTTAAGGTTTTTTAAGGTTTTTTGGCACTTTCGCGCATAAAGTAGCTCAAACGTGGTTTGTTATGCATGAAACTTGACACACAACACTAACTAGTATATATTATTGTGTTGAAATGGTTAGAATTGAAAATCTTAGACATATGCTTCAAATTACGTATTAAGTTGCGTTTTTAAGGTTTTTAAAGCTTTTTTGGCACATTCGAGCATAAAGTAGCTCAAACATGGTTTGTTATGCATGAAACTTGACACACAACATTAATTGGTATATATTATTGTGTTGAAATGGTTAGAATTGAAAATCTTAGACATATGCTTCAAATTATGTATAAAGTTGCTCAAAGAAGTTCTAATGTATTTCTATTTATATTCTTTCAGGTGCTTTATCTACAATGAATCTTTTTAGGGACGAAATTGTGCCCGAGATTGAGACTTTGGACGACGTGATTCATATCGGATAAGGACTATGATCAGACGAAGGAGATGGACATAAATGACGATGATCATGACAGTGAGGATGGCGATGCACTTGTTAGATACTAGTAATCGGCTGAAGATGCTCCTCCAATTAATGAAGACAACCCACCAACAGATGCTCCTACTACAACAGTGACATCTAAGAAACGAAAAGGGCAAGGTCCTACGAAAAACCTCAAAGTCACGGACCCTATGCACCTCGAATACAACGCATTGGGTCAGCCATGTGGAAAGTGGCGTAGGCAATATGGAAAACAAGTAGGCTTATCTGTTCGCATGATTTCCATATTGCACGCGTGGAACGAGGTGCCAGAGGGTTTGAAGAACTCACTATGGCATGATACAATGGTAAGCAACTTTAGTATTTTATTCATTTACTTTCATTTTAAAATTAATTGAATTGACATTAATTATTAATTATAATTTTCTTTTGTAGAATCTTTTTCACATCGAGCACGACGAAGAAAGGAAGAGTATTTTTCTTTCAGTTGTTGCTGAAAGATTCAGAGATTTCAAATCCAAGCTCGTAGCTGCTGGATCACAAAGAAGAGTCACCGTCAGACCAAGAAGGTCAAAACGGGAAACAAAGGTGGAGAAGAAGCTGAGACAGCCCCTATTTTAGCAGCTTAATTAATAGTAATTAATTAAGTTAATTAGGGTTATTAAATTTTAAGTATGTTATTTTATTGGGACTCAGAATAATACTTTATTATTTAAGGATATCAGTCGTATTAAATTTGAGACAAAAGTAAGTTATACGATGAAAATAAGGTAAAAAGTAATGTGTCATGGTTAGACACATAAGCGTATAAGGTGTCAAACCCTTAACAATATCACGTTACTCATCTTCCTTCTTTATTTATAATAATCTAGAAAATAAAACTAAACTTATATTGAAGCTCCCTTCCTTCCTAAAAACCTCAACTTACCTTATCATTTTCTTCCTCAAAGGAAATCATGAATTTGATCTCTTCTTATACAGAAAACTAACCCAAAATATGAAATTTAACCTACTTTTCATCCTAAGTTCATAAATCATCATGAATTAAGTAGTTGGTTTTTATATTAGAAATCCCCAAACAGTTAGGGTTTAAAGAAAATCAAATCTGATTTTTAAGCAAGAGAAGCTAAATTTGAGATTATTATGATAATTAGATGCTATTGAAGTTGAAGAAATCAAGTAGATCACCATCTCTATCTTTTTTTGGGCTAGAAGCTTTTTATGGGATTAATTGAAGTAGTATCAAGAAGGAGTCATTTTGAGATTCATCAAAATAGCCATTGAAGAACTAGCTAAAGTGGATTTTGGTTTTGATTTTCTGAAGTTTTGTGTGAGATTGTGTGGAACTTTAACTTGCTCAAAGGTAACCCACAAACTATTTTTTTGAGTATAAATTGAATGATTTAAAGTAGTTTTATGTTCTTAAGTATAAACAATGATTGTTGAATTTTGGTAGTAGCTTAGTGTTTATGGTTTAATTTAGGGTTTCGATTCAAATTTAAGAATCAACTTGAATAAAGATGAGTATATGGATTCAATTAGTAATTGGGTTGTTTTTAGTGTTGATTAGTATTGGTTACTTGAGTTATTTGGTTTCTAGTATAAAATTTAGTATTTTAGATATGGAAATTTCAGTCCATGATTTGTACGTTCTGTTTTGGCTATTTTAGTGGCAGTTCTGATCGTTTCTAGGTTCTGGTTTCTTCATACAAATTGTAAAGCTCTGAGTTGCGATCGCATAGACACTTGAATCGCCTCTATACGAGTTCGTATGAGGAAGTTATGACCAAAATACTACCAGGTGTTCTGATATGGTACTAATACTTGATTTTTAATGTGGGATTAGATGCTATGACACAAATTGGGTATTTGAGATCAAATTATGGTTATTATTCTTTCTTTATTGATAGATATTGTTGAGTTATAGTTCTTATTTGATTAATAAGGGTGTTTGGTTCAAGTATAGATTTGAGAACATAAATATCAATTGGGTATTAATTAGTTGATGTTAATTAGATATAATCTAAGTTGAAGTTTGGGATTTAACATTTGTGTAAAATTGGTTAAACTCCATTGATAGTAACTCAAGTTCTTACTTGTTGAAGGTTGATGATGAATTGATTGGTATTTTAATTATTGAATGTTATTCTTAGCGTGGAAAGGTAATCCTACAAACACTATTATCTTTTAAATTTAATTTAAGTATTTCAAATGTCTAAGTTATGTTTTATAAGGTGTGATATTACTGCTATTTATATTTAAGCAAAACCGTATAATTTTTGGTGTTCGAAACTTTGGAATTTGACTTGGTTTGACCTTGCTTTTAATCCTTGATCAAAATTATGTTTTGTATGTTCATAACTTTTTTAATATGAGCTTTAAAATATTGTACTATGAAAATGATTTATGATTGTTGATTTTAAAGAAAATCAATTGAAATATTGTTTTGTTTTATATTGAAATGTTCCACATTGAAAAATGTCTGTTTTTGGGAATTGGCAACGGATATTTATATCCGGATTATTATGAAATCCTATAGCTTGATAATAGGTAATGGTTATTCGGATCGGTCTCGAGCCCCCGGTCCCGTTTCGTTCTTGCAAGAACCGTATTTCGGTGATGACGATCACCCGTATTCTCAGGATTTAGATCAAGCCTACTTCCTGACGGTCCATATATTCCCATGTTTTAAAGTGTTGTTATATTATTGTTTTCATATAAGCTTTGAATAAATACGTTTGGTATATAAAGTTTTGTTTGTTTTGCAAATGAAATTCATATGTTCCATTTGTCGTATTTTGACTTTTGCTATTTACTTGTAAAGTAATAGCCGTATTTTGACTTTCGCTATTTACTTGTAAAGTAATAGCCGTATTTTGATTTCGCTATTAACTTGTAAAGTAATAGCCGTATTTATGTCGATACAAAATGGTGTTTTTAA
Organism: Amaranthus cruentus; assembly: GCA_019425755.1. Classification (NCBI taxonomy): domain Eukaryota; kingdom Viridiplantae; phylum Streptophyta; class Magnoliopsida; order Caryophyllales; family Amaranthaceae; genus Amaranthus; species Amaranthus cruentus. The sequence continues at coordinate 7,544,877 of CM033454.1, read as the reverse complement.
AAGAGTTTGGGTTTTGATAAATTATTGTATTACAAGAAAATACCAAATGATTGAATTGAAGTTGTTTGTTAATGATTTGTATATAAATGTAATAGTTTGTTAGATTACTCAACAATTCAATTGTTGACAGTCTTTGATGGGGCCTATTCCTTACGGGGGATAGATCCATTTTCAGGTTGAATCTGATGTGGAAAGATGTCTACATGTGTTATGTGATACGTGCGAGGCGAGGACTTCTTTTTGAAACACATTTTGTAAATTAAATTGTAATATTTTATAATGTTTTGTAAATAGTATTCACTTATTTAATGTAAAAGTTTTAAATACTCTGATATTAGTTGTTGTGGCTATCGAGCCACAGGTCGAATTCAGCCCAGACTTTTATAAGTCTTCCGCTGTGCTTTGTAGACAGTATTATAATATTGTTTACGCCGGTTTGGGCGGTTTCAGAAGCACCTTCAAAGATGTCGTATGAGATATGGCCTAACATATCGAAGAATGAATGGGAGGCGTTTGTTGCCAAAAAAACAACTCTCAACGAAGTTGTAAGTATTCCAAATTATAGCTTTTCATTTTTATTTACTTCTTTTGATTTAATTATTAAACTAATAATATATGACATTTGATATCTGTTGATTAATTAGGAAAAGCGTGTTAAAGCTTCTGAGTCAGCAAAGAAAAGGAAGTGGGTAGAATCGAAAATAATACTCATATGCTTGAAATTACTTGTTAAGTTCACCAGTGGAAAAAACAAGATAGGCTACAGTTTTTTGCACAATATAAGCTGCGGTTTTGAACCGCAGCATTAGTAATTGCAGCAGATGACAAAACATTATTTGCTAAGGTTCTAAAAACCGCAGCCTATAGACCATTTTTAAAACAAAAAAAAGGACTAAGGGCTGCGGTTTTTTGAAAAACCGTAGCCTTTAGTCCCTTTTTTTTGTTTTTTTTTTCATTTCGTTTTATACAGAAAATCAATTTAGTAGAGACATCGTCAAGAAGCAGAAAATCAAGTATTGAAGAAGCATAAAAGAAAACACAATGTAATTAACATAAAAGAAAATCAAGAAGCATAAAAGACCATATGCAGAATTCAGTTATATATACAAGTTAAATAAAGCCTAACATCATCACAATCAATTTAAAACATCAAATCTTCAAAAAAAAAAATTAAAAACATAAAAATATCATCTAGTAATTAACATACAATAACAAGATATTCCTCTTTCTTCCACGGGGTAAATTCACTGTTCATCAGATTCAGTATGATATGGTTCGGTTCCATCAGCAGATACATCGTCTTCCTCATGAAGCTCTCTCAATTTTGCCTTCTTTGAGTTCAACACCTTCACAAACTGAATAAAGATTGAAATTTAAATGAGTTCACAAAAAAAATCAATAAGAAAAAGTAAATGTAGAGGAAGAGGAAGGAGCGTACCGACTTGGAAGAGATGACCTTCAGGAGAGAGGAGGGAGAACGGTGATGGGGAAAGTTGAGATTGAAAGAGAGGGAGAGCCGGAATTTAGGGTTAAGAAGGAGAACATGTGGCTTAGGGTTAACCGTTCCAAAATATATATCAGGGATATAAGTGCGTGTTCTTTCATTTTTTAATGGTTATTTGCTGCGGTTCTTCTAAATAGCCCCCCCAAAAGTTTTTATTTTTTTAAATGGGAAACCCCTTTTCCCCTTTTAAATCCTTTTAATTTTTTTAAAACGTTTTGGGGGTTTTTTAAAAAAACCCAAAAATCTTAAACTTTTTGTTACAAAAACTTAAAAATTTTTTGTTATAAAATTTTTTAAAAAAATTTTTATAATATTATTTTTAAAATTTTAAAAATTTTAAAAAAAAAAATTATATAAATTTTGGTTTAAAATTTTTTTTAATTTTAAAAAATTTAAAAATTTAAAATAAATTTTAATTTTTAAAAATTTTAAATTTAAAAAAAAATTAAATTATATAAATATTATATATATATTTTTAAAATTTTAATATATATATATAGTTTTTTTTTATTATATAGAAAAATTTTTTAAAATATATTTTTTTATATAATTTTAATTAAAAATAAATTTTTTAATTTGAAGGGGAAATTTTTTTTAAAAAAATTTTTTAATTTTTTAAAAAAAATTTTAAAGTTTTATTTTTTTTTAATAATAATTTTTAAAAATTTTTTTTTTCTTTCTATTTTTTACTAAAGGTTTTAAATTTAAACCCCAAAAATTATTAAAAATAATTTATTTTTTTATATATAATAATAAAAAAAAAAAAAAAAATTTTTTTTTTAAAAATTTAAAAAAATTTTTTAAAAAAATTTTTAAAAAAAAAAATTTAAAATTTTAAAAAATTGGGGTTTTTAAAAAAAATTTTTTTTTTTTTTTTTTTTAAAAAAAAAAAATTTGGGGTTTTTTAAAAAAAATTTTTTTTTAAAAATTTTATTTTTTTTTAAAATTTAAAAAAAATTTTTATTTTAAAGTTTTTTTTTTTCCCCAAACTTAAAAATTTGTTTTTTTAAAAAACAATTATTTTTTAAAAAATTTTTTTTTAAAATTTTAATTTTTAAAATTTTAAAATTTTTTTTTTATTTAAAATTTTGGATTTATATACTCATACCCCATTTGGTAGATATTATTGTTTGGGTTTGAATCAAAAAAATACCATAGGGGGGTTAGGGAAGTTGCCCTTTTGGGCCCTTTTTTACACAAAAATAAAAATTTTTTTTTTGTTTTCCCAAACTTGGGCCCCAAAAACTATTTTGTATATAAATTTTTGAACGGTTAGAATGCAAATAATACCTTGCAAATTAAAAGTTGAAAGGTTTTTTAAATTTTCCCCCCTTTGTCACTTATCGGAAAAAATAGCAAACTTTGTTTAGAGGAAAACCCCCAAAATTGCACCCCCCTTTTTTGGGATATTTAGTGTTGGTTTAAAATCGAAAATAATTTTATGTTTAAATTTACGGTTGTTCTTTTTTAACCCTTTTTAAACGGTTTGACACGCGCCAGAATAGCTTAAATTTTTTTTGTTATGCGTGGCAAAAACAAATGAGGAGTATCGGGGAAGAGAGAAAAATTTTTTTCATGTTTTTTCACCAAGAAAATAGTTGGGCGAAAAAATATTTTTAAATTTTTGGATATATTCCCGCCGGGAAAAACCCCCGGTAGAAAACATTGATGCCGTAAAAATTTATTATGTTCTAAATTTTTATTAATTATATATTTATTAGAAAATAAATTATATGTATTAACTTTTAATTATTTCATATAATTTTATATAGATTTTATTGACCCCAAGGGAAGCCAAAAGCGGAAACCAAAAGCAAGAAAAACATGTAACACCCCAATTCCCCCTCTAAAAACCAAAACCAAGAGGGTTGGAGGAAATTTTAAAAAATAAATTAAGATATAGTTTAGGTTTTTTTTAAAGAGGTTTTGGGAGATCTTCCAAAACCCCAAAAATTTTGGGGCCCCTTTTTTAAAATTTAACCCCAAAAAAAAAAAACAAAAAACCCATCGAAGGGAGGCTTAATAGCCTTGTAACAAATCCGACCCAAAAATCTGCCAAAACCTCAAAAGCTAAATGGATCGGTTCCCCCCAAACCGGGTTTTCCAAAAAAAAACAACATAAGTCATTCGAGATTTAAAACAAATATAAAATGAAAAAATGTTTGAACGGGAATTAATCAAAAGGGGGCACGCTCAAAACCAAACATACTAATTTTAATCAAAACCAGGGGTCGCCCAAATTGTAAATGGTCAAGGTTTTTCACCAAAACCCCCTATGCAAAGAAAGAAACTCCAAAAAAAGGTTTATCATGATACCCAAGCCCGGGTTTTAATTAACTAAAGGGGGGCCATCAAAGATAAGCCATCAACAAAAAACAAGAACGCCAAAACTAACAAAAATTATGCTATTAACCAAAAAAAATTTCCCCAAAAAAGGTAGGGATCCCAAGCGGTAAACCTCACCCTCTATTTTCCAAATATATTTCAATATCTTCCCGGCTTCTATCTTTTTTTTTTATATATCCTCTTATGGACTGAGGCCACCATATTTTGAAGACCCCTTTAAACCCAAAGGTTTGCGGGCTGCCAAATAAAGGAAATATGATCTACCTCGCAAAAAAAAAATATAGGCGGCCCTTCCCGAACTAATCCAAATTTAAAAAAAAAGGAGTCCCCGAATTATCCAACTTTTTATCCTAAAAGGGGGTCTTCCCATTCTTTCCCATAATCCATCATTTACCTTGTGATATCATCATCTCTCTATTTCTAAACGGCTCAAAAACCCAAATTAAAATTTAAATACAAAAAAAAAAAACCTATAATATTGGTACAACGAAAACATATTTATGATGAAAATTATTTGCGTACTTACCCGGGGCAAAAATAACAAGTCGCAAAAATCCCGAAGAGGTTCTTACGCCTCTTAGAACCGGGGCCATACCCAAAAAAAAAATTTAATAAGCCTACTTCACATCATT
>CM033454.1:7150000-7540385 GCA_019425755.1 Amaranthus cruentus | reverse complement strand
CCATTATCCACGCTCGGTATTAACCCGACAATGTGGTTAACCAAATTAACTTGCACCCGATTTGTTACAACTCAAACCCGTCTTTAACCAGATAAGTATTTGCCATAATTTCACTCGAAACACGTAATTGATCGAATTCGCAATTGAAATGGCCCGGAATCTACCAAATTGGCAAATGGCCGAGTTGATATGTGATAATTGCAATTTTGCACTTATTCATATCATTTAATTCTCCTGTATAATTGTCGACATTATTAAGTTCATCCTTAGTTTGAACATTTATGTTGCGTTTCTCATTTTGGCAATTCATGTTGATTTTGAGTGATTTTTTTATTATTTAACGTATAATTTTTATGGTCTTAATGATGACGAAAGTTAACTAAGGGGAACTTATTTTATTTTTATTTATTTTATTTAGGTTAAAAATTAAGTTAATGGAAAAATCATGATATTATATATTAATTGTTGTCCATAAATACACTAAAAACACATAATGAAGGTTTCTGATTCTCAATTTTGAGCGGTTGAGTATGGGAGTGTTAGAGAGTGGTTTCTGATTCTCAATTTTGAGAATGAAGGTGGGTACTGGGTATACTAGGTATAATGGGAAACGTGGGATGGTTTACTAATTTGTCCTACTTCTCCTATTTCTTATTTTGCTATCATTTTTTATTTTAATTATTTTATTTATTTTATTTAATTTGTTTAAATATCTCATTTATTTTGCGTTATTTTTTATTTTAATTTGTCTTATTTATTTTGTTTTAGACAATGTAGTCATTTTTTATTTATAAGCTTTTAGCACAAAGACTAATAAAATAAGCATAATGAATTATAATAGTGGATATTTAAAAATAAAAGAAAATATATAAAAGCAAAATTGGTGGTAACATATAAGGTAAAAGAATTACTAATTTATATTGTGTAAGTTTGTCTAGCTGAACCAAGTGTAGTTTAGGAAAAATTATATGTTTGATTCAACTAAATCAAAATTTTTTCAGCTTGATTCAGTTGCATCAAGTTTTGTTAATCAAAAAAGCAGTTCAATTCAACAACATCAAGTGTAGTTTAGCTAAAGATAAGTTTAATTTAGCTAAATCGAATTAGTTAGCTAAAAGCATCTAAACAAATTTTACTACTATCTTTAGTTGAACCAAATTTGTCAGGTAACAGACAACTTAATTAACCGACTACAACTCGTGATGCTCCAATCACAAATGATTTCAACTTGAATAAATTGTATAATAAACATAAAGTTCATTAAACATAAAACTCAACTGAATTAGACTTTAACCGACGAAGTCTGAAGAATACCGAATGGAATACTCAAAATGATATATTGATTCAAGTCAACCGAACCCAATATAACCCGACTTGACATTAACCTAAAAGCGAAAATGACCGACCCATAGTCTAACCGAACTCGATTCGACCTGCAGTATAATCGATCTGGATCTGAAGCGTATTCGAGACCGATACAAACCGAACTCGATTCGACAACGAAGCCAAACCACCAATGGGGTGTTGACCGATATAGACCGCATCTGATTAGACCGAAAGAATCGACTCGAGCTAAAACGATAAAGTACTCGAAAAAACCCGAACCCGAGAATATCCGAACCCGATGAAATCCGACCCAAAACCCGACCGAGTAACCGAATTTACAGCCCTATCCTATACAGTGTAGTAAGCCTAGAATGTAAACAAGTCCCTAAGTAAAACAATTGTTGTGCATCATGTAATAACATAGCACAACATTCAGCTGCAGGCCACGCTTGGACAACAACAATCCAACAAGAGGCAATCGCAAGCAACAACTTGAACCAGAAATGGCATCATCCATCAACAACAGCTACCCATCATAGCAAAACACCCCAAATAAGTAAAGAAATAGAGAATCCAATTACGATATACAATCAAAAAGTGTAAAAGTTGTAACTTCTAATTTAGTGTACTACTGATAATACAGTGAAAAACTACACATATCATACAATTCCCAGAACAAAAACTCTAACCTATCAACTTTGAGAAATTAAAATCAACGGTTGAACAAATTGACCCAAAAAGGGTAAATTTTCATTCCCAAACCGAACTTTCCCAAGAAAAAATATATAAGAAAAACATACCGTGAGAAGCAATTCTAAGGATACCATAAAATGGAAAGATGATTCTAAGGATCAAAAAGATAGAAACTTTGAACATCTCAAATAATTTTTATTCACAACTTCAATTGTACACTAACTTCATACAATAACTCTGTAAAAGAATGAATACTGACAAGTTAACCTTGTATCAACAATCCTCAAATTATATTTACTCAAAAAGATTTAGCTATATTAAGAGCCGACATGGATAAAAGAGGCACGGGAACTACTCAATAGCTAGCATAAAAAATCAATAAACAAGAATGGGATACCATCACTTGTTGTTTCGAAGGGAGCATGTGGTACGCACCTCACCATGATAGTCAGTGAGTGATCCAAGGTTAGACATCTTCAACATTGATTTAGAAAATTCTCTCCAGAACGTAGAACCATCATCAGAAGCAAACAATTATACCAACTTAGCAGTCTTATAATCAGCCATCAGTTGCTTATCTATATAAAGTAAGCCTCGCCCCATGAGCAATCTCTTATAGTAATGTGAATAAACCCAAGCCTGAGAAAATAAATGATGCCAGTGACTGAAAAAAAGGCCAGCCAGTGGAAGATTCTATCAAATTCCTAAGTCTGGATGGAGAAGGACTAGTTTAAGAACGTACAAAGTCAAAAAAACACAAAAGCTAAACAGGAAAACAAATTAAATTACTAATCAATTGAAAGTGTATAGCCAAAACCCTAAATCAATTATCCAGACTCTTATTTCAAGAAATTCAAACAGATTACCAAAAAAAAATTGTAGAATTAAATCACTAATCAATTGAAACTCTAATAAATTCCAACGAATCGAAAAAAACCCTAAATTTATAAGTTTATTACCAATAAAGCCAAAATCCCTATATTGATTAACAAATGTAGTAATCAATTATTGGCATTAAACAATCCATTTCAATCAACTTGAAACTTCAATAACCAAAATTCACAATATTCAAAGAAAGAATAGGAGTGAAAATTAACTATCAAATATTGCAAATTTCAAGCATCAAATTACACAAGCATATAACCACGGTATGTGATTTGTATGAGTTAGGGAAATGTGTAGTGTCATCAGTGAAATGAGAAATATATAACCACTGAATAAATATGGAAAGAAAGAAAAAAAGTATACACATGGTTTGATACTGTGTGTGGCTCGGCAGCAGCTTGACGGTGGGCCGATTAGCGGCTGACGTTGACATTGAAGGATGAATCAGTTTCCTCTTCCTGTCCATCGTCATTTTCATAAATGTCTTCATCTTCATCCTTGACAAATTAAACACCAGATCTGGTTCAAACATCACATATTAACATATTCCACAAACATATCGGTATGAACAACTCAAAATCAATAAAAATCAACAAAATCAAAATAAAACAACATCAAATCAACTGAATTGAATAGATCGAAAGAATAAGAAGAAAATACACCTGAATTCCATGCTCGAGACAGTAAAGCCCCAGCAGGCATTTTCGACCTGGATACCAGATTGACCGATGTGGATTGAAATGCACTCTCTCATTTTTGCTAAAAAAAGCTAGATCCAAAGTGAAAAATGTATATAGATTTGATTGAAAAAAAAAAGAAGAAAATGAGTACTCATAGATGAACCGAAAATCAAAATCAAATGAAGATCCAAACTAAGGAGGGATGAAGAGGGAGACAAAAGAGGAAATAAGAGGAAAGAGAAGAAGCAGATTGTTTAATACGGTTTAAAGGGTAAATAGTACTCCTAGTTTTTATATTATTTAATTGATCTTTAGTCACGCTTATAAGTGAGACCATTATTTTCACGATTAATAAGCGTGTCTAAATGCAAGAAGTGTGCCTAGATGCAAAATAGCTAGCCACACTTAAATAACTATGGCTAAATAAGTGTAGGTACAAGTCACATTTGTTGTACTGAGAAGACGAAGAAGAAGAAGAAGAAGGATGAGAATGATTTTTGTTTGATTTTATTAGAGGTATTCATTCGGGTGATCAGGTCGGTTTTGGATGGGTGTCATTCGGTTCGGTTGTATTTTGGATCGGCTATTTTTCGGTTGCGTGTTACGACGGGTCACACTCGGGTCGAGTTGGTTAGTCGCGGTTCGGTTATAGATCGGTTATTCGAGCTATCGGGTTAGCATCGGTTAAGTGTCAGTTGAAGTTCGTGTCGAGCGTTAATCGGTGTCGGGTTGTCATCGGTTGATAATTGGTTCGGTTTGTCGAGTACTATCGGCTACGTATTACTAATTACTATCGATCGAGTCAATATCAAATTATGTTGTTAGTCATTTTTTAATTGATGACAAGATTCCCTTTACTTAAAGCAAAATAGTTAAAATACAAATCAACTAGTTTGACCGAAAATTATAATTATAAAGTTCTATCAATTTTCATCTAATACGATTAAAATTAGTTAAATATACATTGACCATTGACTATTAACTCTAAATATATGAAACCGTGTATTTATAAAATTTAATTTATTAAAAAATCTTTCACTTTATTAGATTAAATAATAAGATGATTGAATATGAGTCTATCATACTTCTATGTTAAAAATTGGTTCAGGTTTAAAGCAATTCGATCTAAAATTTGTTCAGATTTAGTCAGTTTTTGCCAGATCGAGTTCGATTTCAAGCATGATTCGGGTTGGATATGACTCGAGTCGGTCATTTTTTGGTTCGGGTAATCTCGGTTAACGGTTATGTGTCGGTTACAAAAATCGGTTACAGTTCGGGTTCCGCTTTCCCATTTTCGGTTGTCAATCGGTTCGGGTACAACTTCGGTTTGAGTATTTTCGGTTCGATAAATCTAAAAAGGAACACACTTTCGGGTCGGTTTAATTTCGGTTTCGGGTCGAATCACTTTTGAACAGCTCTAGATTTTATTTTGTTACTATATATACAAAATAGGGATACTATAGTAATTTTTTTTTTGAAGTATACTATAGTAATTTTATGTCATAGTTACTTTTTTATGTAATATAGTTACTTTTACAATTATGTGTTTTTGGTTCAATCTTTTGAAGTATATATATATATATATATATATATATATATATATATATATATATATATATATATATATATATATATATATATATATATATATATATTATATATATATATATTATATATATATTATATATATATATATATATATATATATATTATATATATAATATATATATATATATATATATATATATATATATATATATATATATAGATAATATATATATAGAGAGGAAATACTTGGAAATGAATACCCTAAACTTGGGACACCCAGCCACTGCATAAAACCCTTGAGGAAAAATCATTGGACAAGGGGCCAAGAGTCAGGCCACTCTAGACAGCATAGGAGTGGGCTATACAAATAAAAGAGTCTATCACCTTACACACTAAAAAGCCCCAAAGCCCAACACCTTACACTCCGCCTAATAAAAACAACACCACCATACATACTAAAGAGCTACACGACCACCGAATCACTACTTAAAATTCTCATAATAATTACATAGTATTATTAATATTGCAAAGCACATCACATGGGGAAAAGGATGAGAAATTCAGCAATTCTTTAGCCCAGACTCCAATTCTCCTTTGTATTGATGCAGCAAAAGATGCTAGATTTGGGGTTGACGATTGAAATTTGCTTCTGTTTCTCTCAAGCCACAGAGACCAGATCACACAGCACAGACACAGGTTCCAAAATCACTTGTCTTTATGCCCGATACAAAGCCCAATCCATTGTTGAACAAAGGACACACCATTATTATGAAGCACACCTTTTATGCCCCACCAATCGAACATCCTCATCCATATGCTCCAAGAGAAATGACATGTAAATAGTATGTGAGAGTTAGACTCCAATGAATACCTGCAAAAAGGACACATAGCTTGTTGGACATCCAAGATCCCTTTCTCTACGAGAAAATCCCCGGTTTTTAGTTTACCCAACAAGGCGAACCAAAGAGTTAATCGAGCTCTAGGCGGAGCGCAAGAACGTCACAAAGACCGAATACAGTGGGGAGGAAGAAGAGGAATGCACTGCTCATACACCTTATCAGCTATGTTCGAAATAGGGTATTGCATACTAGTAGACCCCATCCATCTAATGTTATCCGACACCCCCATTTGGGGAGGGGATCTTTCTAAGGTATTGTGTAGGTTCACATAATCTTCAACTTCCTAATCAAAAAGGAATCTACGCCATTGTAATTGCCATACCCAAGAACCTTGATGCCAATATCCCATTTGACTAATGAAGTGGTCCTTCTGAGAAGATAATAAGAATAGTCTAGGGAACACCAACTTCAAAGGACCTTCGATACACCAATTGCCATGCCAAAATCTTGTCAAATTCACCATTTCCCACTTTTAGGATCGTTCCTTCTTCGATGATTGAACGAATTTTGACAGTTCCACTATCATTATCTGTCAATTGGGCCCATAGACCGTCTTTTACATTTACGAAATTATCTGATGAGGCAATCAACCCCTTGATGTTATGTACCGATAATAGAATTCTCTTCCACAACGATTTATCAACCTGTGAAAAACGCCACCACCATTTAAATAACAGAATGAGGTTTTTATACAAGATATTACCTACTCTAAGGCCGCCCATTTCTTTCGGAAGTTCAATTGAATCCCATTTTACTGAAGCAATCGACATCCTTCCATCGCAATTTTCTCCCCAAAAAAATCGTCTCTAGAGTTTAACAATATCAAGAGCAACACATTTCGGCATTTTGAACATGCTCATATAATAGACAGGCAGACTATTGATGACACTTTTGATGAGGGTTAATCTCCCGGCTCTAGACAATGTTGCCAGCTTATGTCTAACTTTCTCAATAATAGGCTTCCAAGCTTAGCGTTTCGACATGTTTTCACCAAGGGGGAATCCCAGATAGATAAATGGGCATTTTTGGTGCCTGCATCCAAGAGAATATGCAATATCCCAGCTTATGATCTTTTAAGGAGAATCCATACGATCTTGCTCTTTGCCTCCAGATTCTTTCCCTTCTCACAATCCACAATTGAAGATAACTGCTTGCAGCATTCAGCCTTGCCTTTTCGATGGGAGACAAGGTTCTAGAATCACTCTTCGATTCAAGATCATGAAAAACCGCCTCCAGTTTTTTGATTCTAGCATCAACTTCATCAAACTTTTCTTTACTCCAAATTCTCAATGGGCCTTTCAGAACCTTCAATTTATTATTCAAAGAAAGTGAAGGAATGCTTAACCATTCTTTGCACATAAACTTCTTAAACTCCGGATTCGAGAACCAGGCATCATAACATCTGAATGGTTTTGGGCCCCAGTTTATGATCACATCGGAGAATAGTACGAGAGGATTATGATCAGAGATACTTCTATTGAGACCCTCCAGTCTCATGTTAGGAAAAGTTCTCAACCAATTATTGCAACAAAAAGCCCTATCCAGTTTGCTTTTCGATTCGTTCCTTCTCCAAGTGAATTTTATTCTATGTAGTGGTATATCAATCAACCCCAGGTCTTGAATCCAATTTGAGAACTCCTGCATACTCAAAGAACAGTAAAACGAGCTAAATCTTTCTGATGGGTATAGAATAACATTAAAATCCCCTAAAATAATCACAGGTGTGCTTATAGACTGGATGATGCTTTTAAGGCCCATAAAGAAACTGTGTCTCTCAACTCTATCATTTGGTCCATATACCACACCCACACAACAATCAAAGTTTTTTTCAATTATTTGCCCTTCTAACAAAATCCACCTAGTTCCAATATGAGAATTTGAGACCACAAATTTGGAGGTCTCCTAAATAGTGACAATACCACCCGCACAGGTTTTGCTCGCAAAAGACTCACAAAAAGCGAAATCATCACTGCGCCACATTCTTTTTGCTCTACTACGGATGGTGTGCTGGTGTTTCGTTTCAATGAGACCCAAAAAATCAATTTTATTTGCGCTAATGAGGTTTTTCTTCGTCAAGCACTTTTCACCCTTCCCTAATCCTCTAATATTCCACATAAGCAAATTCATAATAAACAAAATAACACCAAATAAATGAGCACGAACGACATTAGTTCGCATCTGCCCCCAAGAGAAGAAGCCTTTTTGATTTTCGTAATTCCGTGAGAACATCCTCTTCATTGGAGCTTGACACTCCCAATTGTTTAGCCAATACCCAAGTCCTCTGAGCTTCTAATGCATTGCTCGAAGAATGGAGCTCCACGCAAGCAGTAGATGGTTGCTGCAGGACAAGCTTTTTTGGTCTTCCCCTTGGTCGTTTGGTAGATAAGGCGCTACCATTGATGTTTGTAAGAACACCATTATTACATGGGACTTCAATATTAATGGCAGCAGGCTGTAGAGGGACCGATATCGAGGCTTGTTGAATCGCATTAAATCTGGGCTGAAACTCATCGAGAGAGCCCAATTCTAACATAGTAGCAGGTGGAGTCCCATCCTCACGGTTCATCAGGGTACATACCAGGGGGTCATGAATCATGATCATTTGTTGCTTGGTAACTACCACCAATATGCTGTGGCACACCTAAGTCGACATTTGTGTCATTCACTTCCAATTCAGAGTCACTCACATATCTCTTAGGGGTTGCTGTTGGGCTATCAAGACTATCAGGATGACCAGCCTCGGTTCTTCTTTGCATCTCACTACCTACATTCTGCTCAGCCATAACATCCATATTTCCAATCTCAGTATTCTCATTCACCTGTATACTATCATTTTCCTTATTATCAGTGAGCAAGATTTTCGATGGCTCACTATGGAATTCCACATTTTGTGTTATCTTGTTTTCGCCATTATAATCGCACCTTCCAATCTCAGTAATCCACACATCACATGACCCCGATTGCCATTCTAATCGAATACACTCTTCAATTCTTCTTTGTGCCTTAGTCCGAACTAAAAGTCTCGCCGTAGTAAGACTGTTTACACCATTATCCACATCGTTTATTTTCAAAGTTTTTCCTCATCTCTCTCCAATTTTCATGAACTTTTCAAAGCTCCAACATTTGGGATGGAGCCCCACACATTCAACCCAAGTTAATCTCTCATCGTATCTTTCATCTTCCGATCATCGACGGACGTCGGTAAACAATGCTCGTAGAGGAGATGACTCAACTATGGCTGACTTTAGGGTCATCTCATTCTCAAGAAATAGTAACATTTTAAAAGGTGAGAGAGAAGACAAACAAATAAAGGGTATGTTGGTACCGGATAATATCGAGGCAGCTTGTGTCACGTCCAATGGCTCTTCGAATTCCACCACAGCTGCACATTCCATTCTTTTGGCCATAGTCTGATTTTCCAGAACTTTGAGAATCACTTGAGCGTGGCTATCGGTATTCCTTTCATTTTCTAATGTCGGATCTCTGTTTTGATTTAACGCTTATTTATTTATATATATATATATATATATATATATATATATATATATATATATATATATATATATATATATATATATATATATATATATATATATATATATATATATATATATATAAATAAGGGTTAAACTATGGAATTTAGTGCTTGAATGTGTTATATGGAAGGAATAAAATTAAATTTAAGGGGTATGTGCCTGTTTTTTAAAATTTTTACTATACACTTTAAAGATCAGAGTAGGATTGTGGGCAAAGGAAATCCTGGGATATAATAATTGCTCCTCCCTCGAGTTTGTACATAATATTGATGCGATACTCAAATAAGAACTATGGAGCACTATAAGTATGCTGAGGTTTTTTATTTGATTTTACTTTTTTTTCTTATTTATTTTACTTATTATTATTATATTATTATTATTATTATTATTATTATTATTATTATTTTGTCAAACGATTTTCTATTAACACAAAACAAAATAACTTTGCAAACAGGGTATAAACCCAGATTTCCAGGGCCCTCCCTATCAATTGCATCAGTGTGAAAGTAGGGCCCACCTTCTAAGAAGAGTTTCCCCACCGCACTGTTCATGTGCACGGGAGAAGCTGGGATATCTCAAATAAGACACACATGACATAACAATAATTTGGCTTAAGTAACTACGAAAAAAGGAACAAGCAAAACGGCTGAATAAGCCAACAAAACGAAAAGGCTTAGCTACAGGTTCCTCAATAGGAGTGCAATGGCCCCGTTTAAAGATAGAGAGGCAAGTATGATATTGGAATCAGCTTTGATGGTGTCAATTACCTTCCCTACTGCCATTACCTTCTTCTGCCTACCACATCGTTTTGAACCTTCCAAATAGTATAAATAAGGTTGCAGAAGATTGCAGCTACGAGTCTTGATTTTGCCTTAGTGAGACGACATTTTCGAGGTATGTCTTTCATATTCCTACTGTTACAATTTACGCCTATCCAATTTATAAGAGCTTTTGTGCATTGAGCGCTGAAATTGCATTTGAAGAAGAGGTGTTCTCGTCGTTTTTGGTTGTGTTCCACAAATAGGGCACAAATCATCATCCACCACACCCATGCTTTTGAGCCGTTGTTTTGTTTAGAGTCGTTCATGGTAGGCGAGCCAAACCACAAAGCAGCTTTTGGGAATGACTGCAGTAGCCCAGTATACTTTATCTATGGTTCCCATTAGATCTTTTGTAGATGACATCGATGGAATATTTCGGGTTTTGCATCCACTCCCTCGGAGTTTCCCTCACCCCACACAGCTTTTTGATCACCCAGCTCGCAGTAATGGGTGCATTGAAGCGATCCCATCTGCCACCTTACATATACACCTCATGTACCATCTTTACCCAAAGGAAATCCTGGATTGTGCTGATATGCCAGGCTATTTTGCCTACAGCTGCTAACTTCCAAAGTTGCAGGTTCCGGATACGAAGCCCACCTTTGTTCTTAGGCCTACAAACCTTCTTCCAATTCACATTCTCCAAAGCACTATTGTTTGTTTCCCCGTGCCAAAGGTATGAGCGACACGTCATTGATTTGGTTTATGACTCTCTTGGGCAGAATAACAGTTTGACTACAGTAGTTAGATATGCTCATGAGGATCGAGTTGACTAGCTGAAGTCTGGCTATATAGGAGAGATTATTGGCGATCCGTGAACGAATCCGACTAGTCATCTTATCCACGAGGTAATCACAATCTGTAGCTGTATACCGTTTGGAGGTGAGAGGCATGCCTAGGTATTTTATAGGTAGGCTCTCAAAAGTAAAATCTAAGGTGCTCGCTGCTTCCATCCTAAATTCGTCATTAACCCCTGCGAGGTATATACCTGATTTAAAGTAATTGGCTTCAAGGCCCGAAATTAAGAAGAAGTGTTGCACCGTTTGGCAGAAGGTCTGAATTGATTGCATATCCTCTTTACAAAATAACATCAAGTTATCCGCAAACATGAGGTGGTTTAGCTTCAGCTTGGAGCATATGGGGTGGAACTTGAAATCCTCAGTCTCACCTACTACTTTGAGGATCCACAATAGGTACGCCGTGCCTATCACAAAAAGAATGGGAGACATGGGGTCACCTTGCCTAAATCTACGTTTAGCCTTAAAGGGATCCAGAGGGTTACCATTCATGATTAGGGAGTATTGGGAAGAGGAAATACAGGTCATAACTCTCTTTACAAACCGGGTAGGATAGTTGAGCGCAATCATCATGTCCTTTAGGAAGTCCCAGTTCAGCGTATCATAAGCTTTCCGCAGATCCATTTTATTGAGGCAACGAGGCAAGCAACTTCGTCTTCCATAGTGCTTTACCACATCTTGGCACACAAGGATATTGTGTAAAATGCTGCGACCTTCCACAAAAGCGCCTTAATTAGGGCTGATGATGGCACCCCTAGGACTAGCTTGAGTCTACTGTATATGAGCTTAGTGATGCATTTGTAGATGACGTTACAGCAAGAGATAAGTCGGTAGTCCCCTGGGTCTTTTGGACACTTTTTCTTTGGGATAAGAGTGATTGTCATTACGTTCCATGCCTTCGGGAGGATCTTTGTATCAAAGAAATCCTAGATTGCTCTGGTTACATCCTTACCTACCACTGGCCAAGAAGCTTTGTAGAAGCCACTATTGAATCTATCTATGCCTGGGGCTTTGTCCTATGGGATGCTCCACAAAGCCTGCTTGATTAATGCCTCAGAGAATGAACAGGTTAGAAGATTTTGTTGGGCTGTTGTGCGGACTCGACCCTTGTGAACAATATTCATGTTGATAAGACGTCTATTTTCAATATTGTTGCATAAGAGATCTGCGTAGTATTTTTGAAAGATCTCTTGGATCCTAGCCTGGTCACTAATGATCTCCTATCCCATGTGAAGCACATTGATGGTGTTTGCTCTATGTTTGTGCTTGATGGACTGATGGAAGAATTTGGTGTTTTCATCTCCCATGATAAGCCAGGCAATTTTGGCCTTTTGACTTAGTGCCGAATCTTGATCCTCCGGAGGAAACTCTTCCTAGAAGGTGGGCCCTACTTTCACACTGATGCAATTGTCAGGAAGATCCCTGGATATCTAGGTTTATACCTTGTTTGTAAAGTTTTTTGTTTTTGTGTTATTAGAGAATCGTTTGACAAAAAATATTGGATTATGCTTCTTTAGATTTAGATTCAGTATTCTATTTGACTAGTTTAATTTGATTCAAATTTTGGCGATTTAGGATTTGAGTATTGTCCATAGAATTTGTAAGGGAATGTAGAGGTAGGTGTAACTAATTTGGTGAAAATCGAACACCGAAGCAAACGAAACCGAATAAGCAATTTGGTTTGACTATATTAAATATGATTCAGTTTGGACTGAGATTTAAACACAATTCGGTGTTCAGTTTTATTTCGGTTTTAGATGATATAAAACTAAATACACCGAACTTTCACCCCTAAGGGTATGGGTACCATTAAGTATTTTAGAAATTCATTTTATTTTGCCAAATAAATAATTAACATATGGATTATTTAATTTTTAAATTATTGTCAGCTGTATAGTGGTGCTCCCATAATTTTTGTCAAAACACTAGTGGAAAAAAGCCTATATGCTGCGAGACATATGTTGCGGTTCCTAACAGACGCAACAATTAATGAAGAAAAATAAGGCGAAAAAAAAATAACACATATGCTGCGGTTTTTTGTAAAATCGCAGCAAATAACCAAAAAAAAATAAAATTCAAACACGTTTATGCTGCGGTTTTCTTATTTTTTGCCCGCAGCAAATACCCATTCTCTTATTAAAACGCAATCCTCTCTTAAAAATCTAATCTCCACTTCCGCCTCTCTTATTTGCTGAACCTTTTCTCTTTAAAACCTAATCTAAAAAACCTTCTCTTATTCAAAAATCGTCTCTTAAAACCTAATCTCACTTCCATTTTTGAGATCTCGTCTTTGAACACGCCATTGTTGAGAGATTTGAGAAGATCAATTTCTGGAGAGGAGTCACCATTTTTGTGAGGAGTCGCCACTTTTGGATCTTGTCTTTGAACACGCCATTTTTGAGAAGCTAGAAAATGCAAAGTTGATATTTGCAAAACTGGTTTTGAATCTAGGTTTGATTTTTCTTTGATTTTTTTCATTTTTATCTTTGTTCAAGAATAGATCTAGGTAGTAGTGCTGGTAATTTTGTAATTGTTGTTGTATGATGTTATTAGATTTCTGGTAATTTGTAAGCTTGATTCCATTGATTTTTCTTTAATTTTTCTTGCACATTTTTCTTCCACTTTCAACGCTACATGAACTATGCAAAGTAATATTGTTTTTGTTCAATGTTCTTCAATGTTCTTCAATGTTTATTTGTGATTTTGGACTTAATTTTGTATAATTACAATAATTTTTGGAATTATTATTAAGAGAATAAACCATGCATGGACTTAATTTTGTATTAAGTCAATAATTTTTCTGAAATCGTTCTTGATACCAAGCATCAATTAAAACGGAAAAAAAACAAAAAAAAGAGGTTGCACCTATCTCTGCAAAGATGCGGGAGAATAGGTTGAGATGGTTTGGGCATGTGCAGAGAAAGGCACATGACGCCCCAGTAACAAGGATCGAATGCATCATAGTGGAGGGTAAGAGAAGTCGAGGACGACCTAAGAGAACGTGGGAGGAACAAATCAAAAGTGATATGCATGAACTTCACCTCTCCAAGGACCTGACCAGGGATAGGGCCAGTTGGCGGCACCTCATCCAAGTCCTAGATTAGTAAACCTGTCCCTTTACCCCTCGTTCGTCTTTATCCTTTGCCTTTTTGTCGCTTTTTACCTGTTTCTTTGATCTTATCTTTGTTTTTGTGTGTGGGCTTCTATTCTATTTGCCAACTGCAGGTTCCTCTTGCTAGAAGACCGTTCTCGAGTTGGAGGACTCTTTGATCGCACTCTCCTTATGGGTATGAGCATGCCATCGTTCCTCCCTCCCCAGACCCTGATCATAGTTTTCTTTGAGCGGGATACACTGGGTGTGATGATGATGATGATGAATTGATCAATTTAAGAATAGGAAATTTTCATGATATACCACTGAGTTTCTTCATAATTCAACATATACCACATCAAATGTTGTAGATCACCATATATCATTGAGTTTTAGTCCGTTACCACAAAATACCATTAATGACAAATTCCGTTAGTCTGCCGTTAGTGGTAATTATTAATTCACCATATACCATTACTTTTTTGTTTTTTTGCGTCAAATACCATCATTTAAAAATATAGTTATATTCAAAAGAAGTGTCATCCAAACGAAGTATTTAACAAAATATAGTTATATACAAACCAAGTTTCACATAAAAATTACATTAACCAATTGATATAACTATATTTTAAAATGATGGTATTTGACGTAAAAAAAACAAAAAAATAATTGTATATGGGGAATTAATAATTACCACTAACGGCAGACTAACGGAATTTGTGATTAATGGTATTATGTGCTAACGGATTAAAACTCAATAGTATATGATGATCTACAACATTTGATGTGGTATATGGGGAATTGTGAAGAAACTCAGTGGTATATCATGAAATTTCCCTTAAGAATATAAGTGGTAACTTTGTGGTGATAAGTGATCACTTCAAGACTATGATAAGTGATCACTTCAAGTTAAAAGTAATCACTTTAAAATTGTAAGTATACATTGGGTAAGTCCAATATAATAGAAATACTCTCATCACAAGTGCAATTTTACTGAAACGATTACATTTGTCTCTATAGATGGGTTATGTATTAGTAAATTTTATTTATTATAAATAGATAAAAGATTTCTCTTACCTTGAAGTTTTTTCTTGATCTTTGATTGTGGTTTTACTTTGATTTATGTTTTAAAAAGTAATAACCTTGCAAATACTATTAATAAACTGTATATAAAAAAGTAATTATAAATCGAAAAAAAATTGAATCCAAAGAAATGGTATCTAATGCTTTTTCAATATTCAATTTAATAGGTTAAAATATATATTTATCGTTTATATATTTTAATTATCATTTTAAAAAAGGTAGAAACAATCTAGTTGTTAAGGTCCTTTTTTAGTAAGATGATGAATAATTGATTGATAGACACGAAAGACGTGCATCAATTGGTTATGTATGGATCTAATGAAACGTATCTCCTCTTCTCCTTTCTTTTCCTATTAGACTAAATATAGTCTTAATTTAAGATATAGATTATTCCTATATGAATAAAGCTAAACAAAAATCTAAAAGAGAAAAGAAAAGTAAAAATAACCTACGCAATATAAAAATAGGAAATAAGTTAATTTAGATTAATTGGCTAAATATAATATTTCTCATTTAAAAAATAAATAAGGTAAAGAAAGAAATTAAAATACCATTGAATCATAATTTATTATTTCTAGAATTCAAATAGTCACAACTATAAATATAAATGTATATATAATGTTGAAGAAAAGATTTTAAAGGGAAAGCTTTAGTCCAAAAAATTGCTAGAAATAATAGATTAACAAATTTTAGAAAATGTCGACTCTAATGCGTTTATCTTTTCATCTCATCATCTTTGTTTTGTCAATGCAAAATGTACCTACTTTTGCTGTTCCTAAGGTGTGTAAAATATTTTCTTTAAAATCAATTAAGTTAGTATTTATTTGACATTTATTTATATATGTAGAACTACATAATTTATATGGGATCTCATTTATCGGCTAGTCCTGAGGATATTACTGATTCACACCATGCCTTGCTTTCTTCCGTATCGTTAAGGTACCAAAATTGATTGTAAAATGAAAATTGCTCCAAGATTATATTTAATATAATTTAATTTAATTTGTTTTGATGAATATTTGTATATTGATGCATGTACTCAAAAGTGATTATGATCCGTCAAAGATTGTATACTCATTCAATAAATATTTTAATTGTTTTGCGGCGACTTTACAAGAAGAGGAGGCTCGCAAGCTTGCTAGTAAGATCATCCATCTCTATAAATGAATTTATTATCATATGAGCTAATAAACTACTTGAAGACATATTAATTAAGCATCGTAACTTTGATTTACTAAGTATAATATTCTTGGTATTTTTTTACAGTGCATCCAGAAGTTGTATCAATTACTGAGAGTCGAATAGTAAAACTTGCAACAACTCATTCGCCTGATTTCTTAGGATTACATGAGGAGCATGAAGAGGGTTTCCACGTCAAAGGTTCTATTTGGAATATATCTTCATATGGAGACAACATGATTATAGCAAACATTGATACTGGTAAAAATATATATTTATTTTATAAATATTAATTTATCTTAGTATATAACCACACATGAGTGGGGAGTGTATAAAATGAGAAGGATGAATCGAATCAAATTTAACTAATATAAAACCTTAATCATCTCTTTGAATTGACAAATTTGAATTTTTATCCTTTACATAATTTTATTTTTTTTAAAACTACACAAAGGGCTATGCAAATCACAATGAAAATGTGAAGGTTCATATTAATTAATTAGATATATTAATGTATATTTAGGTGTGCACTCAAAACATATTAGCTTTTTCGACGAAAGTTTAGGCCCTATTCCAAAAAAGTTCAAAGGAGTTTGTGCGAATGAGCATGATCCAATGTTCAAGTGCAATAGGTAAAGATATAATTTGTAATGTATTCTTCAATTTTAATTTTTGAATAATTTAGTTAATCGAGTCTTTTCTCAGTTGGTCTTTCCTAGATAAGAGTAGACCATGGGTTCAATTCTAACGAACCCCTTTCCTATCCCTACCTTGTAATTAAACGTAGCTAGGCAGTTTGGTATTATTTAAATTTACTGATATTAAATGAATATATAGGTATGTATTATTTGTTGAAGTATAATTTATGTATGTTCATTAGAAAGCTTATAGGGGCACGATACTTCTACAAAGGTTTGTTCGAAGAAGCAAAGTTACACAATATAACGCTCAATGATACACTAAGCCCTAGAGATACGAAAGGACATGGTAGTCACACTTTATCAACAGCAGGAGGGAGTTTTGTTAGTGAAGCGAGCTGGAATGGGCTAGCAAATGGGACTGCCATGGGAATGGCACCCAAAGCACGACTTGTTGCTTACAAGGTTGATTGGTCATTAGGTAGTAGCGACATGGATTTATTAGCTGCTTTTGAAGCTGCCATTGATGATAATGTTGACATTATCAATCTTTCTGGGGCTACTAAAGTACAAGGGTTTATGGATTCATTTGCCATTGGTAGCTTTCATGCTATGAAAAATGGTATCCTAACAATTGCATCAGCTGGGAACACGGGACCTGCTCTTGGGACTGTTCTAAACGTCTACCCGTGGGTGTTAACAGTTGCTGCTAGTACAATTGATAGAGAGTTCTTTTCCAATCTCTTACTTGGGAACAATATAACCGTTAAGGTAATCAAAAACAATGATGATGATGATGATGATGATGATGATGATGATGATGATGATAATAATAATAATAATAATAATAATAATCATAATAATAATAAAAATAATGATAATAATAATAATAATAATAATAATAATAAGTTAATTAATGAATACATCTATGTATTGTAATACTATGCAGGCATCACGATACTTTGATTTACAAGTTCTTGATTCAAAAAAGTTTTATCCTTTGATAACTGGTATGGAAGCACGCATTTCTGGAGCTAATATCAATGACGTGTGAGTTGTTCAAATTGCTAAAATTGTAACCAATTAAATGGATGGCCTTTTTCAATATAAATTAAATTAATTAACATGTATAATTAAGGTTACATTGTCAAGATGGATCTTTAGATGCCAGCAAAGTGGTCGGAAAGATAGTAGTATGTGGTTATAATGGATCAGCTAACGTTCAAGTTGTTACAAGTATTAGTATTAAAAAGGCTGGAGGTATTGGACTTATCTTTGTTAAGGATGAGAAAGTAGGATCCGAATTATTCGCAAGTGTACCTCGCGCCGTCTCTGTTGCTTTGATAAGCTATAATGATGGTCAAACTCTTTTTTCTTATATCAACTCCACCAGGCAAGTTCTTTGATTACTTATGACCTTCCTAGAAAGTGGTACCCATATTCGTAGCTATTTATATTAAAAGAAAATAATTATGTTATTAGGACACCAATTGTATCCTTTGGTGAAGCAATAACTTCATTAGGTATAAAGTCTGCTCCTATTATGGCTGATTTCTCATCAAGGGGTCCTCAACCATTGTATTTTAATTCTGGTGTTTCAAAGGTATGTATTGATCATTTATCTAAGTTTTTCTCGTTGAAGAATCTAAATTTTTTCAAGAAAGTGTTTATAATTATCTTTAAAAATTGTACATAATAATTTTGTTTCTCAAATCAATGCAGCCTGATGTAACAGCTCCAGGTGTAGATATCCTAGCAGCTACTCCTAATTCCTTAGAAAACAAAGAAAATCCTTTTATGCTAATGTCCGGAACATCAATGTCAAGCCCTCATGTCAGTGGTATTGCAGCTCTAATAAAAAAGATACACCCTAATTGGTCAACAGCCGCTATTCAATCCTCTTTAATGACTACAGGTACAATTTGCAATACTTTGTATGTCCGTAGCATTTGCTACAACGGAAAAATTTGAGTAAATCACGAAAAAGATATAAATGGGTAAAAAATAAGTTTAATATGTGGGGAAGTGGAACAAATATGTGGATGAGAGGAAAAGATAAACGACTTGTTTATAAAATGCATGTTAGTTGTAGTTGTGTGCTAAATATGTTGGCTTATTTGACCATGTGTAAATATTGATTGATAAACCAATCGTTTAAGCTAGCTATTATGGAGATTTGTGGCTAAAATTATTTATAGTTGTTGGTTGTTTATCATTAAAAGTAGGCTAAAGGACACAAGTCATGAAAAGCTACAAACAATAGCTCTTTTGTTTTGGCATATAAGCTAACTAATCTGCTAGCTTAAAAGTCATTCACCAATTACATTTAATAGTTGTTTGATCGACAAAAAAACCAAAAGCTAACTATAAAGCCAACAATATAATAAGCCAATTGTTGGATAAATGGTCATTTAAAGTTTTCTCCAACAACTATATTTTCATTCATGGAGTGTTTTAATTCTATATTAAAATACATTTATACTCCGTTAAGTCCCGTCTATTTACACTTGGGATAGTCGGAAAATAAATTTCTTAATACCACGACAAGTTCGTGTCACACCATACATTTTCATATCAAACACATGCTAAACACAACTCTAAACACATTTCTCATATACAAATGTTATTTATATTATTATTACTAATATGTGTCGATGATTGTAGCTTTAAGAAGATTGTGAGAAGACCTTTAAAAGGTCTATATTTCCACACCAATTATTCAATACCTATCACGTTAAGTTTTGGGTCCTTGTGTAAAAAATAATTCAAAATGGTACCTAAAAGATTTAGGTGTTACAAATAATATTATACTCCGTTAGTTTTTTTATTGTTCATATTCCAACTACTTTATAATAAAACACTAATAACTAATATATTATTTAGTCAAAAATGTAAATTAAATCTAAATTTAATTCAAGATAATATCAACCTCATAAAGGGAAAAAAAATTAAACTCTAAAAAATTAAGGGTCGGGGCGATAGCTCACCTTGCCCATGTTAATCGATGGTCATGCCCTCCTACTAAATGGGTGGATGACAATTATAAAAAGATTGTCAGTAATAGTCAAAAATAAAAATGTAGTGGATTTCATAGGACTAACTAAAACGAAAAATGTAGACATGTGGGGGTATATTTTTAAAGATGATTACATGAGATAATATAATAATATTGATTAATATAATATATAATTTGCAGCAAGCCCCTTAGACAAGAAGGGAATGCCGATACGTGATCATGATGGAGTGAGTGAAGCGAAACCTTTGGCATATGGTTCGGGTCACATACGACCAAATCTAGCAATGGATCCTGGTTTAGTTTATGACATGAATGAATATGATTATCTTAATTTCCTTTGTGCAATTAATCATAACAACACAATATTGGAAAAGTTGAGTAAGCAACATGCATATGATTGTCCTCGCAATTTCAGTGCATTAGATATAAATTATCCCTCCATATATGTTCCTGAGTTTACTGGAAACACCATTATCAATCGCAAGTTGAAAAATGTTGGACAACCAAGCACTTACCTGCCTCGCATCGAGGCCCCGCATGGAGTTTCAATCATTGTGGAGCCTAACACACTAGTATTTTCTGAACACAATCAACAATTACCATTTAAACTTACTTTAACAGCTAATCTCAATCTTCTTTCGTCTGATTACATTTTTGGAAGTTTAGTTTGGTCTGATGCGAAACATGTTGTTCGGACTCCTATTATTTTGAAGCCAAAGAAAATCTAGATTTTCTCATATAATTTGATTTTTGTAATTAATGATCTTGTATAATAATTGAAATTCAATTTTGATAAACTCTCACATATTATTTTTTTTCTTTAATTCTTTGTTATTAATGTAATCAATTTTCTTCTTTATGGTTTATTATAGATTCACACGATGTGCTATTTAAAAATTTTAACAATTTGGAATCAAAATTGGGTTAATTGATTTCTTCCGGTTCCATGTCCAAGTTAATGTATGTTTAAATAGTTTTAATTTAAAATTTTTGAATTACTCAATCATACATTATCAATTTCAATTTTGAACTATAATTTTTTAATTTTTTTTTCTGCTGCGTCTGATAAGAACCGCAACATATTTAATGCAGCAAATGACTTTTAGTGATAATATCTGATAAACGTGTCCCCAAATCTTAATTAGGCCTTAGATGACTTAAGTGACAAGTAAAGGATTCAAGAACGGAAACATGTCGAGAATATCATCCATACTAACTAATTAAATCACAACAACATTTACACATGAATAGCTAGAAATAATTACGGAAAGAGTACACATACAATGGAACATGTAAGAACATCAAATGCTACAACTTCTCTTAATACTCATTTAGATCTCAAAAGAAAATCAAAATACATTTTTCTTGTTCTTTAAAGTAGAAACTAAATCAAACAATTATAAATGATTTGAACTAAACAATGATAAAAATTAGAACTTAATTACAAAATAGGAAAAATTATTGTGAATAATATAACATTTTAAGTTTTTGCCTACAATAATACCAACGTTATAAAAACCATTAATATTATGAACTAAGGGTATGCTACTCTCAAGAATCCAAATAGGTATAGACAACCAACTATATTAGGTACTTTGACCCAAAAAAAAAAAGATAAATTGAAAACTTGAAATAAAAAACACTCCCCCTCCCCCACCACGTCCCTCACATCACCAACCTACCCCACCCCTACACCGACGACCACCCCTATCTTTCCCCTTCTTGCGTTTTAGCATGGTCACCTTAATGAGACGATATACATGCATTAGTCTTTAGGTTTTTGTGATCCTATTCATCTTGATTATGTCTACCGATTACAATAATCTCTTTATGGTCTTAAGTAGGCCCCTCGAACATGGTATCGGCGTTTTTTTGATTTTGTGACAACTATTGACTCTCGGAAGATAACTCGTTGTTCATTTACTCTAATGGCCATGATATTGCTTACTTGCTTCTGTATGTTGATGAAATTATCTTCACTGCTTCTTCTGATGCTCTCCGGTTGTCCATCAAGGCTAAGTTAAGTGTTGAATTTGCTATGAAGGATCTTGGATTCTTAAGCTACTTTTTAGGGATTGCAGTGACACATAATGCTTAGGGCTTGTTCCTTTCTCAGTCTAAGTATGTTGCAGATATCTTGGATCGTAATGGTATGACTAAATTTAAATCTACTCCTACTCCGGTTGTTACTACCAGCAATCGTAGTCCCTCCTCAGGCACTCCCTATGCAGATCCTAGTCTGTATCGTGCTTTTGTTGTTGCTCTTCAGTACCTCACTTTTACCAGGCCCAATATTTCTTATGTTGTACATAAGGTTTTGCTATTTATGCATGATCCGGAAGTTGGACATATGGTTGCCCTTCCTCTAGTTCTTCAGTACCTCAAAGGTACTCTTGATCATGGCCTTCAGTAGTACATATCTCTTATTTCTTCCTTACTATCTTATACAAATGTTGATTGGGGTTGTTGTCGTGACACTCGTCGTTCCACCTATGGTTATTGTGTTTTTCTTGGGGACAATCTTATCTCTTGGTCCTCCAAACGACAACACACCTTGTCTAAGTATGGTGTTGAGGCAAAGTATTGCACTGTTGCTAATGTTGTTTTTGAGACATGTTGGCTTCGTAATCTACTTCTTACATTGCATTGTCCTTTGATGGTCACCTTGGTTTATTGTGATAAGTGTGAGTGCAGTATATCTTTCATGATACCCTGTTCACCACCTACGCACCAAATACATCCAGATGGATATTCACTTTGTTCGAGAAAAGGTGAAAAAGGGTGAAGCTTGTGGTCTTCATGTTCCTTCTCGGTATCAGATTGAAGATATTTTTACTAAGGGACTTCCTAAGATTTATATGATGATTTTCGTGTCACTCTCAGCGTCTGTAAACCTCTCGATTTAACTGCGGGGGGTGTGATAGTAGATATATAGGACGTTCCTGGTATCCTGCCAAGGCAGGGTCCGAGTGGGGTTTTCTTTTTCTTGAAAGATGCGAACAAATCATACCCGTACCCCCAAGAAGGGAGTAGAGAGAGATACGCGCAGTCAAGAAACGCCCCCATTGATACCTGCACCCAGTAGGGGTCGAACCCCAAACCTTCTGCTCCACATGCAGATGCTCTATCCATTGAGCCACAAGCGCTTTTGGTTAAAAAAAAAAGGATATTATATATGTTAAAAATTAAGAATATTCAAAAGTTATAAGCCATACTATCTTTTTCTGTGTACATAGTGACTTTTACAATTCGGTGCTTTAAGCTCGATAGTGACCTTTTATCTTATTGAAATTCAGGATGTACGTAGAATGCTTCTTATCCTTATTATTTTGAACACCTATATATATATATATATATATATATATATATATATATATATATATATATATATATATATATATATATACATTGTTGTTAAAATCGCGATTTTGATCTACGATTCTACGATTTTACAATCAAAAAATAAGCGAGCGATTTGAATCGCAGGTAGAATTTTAAAGTTGTAGAATCTTACGATTCTAGTTGGAATAAAAATTTAAGACATAGAATCATAACACGATTCTACGATTCAAATGATTTAACGATCCAATTCTACTAATTTAGTATGAATTATATTTAATTTTTCTTATGTACCATCTTTTACTAATCTCTTTCACATATGCATAAATTTCAATTTTCCATCATGTTGACTTTTTATATATATATATATATATATATATATATATATATATATATATATATATATATATATGAACATATTTTGGATTGTGTTGCAAGTAATTGAAAAATCTATTAATAAAACTATTGCATTTAATTAAGAGAAGAGTAAGTTATATAAGAAACAGAAAGGTAATAGAATTAAATAACTATAAGAGGGTTAGTTAACTAAAATAAAATATTAATTTGTGACTTTTAATTTCATATTATTATTACCCCACATATATCTAATTTACCAATTATTTTTTAGAAGATAATTAATAATTACATAGCTAAAAAGCTTTTTAAAAGTATATACACTATGCTCATCAAAGGATCCTTATAAACCCTCTAACAATCTAGAGTCAACAAATGATAACCAAACAACCACATTACCACTTTTTCAATATTAGAATATAGTAAAAGAGTTATATAAAATTAAATCTAAAATTTTATTTGACTAAACAAGATTTGAGCATCACCATAATATTATTATTACTTGAATTAGCTTTTATAAAACATCAGTCAAAAAGGTCTACCTAGTATATATAATTTCCTAGAAAAGTCATCGTCAAATAAAACGTTCCATTGACTTGTGAAATCACCAACGAAAATTAGAAGAAAAAAACTCTAAAGAAGATGATAAATCAAAGATAAAAGTTGTTCTCGCAACAAGTTTTAGACGGTCTTTGCCATATGCCACTCGTCTTGGATCAGCCTAATAATAAAATCAGTTTCTAATTTCCAATATTTTAAATAAAAGTTGGTCTTGGGCGAGACTGTTTCAAATTGAGACAAGAGTGGGCCGGCCCAATTTGCGTGTCTTAGATGCTTTCTCTCTTTTGTTCCATCTTCTGGACATTTTTCAATTCTAATCTTAAAGGTATTAATTTTGACCTTAAAGATATCAATTTCAATTTAAAGTAGTACTTAAACATATCAATTAAAGTAAAAGTTTCAATTTGAACCTATAAGTGCTCAATTTTGATGTTAAAGTGATCAATTTCTACCTAATATATGGTTATGCTTCAAAATTTTAGAACGAAGTTATATAAAATGGTGTTACTTTATCATTTTATGTATAAATTTAAAACAACAAATAAATAGTTAATAAAACTATCAATAATTAAATTTCAACTAAAGGTTATACTCTCTCCGTCCCTTTTTGTTTTTCCACCTTACAAAAACGGGTAGTTCAATAAGTTTTTCCACTTTAGAATACTTTCCATTTTTGGAAAGTTTTCATCCCACTTTTACCCCTTAAAACTCCACTTTCCTTACTTCACACTATTATTTAATTATTTTCTCTCTCATACTTCCAATTCAATTATTACATTACGCTATTATTTAATTATTTTTTCTCTCATATTTCCAATATAATCATTACTTCTCACTACTATATAACTAAAATAATACCCATTACCACCAAAGATTTCTTTTTTCTTAATCTTGGTGAAAAACCCAAATAGGAACATCAAAAAGGAACGGAGGGAGTACAATATATCTATACAATTTGAATACTTATTTTTAATATGATAATTGAACATTAGAAGTTCAAATTGAGTTAGATTATAAAATATCATTGTTAAATTATATGTAATAATTTAACTATTAACTTATTTAATTTGAACTAAAACTTATACAATATCTTTATAGACTTTGGAATACTTATTTTGGAAACGATAATCGAAGCTTATACGTTCAAAATTAAGTTAGATCATACAACATCAAATACTTAGGTAGAAATTGATCAGTTTAACGCCACAATTGATCACTTATAGGTTCAAATTGAAATTTTTACTTTAATTGATATGTTTAAGTACTACTTTACATTGAAATTGATATCTTTAAGGTCAAAATTGATACCTTTACGGTCGAAATTAAAAATTTTCCAGAAAAATGAAAAAAAACAAAAAAAACGAAATTTGGAGGGATAAGCGCGCACGTGTAGTACGAGCGCCTAACAATGGGCCGGACCAGATCTCGTCTTAAAGTAGGACGGTCTCGTCCAAGTTTTTGTGTTTAAATAAAAAATATAAAAAATACATTTAAACATTGGGCTGGGCTGTTTTAGAGAGCCGTCTACATTATTAAAAATTGCCAGATTTTTTCTTGTGTCGTCACTCTTTATATATTGAATTTCTAATATTGTCGTTAATGAATTTTATGAATCTATCTCTCCAACTTTTCTCTAAAAAAACTCTTTGAACAAATATTCAACATCGAAACATTATGTGTAATGCATCTGATCACCAAAATGATTCGGTAAATATCGATAACGATCGTTAAAGTAAAAATTTTAAAGGGGGACTAGCATGAAACGCGCGACTGAGCCGCGGAGGCGTCAATCGCGTGAAACGCCGACCGGACCGCGGTTAAATTGTGCGTTTTGTATGACTGAACTGTGGCCTACACGCGCATTTCACGCAACTCCCCTCTTATTCTAATTTTTTAACTATTTTTAAACGAAAAATCGATTCGAATTTACCTCAAATTGTCGTTTACAAATTGATATTCCTAAGCTTTGAATCTACAGGTTTTTAGAGAAAATTAATTGTTTTTAGAAAGATAAAACTGTTATACAGTAAGATCGAAGTTTTTTATACAAAATCTTCCGACACCTCAAAGATGCATTATTCTAGGAAAAAACACCCCAAAGTTGGTATTATTCATGGTTAATCAAAAGTTCGTATTATTGTAGGAAAAAGTTGGTATTATTCATGGTATATATATATATATATAGTATATTATAATATATATATATATATTATATATATATATATATATATATATATATATATATATATGTGTAATATATATATTATATATATATATATATATATATATATATATATATACTATATGTAAAATATATATATATATATATATATATATATATATATATATAGAAATATAATAATATGATATAGCAGCAGCAATAGTAGTATTAATCAAGTGCACAACACACAGATATATAGCATGCAACAGAGCAATATGTATTTAACATAGGGTCAACATACAATATAATATGTTTATATATATATTTATTATAAATAATTTTATATATATATATATATATATATATTATATACGCAATATATATATATATATAATATACAACATATATAAAGCATATATATATAATAAATATTTATATATATATAAAAAAAGAAATTTTTTTCAAAAGACAAACAAAAGTTGTAGCACATATAAATTTTGGGCGATAAAATTAAAATGTGAGGCACAATGGTACAACTTGGACAAAATTTTAAATATCACGCACAATAGTAATGCTTGCTGACAATTTAAAGTATGTGGCACAATAGTATTGCTTGGAGTGACAAATTTAAAATATATGGCACAATAGTAATGCTTGGGCGACAATTTATAATGTGTAGCACAATGACTTTGCTTGGACGACAAATTTGTAATGTGTGGTACAATAGTATGCTTGGGCCACAAATATTTAACTTCATTTAAATCACAAATATTTAACTTCATTTAAATCACAAGTTTATCAAATAAATAAATACTTACATATCTAAAATAATAGCTTAATAAAAACATAAATTTTTATTTTATTATACACATTCAATTTTTCAAATTTACAAGTTCTAAATCTAATATATTCTTATAATGATTTTTTTTATATAAGAACAAATTCTGAAATTCATTCTTGACTATGTCCACATTTGGTCGAGACGCAACACAATATCGGTCGAAGCTTCAAACAAATTGGTCCAGAAGCTATTTGTGGGTTTTATTCAGTTCGGTCCAATCTTTAAAACTCCAATTGCTTATTAAGCTTGCGGATGAATTCTTGATTATTCAATTAAATTTGTTTATACAATTCTTAGGTATTGTTTTCTATTTTCAATTGCTTAAATCTTTTTTGTTGATTCAATGAATTCTTATATCTCAATTTTCATTAATAATTTATTTGTTGATTCAATGGATTCTTTGTTGATGGAAACTCTTTTCTATTACCCATTTGCATAACTCTTTTTTGTATTCTTTTGAAATCAAGATTACAAATTAAGATTTGTTGTTGAGGTTCTTGTGAAATTAGAGTTTGTTTTTGATGTTTTAATTGCTTAAAATTGTAGTTATTATTTTTTGTTTACACAAATAATTGTTAATGACACTCGTTTGTTCCTTTTATTTTTTGTTTTGAATTATTTTTCTTTTCCTCATATTTTTTATGTTAATATTGCCAAATGTGTTTAATTGATTTTGGGAAGAGCAATGTATTTTTTTATTTGAGAATTCTTTGAATTTTGATTAATGAAATGGTAAAATAATTGGAACATTGTTACTGAATTTCAATTTATATGTTCAAGAAAAAGGCAAAGATTTTGTCATGGAGTATTTTTGAATATAAAGAATTGATCATTTAAGAAATAATGAAGATATTCAGTCTTTTTATTTTTTCAATCTTTAAATTTATGTATAAGACAATGTCTGTGGTTAAAGAATATGACAAAGATAAGAGTTTATTTCAAGTTAATTACCATAAGAATATGACAAAGTTAAAAGATTATTATATTTTTTGATGAAACATTTTTCTCACCATATTTATGCATATTCTAATAAATTTGTGTTCTTTTCAGGTTGAGGTGGCAATATTTAAAGTTTGCATAGGAATGTTTAAGTTCGTTTGGAAGAAAGCTTATGTCGCGCATAGATAATTTTTTAGTTAAAAAATGACCCTCATGTATATAGTTTTAGTTTATTACGATTTTACGAGAAGTGCAAGATATTCAATTTGTAGGATAAGTAATTTGTGCACAACTTATTGCCAATATATTGGCCACTTTTCATTGATTGCCAAAAAGTAATATTCGTTTTTCCATTTTTTAAATATTTATATTATTTCAAAAAATCAAAAGCAAATATGTAATGGAAATGTCAACCAAAAGCATGATGATTAATCTTTGACTTTGGACAACAACAACAAAGATGCAGCCCAAAGTGTATTAGGCCACAAAAATTTTTGAAGCCAAAGCATGAAGATTATTTTTTTATAGCCAAAGAAATAACATGGAGCTGACAAATATAATATGAAGCCCAAAATTAAATTTATGGGCTACAAACACAATTGACGCCCAAATCTTATTCTTAGGCGACAACTATTAAATGTGGCTCGATGATTTTATACATGGGCAACACCAATTGGGCGACACACGTGGTGACAAAAATAATTTTGTCGCCCATCCCTTGGGTGACAAGTTTTGGTACAATGGGCCACAATAATGATTGTCGGCCAAAACTACTTTTCTTGTAGTGTATATATATATATATATATATATATATATATATATATATATATATATATATATATATATATATATATATATATATATATATATATATATATATATATATATATATATATATATATATATATGTATATATATATATATGTATATATAATATATATGTATAATATATATATATGTATATAATATATATAGTATATATATGTATATATATATATATATAGTATATGTATATATATATTTATATGTATATATATGTATATATATATATATATATATATATATATATATTATATATATATATATATATATATATATATATATGTATGTATGTATGTATGTATGTATGTATGTATGTATGTATGTATGTATGTATGTATGTATGTACATATATATATATATATATATACATATATATATATATATATATACAGACTTATGGACCGGACCTCTTCTCTTTTGTCGTTCGATGGATATAAATAGTATTTGATATTTGTTGATCACTTTACTAATTACATTTGGTTTTATCCCCTACGACAAAAATGTGACACCAAGGCTATTTTTATTAGTTTTAAGGCTTTAGTTGAGAAACATTTTGATTTGTCTATATATCATCTATATATCATCCTAATTCTAATAATGGTACGGAGTATCTAGCCTTAAAGACATTCTTGCTTTAGATGGCATTACTTGGCTCACGATTCCTCCTTACACACCACAACATAATGGATGTTCAGAGAGCCGTCATCATCATATTGTTGAGACTGGTCTTTCTCTTTGACACCATGCTTCCATGCCTATTCTCTATTGGCCTCTTGCTTTTTTTACAACTATTTATCTTATCAATCGCATGCCTACTCCTCTGTTGATAAATTTATTCCCATTATCTAAATTGTTCTCTACACAGCCTAATTACAACAAACTCAAGTGTTTTGGTTGTTTATGTTTTCCTTGGCTTCGGCCATACACTAGTCATAAATTAGAACCAAAGTCGATTGCTTGTGTTTTTGCTGGCTATTCTTCATCACAAAGTGCGTACTTTTGTTTAGATCCTAAAATGAATAAAATATATGTTTCACAACGTGTTAGGTTCATTGAAAATATTTTTCCCTTTAGTACTCAGGCACACACCTCTTCTCTTCCCTCAGCTGATATATGGTGTCCTATGAATTATGATTCTCTCTTCTCCGCCTCCCTCCTCTACTCTCCTTAATTAGCTTTCTGATTCATCTTCAAATTTTCCTATCACTTCTCCTTCACCTCCTTCTGATTTGTCTCACAATTCTACTTCATCGTCCTTATCTTATGGCTCAATTAACTTATCTAGAGACTGAACCCAAGATTGTGACTCAAGCACTTAAAGACCCTAAGTGGCATCATGCTATGGATTCTGAGTTTAATGCTTTAATGAAAAATACTACTTGGGATTTAGTTCCACCATGTTATGCTGAGAATGTTATTAGTAAAAAGTGGGTGTTCCAACTAAAACGTGATTCTAAGGGTCATATTGTTCAACATAAGGCCCGTCTTGTTGCTCGTGGTTTTAATCAACGAGAAGGGATTGATTTTCATGAGACCTATAGTTCTGTTATAAAGCCTGCGACCATTCGTGTTTTCTTAACTCTTGCTACTGTTAAGGGATGAAAATTAAGGCACTTAGATATCAATAATGCATTTCTTCAAGGCTGTTTAGATGATAATGTTTATGTTACTCAGCCTCTTGGATATATTGATGCTACTAACCTGCATTATGTGTGCAAATAAAAAAAGATGCTTTATGGGCTTAAACAGGCTCCCCGGGCATAGTTCAAACAATTGAGTTCTTTTCTCCTCTCTATGGGATTCAACAATTTCATTTGTGATTCTTCTCTTTTCATTTATCTACATAATGATTTATGCATTTATGTCTTGGTTTATGTTGATGACGTATATAGTTTAATATTTCCTAATAACTTTACTCAAATTTTAGACGTATATAGTTTAATATAAAAATGATTAAAACAACAAATTAGATTACGTAAAAAGTTAAATGTAGCAAGTATAATCGAACTGTAATTAATTTATCCACTTTTTCATTTTAGTTTACTTTATTTTTCATTTTAATATTTCCTAATAACTTTACTCAAATTTTATATTTAGATATTCCCATTACTATATTTATTCTCTATATAATCTCTTTTATTTTAGACCACACTAATGAAAAAATAAGGCTATTTGGATGGAACAGACAACTATAATACTCGTACTCCCCTCCGAATCACACAAGTTGTCTTATTTGGTTTTTATAGTCTAACTAATATACTGATTGTTGGGGATCATAAATCCCATATATTCGAAATTACTATAATACCCTTGGTCAACGGGTCAAAGGTCAAATATGCGAGTCAAGGTCAACATGGCCGATCCTGGTCAAACAAGGATGATCAATGAACCGAATGGAAGTTATCTAGTTTGACCTGATGAAAGACACTTCCTCTTATAACCGCCCATGATCGCGGGTAACCACTCCCACTGACGCCATTCACACCATTACGCTCGTCAGGAGTTACTAGTTCAGAAGTAACTTCCCGGCAGTTACTACCTGATGTCCAAGGATCCTTACAAATACCCTCTTCTTCTTCCTAAGCAAGGTTACGCAACCAAACTCTAAAACTACATACATTCGTAGTATTCCTCTTCTGATCTGACTTAAGCATCGGAGAGCTGTTCCGGGACATCAGCCCCCGGTTTAGTTTTCCTTGTGGTTGCAGGTATACCACGCGCGGCGGTCGGATCACCATTCTTCCAAAACTTGACGTTACTTCTTCCAAGGCGTTCCCTTATACAAATTCGACAGTCTCTCAGCCGAAACAGTTTGGCGGCGTCTGTGGGGAACGCAGAAGTACTATCCTCGAAAAAACACCTGAAACTTTACCCAAACATTGAAATGGCACCTAGAAAAACGAACACTAAGGAAGCGTCTGTCGCTCGCAGCACTGACACTTCCGCTTCACAGCGTGAACACCGAGCGGTAACAAGGCAGGATCTTGACACCCTTGCCAATAACCTCTCGCGAACATTTGCTAAACAATTGCACAATGTCACCGCCCAACCACCTCCCAATATTCCTGATATCAATGCCACCTTAGCGGCGATGACACAGCAAATCCAAGATCTCCGAAATCTGTACGCGGAGCAAAACAGAGTCCCTTCTGAACAAGGCCGCCGTGAGTCAGAAGAAAGTCCTGCCCACTCCCGAACAAGGACCCCACGGCAACCGACTCCCTCCAGGAGGGAAGACTCCAATGTCGATCCCTCTATGAGATCAAGGAGTAAAGATTTAAGATCCCACCTTGACCGTCGCCGACGGGAGAGAAGTGGTGATGTCCAAAGCTTTATGGACAGGAGAAGAAGTCTCAGATCTCGAGATAACAGAGATCATGACAGCACGGATCATGTGGCAGAATCCCCCGCTAACCAAGGTAATTCCCGTGAGAAGGAAGCGCCTATGCTGCTGAACTCTCCCTTGTCCACGGATATCCTGGCCACACCTAATCCGTCCAAGATAAAGGTACCAGCCATATCTCCATTTTCAGGCGCTCAATGTCCTGAAGAACACATGATCGCCTACAAAAACCTCATGGTCCTATACACGACGGATCCCTCTCTTCTATGCAAGTTTTTCCCAGTCACTCTCACAGGCCTAGCCCTGACATGGTATACTTCACTTCCCAATGGAAGCATTCATAGTTTCGCAGAACTCGAGGGCAAGTTCCTCAGTCACTTTACGGCATCCCGGAGACAGGAAAAATCCAACTTCCATCTCCTAAGCATCACACAACAGGAAGGGGAAACCCTTTCCGCATACCTTCAGCGTTTCCACGATGGAGTGCTGGCGGTTACAGATCTGGAAGAGTCAATTGCCGTCTCAGCTCTGATCAACGGCATGAGAACTCACAAACTGAAGTTCCAACTTTTGGAGAATCAAGTTAAGTCCTACGCAGAGGCAATGAAACAAGCGAGAAGTTTTGTCACTGTTTCCGACATCTGCCATCAACTAGATCCCGCTTCCAGAAAAAGAAAAAGCGATAAGATGGCAGACACTAGGGACAGGACAAGATATGATGATCAGAGCTCCAGAAGAGGATCCGACAGGTCTGAACGAGACAGAAAGTATCCCCCCCGAGATATCAAAGATGGCGGTTTTGAGGCCAGATTCAACCGCAATAGAAAGGACATTTTCTATGCCATCAGAGACTAGTTGCCTGCTCCTGCTGCGACTCCCACACCCAAATACCACAGAAACATGGATTTGTGGTGTGAGTATCACAAGGAACACGGCCATACACTTCCAAATTGCCGAGAACTGAAGAAAATCCTCGACAAATATGCAGAGGAAGGAAAGCTGAATCGTTTCCTCAATAACGATCACGCCAGAAAGAAATATCCGGACGATAAGGAACGTCGAAAGGAAACAGAGAGACTGACCTCCCTACACTCAAAAAACTCCTCAGCCGTAGCAAATGGGGTAATCAATATGATTGTTGGAGGGTACTCTGAAGAATTCCCTACAATCAGGTCCGCAAAGGACAGCATACACACCCTGATCAAGGGTCCCCCCAAAGAAGAACCATCTTGCCCTGAGATGAAATTTAACAAAAAACTAAGCATTCCCCTGCAGCAGCCACATTCTGACCCAGTGGTGGTCACTCTGAAAATCGGTCAAATGAAAGTTCGTCGTGTCCTAGTTGACACAGGCAGCACTGCTGACTTGATCACCATGGACTGCCTCCGCCAAATGAAATATGAAGAAAAACACCTCCAGCCCATGGACAGACCTTTGATTGGGTTTGGAGGTGGAAGGGTCTTTACGCTTGGCACGATAGTCCTCCCGGTCAGAATTGGTGAAAAGAACAATGGACGAAGCATTGCAGTTCGGTTCACAGTCGTAGATCTCAAATTCTCTTACAATGCTATCATGGGCCTTCCCATGATTAACAAGATCAAAGCCGTAATATCCACCCATCAATTGCTCCTGCAGTATGAAAAAGACGACTCTTCTGTCGGCATCTTGAGAGGCGACCAAAAGTTAGCGAGGGAATGCCTAGTCAACTCTCTTAAAGGCGACGAATCCTCTCGAGATTCGGGCAGAAGAAAAAGCTGGAAGATGCCGCCATCCTTAACATAGAAGCTCCTTCCCAAAGGCCTGAACCATCCGACAAGCATGAGGAAGTCGATGTGTGGGGGAAGGGGGAGATGATCAAGATCGGGGCCAATCTAACCACCGATATAAGACAAGAGCTGCTGACTGTCATCACAGAATTCCGAGACATCTTTGCTTTCAATGTCTCGGAAATGCCCGACATCCCAAAAGAAGTGATGTGCCACAAGTTCGACATTCAACCCGGTCATAAACCTGTAAAACAAAAGCTGAGACACCAGGGCAAGGAAAGAATCGAGGCGACCAAAGCCGAAATTCAAAAGCTGCTCAAAGCGAACTTCATCAGAGAGTGCCAGTA
This sequence comes from Amaranthus cruentus, assembly GCA_019425755.1. Lineage (NCBI taxonomy): Eukaryota > Viridiplantae > Streptophyta > Magnoliopsida > Caryophyllales > Amaranthaceae > Amaranthus > Amaranthus cruentus. The sequence goes on along the minus strand of CM033454.1, from coordinate 7,505,720 downwards.
TTCTGATTGGCTCTCAAACGTGGTCCTGGTGAAAAAACCCAACGGCAAATGGAGAATGTGTGTGGATTTCACCGAAGATAGATCGCCTAGTCGACTCTACAGCAGGGCATGCCCTCCTTAGTTTCATGGACGCTAACGCGGGATATCACCAAATCCCCTTGGCAGAAGAAGATCAACCACACACCGCCTTCATCACAAACGATGGCGTCTACTGCTATAAGGTCATGCCCTTTGGATTGAAGAATGCTGGAGCGACATACCAAAGGATGGTCAATAAGGTATTCAACGCTTAAATTGGAAAAAATCTGGAAGTATATGTAGACGACATGATAACGAAGAGAAAAGAGGCAAAGCAACATGCTGCAGACCTACGCGAAACCTTCCTCACCCTAAGGAAGAATGTTATGCGTCTCAACCCCGAAAAATGCGTTTTCGGGGTAACAGGAGGAAAATGCTTGGGATTCCTTGTGGACGAGAGAGGAATCGAAGCCAACCCAGATAAAATCCGTGCTATCCTCAGTATGCAATCTCCGAAGTCCGTAAAAGAGGTGCAAAAACTCACAGGCTGTGTGGCTGCCTTGGGAAGATTCATGTCTAAATCTGCAGACAAATGTTCCCCCTTCTTCAAAACGCTGAAGAAGCAGACCTTTGAATGGACTGCGGAGGCGGAAGAAGCCTTCAACAACCTCAAAAATACTTGGCGGATCTCCCCGAACTAGTCTCCTCTCTGTCAGGTGAGGTGCTGTTCCTCTATGTAGCTATATCTGAATATTCCCTGAGCGCCGTACTTGTGGCCGAAAGGGACGGGAAACAACTCCCCATATACTACATTAGCCACGCTTACAGGGGGTTAGAGGCTAATTACAGCGAGGTAGAGAAAACAATGTATGATGTTGTAATGGCAAGCCGAAAGCTGAAACCCTACTTCCAATGTCATCAAGTCAGGGTCCGTACTAGCCAGCCCCTGAAAAAGATTCTTGAAGGAAAGAACCAATCCTCCAGAGTTGCTGATTGGTCTAACCAATTAGCGGATTTTGGAATTGAAATCGAGCCCAGAACCACCATCAAAGCTCAGGCTCTTGCTGATTTCATAGCCGAGACAACAGGATACGCATCTATGGATCCCAACCAAGAATGGAAGCTCTATGTAGATGGTTCCTCTACCAGAACCTCCAGTGGAGCCGACATAAGCATCATCTCATCAGCAAGAGTAAAGCTAGAGCATGCAGTGCATTTCCAATTTGCAGCCTCTAACAACGAAGCAGAATACGAAGCACTGATCCTTGGAATCAATATATGCCGGAATTCAGGGGCCAAAGTAGTATCGGCATACTCGGTGCTGATTGTTGGACAAATCAATGGAGAATTCGAAGCTAAGGACGACAGCATGAAGATGTACCTACAGATAGTCAAATCCTTAATTGCACCCCAGCAATTCAGCATCCATCACATTCCCTGATCTGCGAACGCTCAAGCAGACTCCCTAGCCAAACTAGCTAGCTCAGCAGACGGTCCAAAAGCCCGCAATATCATCTGTGAAGTCTTACCTACCCCCAGCATCAATCAGGCAATAGCAACGGTGGATAGGAGTGCTACCTGGATGGATCCCTTGATCCAATTCTTCAAGGACAATACATTACCTGAAGATCCAGCGTTGGTCCCCCTATTCATGAAGAAGGTGAAGTGGTTCGAGTTTCATGAAGGAATCCTCTATAAGAAAAGTTACACACATCCCCTACTGAAATGCGTAACCCCAGAAGACGGGAACTACATCCTCCGAGAAATACATGAAGGAGGATGTGGCATTCACCAAGGAACAAGAACCATCATCAACAAAGCCCTGAGGGGTGGTTATTATTGGCCAACACTAAAAGAAGATGCTGAAAAGTTGGTCAAAACATGTGAGAAATGCCAGTACTTTGCAGAGGTACCCAGAAAACCTTCCAACTATCTCACTACAATCCAAGTTGTGCTACCCTTCGACAAATGGGGTCTTGATCTTCTGGGGCCCTTTCCCCCTGCTAGAAGCCAGAGGAAGTTCATCATTGTAGCCGTTGATTATTTCTCAAAATATGTCGAGGCTGAACCATTGAGCACCATCACGGATAAACAGGTATGTCAATTTATTTGGCGTAACATCATCACAAGATATGGCATTCCTAGGGTTATAATAACTGATAATGGCCGACAATTCATCAGCAAGAACACCCTTGAGTATTGTGATAAGTTTAATATCCAGATTAGATTTAGTTCTATGTCAAGGCCTCAAACAAATGGCCAAGTTGAGTCGGCCAATAAAATTATCCTGTCAAGCATAAAGAAAAAGATAGAAGGTGCCAAAGGGTCTTGGGATGAAGAACTGCCTGGGATCCTATGGGCCATGCGCACAACTGTCAAGGATGCAACAGGACATACACCATTTTCTCTCGTGTATGGCTCTGAAGTCGTGCTCCCTGTGGAAATAGGCATTCCATCCACCAGGATTGCTTATTATTCATACGACGAGAACGATGCTGAGAAAAGGATCAACCTAGACCTCCTACCTGAAACAAGGGGAAACGCCCTGCTACGTTCCCTTGCACAGAAACAAAGAATAACAAGACAATTCAATCGAATGGTCAAGCCCAAACAACTGCAACTCCATAACTATGTTCTCAGAAAGGTAGAAGCCACAGGAAAGGCTACAGACAAAGGAAAGATAGGGGCAAACTGGGATGGTCCATTCAAAATAGTCCGAATTATCAAACCTGGAACCTACGAGCTACAAGATTCCGAAGGAAAATTGCTGAAACGACCCTGGAATGCAGATCATCTGAAAAAGTTCTACATCTGAACAATCCCTTGCAAGGGGCCACTATCCATGTTTTATTAGGATTGTATTTTCATTGAACACTTTTAATTCTGTTTTTATGATTGTTATGCACTGCAAACATTATTTTTTCGTGAATTATCCCGCATGTTAATCAAATGAACCTATGTTCATAGATTGATTGCAAGGAATAGCTCAGATTACGTCTTTTATTACGCTTGAAGGTCCGAGACTCCTACGAGTCGGACCCCTATAATTGTTGGAGATGAACCTATGTTCTCTAAAACACTAAGTCATTTTATTGCTGTGTGAAGGCCAGAAACTCCTATGAGTCTGACCCCCATGGTGGTTTGAGGAGAACCTATGTTTTCCAAAAACTTAGCTATTTTACAATGCTTGAAGGTCCGAGACTCCTACGAGTCGGACCCCTATGATTGCTTGAGGAGAACCTATGTTCTCTCAAAACTAAGTTATTATACTACGCTGGGAGATCCGAGACTCCTATGAGTCGGACCCCCCTATTCAGTTAAGAACCTAAGTTCTCCAGAAATTAAGTTATATCATCCCTGCTTGGAGGCCCGAGACTCTTATGAGTCGGACCCCCCTGTTTAGATGAAGAACCTATGTTCTCCACTAAGTTTCAAGTATTATATTCTTATGAGGAGGTCCGAGACTCCTATGAGTCGGACCCCCCTGTTTATATAAAGCACCTACGTTCAATTTCAAGTTTTCTAACGAGGGAGTCCGAGACTCCTATGAGCCTGAACCCCTTCACGTTCGTTGCTTTGGATACGGATTAACAGAAAAACAGATGCTTCAAGAAATCAACTAAGGAAAAATAAGAGATCCTTGATCTCCAAAAAATATTATATACAGGATGGGCACTCCGGCCAATATTCACAGAAACAAAATGGTTAAAGTTTACAAATACTTAATCAATAAAAATGAAAATCTACAAAAGAAACAAAATCATTCCGCCTGTTGAGTGGCCACGGAGACAGGAGACGGAGATCTTGGTGGTTGTTGAGAAGGAGGAGACCTCGGTTGCGGCTGAGGAGAAGAAGGAGCGGTGCGTAACAGATCATCGATGTCAAAAGTCAAAGGTTCCTTAGCACCGAGCTCTTGAGCAAGCTCCTGGAAGATTTCCTTCTCCGCGGAAAGATTCCCGGATAAGTCTGTGCACATATGCTCAAGGGAGGAAAAATCAAACATATCCAGTATATCCTCCGTGTCCGGATTCTCAAACGAGAATGATTCCCAATTGGTGCTAAGTACCCGTTGTTCTAGCTCGGGCTCAACAACCTCGTCCCACTGCTTCAACTCCTCTGCGTCCCATTCTGGGTCATTTAGAACAGCAGGCTCCTTGTAGGAGTGAACTTCTCTAGAGCCTGCGTCCTCTTCAAAGCCGCCAGATTCTCCAGTTGAACCGGATCCATACCGAGTTCCGCGGCTGCCATTTTGTAGGATTCAGCCTCCAGCTGCATCCCATTATGAATCATCTCCCCAGAAAGTTTCGCCATAAAGGCTCCGCAATCTGGGGAAGACAACCAATCTTTGTTGATCCGGCCACGCCTCTTAGATTTGAACTTGTAATACCGGGCGACTTCAGTAAGTGGCTCGATCCTCTTGAAAGTCTCCCCCATGACTCTCAAAACATTTGAGCTCTGAGTGAATGCTTTGTTGTAAGCACTCAACAAGTCAGCCACAGCCGCCGATATCTTCAGGGAAAAGGCAGCCGAGTTCTCTAGCTTGCCCCCAGTCTCAGCCAAAATCTCCTTAAGCCGAGCCCGCCACTGCTCAGCCAGGTCAAGACGTTCAGCCAACGCCTTGCACTTGTCCAGCTTGGCCTTAAGCTTGGCCTATTCAGCACCCTGCTCCGCAACCTTGTCGTTCTGCTCATCTATTCGAGAGGTCAGAGTCCGGATGGTCTCCTGATCAACCTCATTCTGCTGGATCTTCAAAGTCTCGAAGATCATCCTTATCAACCCCTGAATTAAAACAAGTTAGAAGTTGAACTTCATGAAAAACCCAGAGATCAAATACAAACACGCTTACCTCAACCATAGTGGATTGAGCCTTTCGCAGCCTATTCGCCGGGCTCATGGAGTCAAGGTAATCCATGTCGTCCTGATTGATCAGGCAACGGCTCGCCCTGTTAAACCTCCCGGCGAGTTCGGAAGAGCTTATGTTTACAAAAGGAACACCAAGCTTGTGCGCCTTAATGTTCCTAGTATAAACATGCTCTTCCTCCCCAAGAATTTGCTTCCCCTTGCCCGCAGGAGTCACTTTCTTGAGCGCCGAGCCAGATGCACCAGCGCCACCCTCCTTAATGGTGACGCCCGGAAAATGAGTCCTCAGAGCGACGGCCTCCACCACCCGATCAGTAGACTCGGAGGAAGTCTCGTCATCGTCTTCCACCACAACCGGATTCTCCGGTGTGGGTTCAGGTACCTTAGCTTGAGCCATAGGCTTAGAAGTGGCCCTCTTCCTTTTCTAGCTCGCCGACCCTTGCCTCTCAGAGAGTTCCTCTGGAGGAGGGATCTCTTTCCTCTTCTCGAGGAGAACTTGCGCTTCCTCATGACTCGGGGCCTCTTTCACCCCAGTCATTATGGTAGCCGAGTTCTGAAAGAAATGGAAAGGTCAGTTGAACTCTTAAGACGAAACCAAATCAAGGTAAGTTAACAACTTACAGTTGGAGGGCGAGGCACCGGCGGCGGAGGGTTAGCTCTCCTTAAATCATCCGCGAAAGCACTTAAACTGTTGAACTTAGCCATCAAAGCTCTGTACTTCAGCCCAACTTCGTATCTTGCAACCCCTGCAAAAGAAAAAAGGGGAGAGAAGGTTAAGTTTACATAAAATGACTGACAAAAAGGCGTAGATACGAAGAAACCTACTCTTATCCGTCCTCAGACTGATATCGTAAGCCGACAAAAATAGTTCTTTTTTCAAATCGTGAAACTTAGGTATCCAGTTCCGTTGCACAAAAAGGGGTTTACAATTTAGCTCCACCGACATCGCAGCGTACTGAACTATTATGGCTTCCTCGTGGTTACAAACCGGGACGTTGTTGTTAAAAGCCTCCAGCTTGGGATCTATGTCAAAAGTGGTCTTTATGTCCTAACCATGTCGGCTATATAGATACCCAAACTTCGTCCTGAAGAGCTTATTACTATCAGGCAATTCGCCCACAATCTTGTAACCCCTACGGTGAGACAAAGTCACCCATCCGGCGCCATTTGTCTTTGGGCTACATAGCTTGGCCCGGAAAATATGACGAAAGGCGGTCATACTGGGTTTCATCCTTAACCCTTTGCTCACCAATATGAATGCCACTATACAACCCCAGGCATTAGGGTAAAACTCAGCTACTGTTATGTTTAAAATCTCTAAGACCTCCTTGGCGAAGGGATGCAACGGAAATCTCAGGCCTAATTCAAACGCCTTGTCATATACGGCTATACACCCGCCGGGAGGGTAGCGAACGGTGTCGTACAACGCCGGCTTCACCACATCGTATCCATCTATCAAACCCCACCTTCTGGCCATACTACGCCTATCACTATCCAGTATGTCCATCATCGTTTTATCCACAAAATAATTCAAAGGCCCCCCATGGGGGATGTAAAATGGGTGAGGGGCCTTCTGCGCCATATCCCGACTTGGTGAACATTCTTTGTCCGCCGTCTTCTTCATATCTACATGAACCAACTCTAAAAGTTTAGGCTCAACACTCAAGTATCCGGGAACAAACGCTAAAGATACTTCCCAGGGATAGGGTAAAACAGTCTCGGGTGGGCAAAAAGGTGAAACATCAGACTCATCATCACTCGGAATTGATTCGTAATGCGGAGTTACTTGGTACCTTGGGCTACCGTCATCCGACTCATCAGAATCAATTCTTGTCCTTGTGTTTTGAAAGTCCGAGTCCTTATTCAAGTTAAGTTGGGGAAGTTCTCTACATAAATCCTCTAAGTATAAGGTCTCCATTTTATATACAGCAAATTATGAACAGTTATACAGATTACAAATCAAAACAAGTTAATCAAGAACAGTTTGAAGATCTTCAAGAATAGGTTGAAGATCTATGAACAATGGATGAAGATTTGAAGAACAGGTTGAATATCAAAGGAAAAATCAAGAAATTTATGAGTTTGATCCAAAATTTAGAGCATACCTAGTGAAAATGTGGTTCCAAGTATGAACTGTCAGAAATCGCCAAATGTCAGAGCTTCTCTCTCTAGAAAATGAATTGAAGTTTTGGGAAATTCTCACAAGAATGAGTTTGGAACAAGATTCCAAGAATGTGACAGTTGAAAATTTAATAACCCCATTAATGCTCCTTGGTGAAACTACACATTTGTTTGGTGAAATCATCTAGGTACGAGACATCTATAAGTCGGACCCCTTCTTTGACCCTACAAAGTGTTGGGGCCAAATCTGACTAAGTATACCTATGTATACTCTTAAGGTCCGAGACTTCTATAAGTCGGACCCCCTCTTTGACCCTACAAAGTGTTGGGGCCAAATCTGGCTAAATATACTTATGTATACTCACAAGGTCCGAGACTTCTATAAATCGGACCCCTCTTTGACCCTACAAAGTGTTGGGGCCAAATCTGACTAAGTATACCTATGTATACTCTTAAGGTCCGAGACTTCTATAAGTCGGACCCCCTCTTTGACCCTACAAAGTGTTGGGGCCAAATCTGACTAAGTATACCTATGTATACTCTTAAGGTCCGAGACTTCTATAAGTCGGACCCCCTCTTTGACCCTACAAAGTGTTGGGGCCAAATCTGACAAGTATACCCATGTATACTCTTAAGGTCCAAGACTTCTATAAGTCGGACCCCCTCTTTGACCCTACAAAGTATTGGGGCCAAATCTGACAAGTATACCCATGTGTACTCTTAAGGTCCGAGACTTCTATAAGTCGGACCCCCTCTTTGACTCTAAAAAGTGTTAGAGCCAAATCTGACCAAGTATACCTATGTATACTCTTAAGGTCCGAGACTTACATAATTCGGACCCCCCTTTGACCCTACAGAAAGTTGGGGCCAAATCTGATCAGGTATATCTGTGCTTATTTCAGAAATTCGAGACTTCAGAAATCCGAGACTTCAGAAATCCGAGACATCGAATTTTCAAACACAAAGGCTACTCATCAAAATCCTAACGTCATGACGTGATCTTCCCGCATATAAGCCAAGTTCAACTTCCCCCACAGTAAGTTACTCTCTTACCTTATATGCGTGGGGCCAATGTTGGGGATCATAAATCCCACATATTCGAAATTACTATAATACCCTTGGTCAACGGGTCAAAGGTCAAATATGCGAGTCAAGCTCAACATGGCCGATCCTGGTCAAACAAGGATGATCAATGAATCGAATGGAAGTTATCTAGTTTGACCTGATGAAAGACACTTCCTCTTATAACCGCCCATGATCACGGGTAACCACTCCCACTGACGCCATTCACACCATTACGCTCGTCAAGAGTTACTAATTCAGAAGTAACTTCCCGACAGTTACTACCTGATGTCCAAGGATCCTTACAAATACCCTCTTCTTCTTCCTAAGCAAGGTTACGCAATCTAACTCTAAAACTACATACATTCGTAGTATTCCTCTTCTGATCTGACTTAAGCATCGGAGAGCTATTCCGGGACATCAGCCCCCGGTTTAGTTTTCCGTGTGGTTGCAGGTATACCACGCGCGGCGGTCGGATCACCATTCTTCCAAAACTTGACGTTACTTCTTCCAAGGCGTTCTCTTATACAAATTCGACAGTTTCTCAGCAGAAACACTAATAAATCTTAAATATCTTTAATTATGAATACTTAAATTTATAATAAAATTGTAATAATATTTCATCCGACTATATTTTGACATCTAATTAAATTAACGGTTTGTCTAACCTATGCCACAAGCCATAGGTTAAGGGAATATTAATTACCTTCATCTACCAACTTTATTCAAAGATTTTCTTTTTTATTCTCTTTTTTTATACTTACTTTAGTTAATGTATACATAAAATCATTATTTCCAAGAACATATTCAAGAGATAAAGTAGCTTTATAAAAGAATTTAATGTTCTTAACCTATGCGATTATGGCATAGGTTAGAAAAACCCTTAAATTAAAAACAGATTTACAAATTAATTATAATTAATGAATAATTTCTAAAAATAAAATAGAAGTATATTAAACCATCACTTTCTGAATCTCTCTATCCGCGTTTTTGACAATAAAAATTGTTATACTATTTCAACTTTGACTTTTTTACTTGCTTACGTTTGGAAAACGTTGATTGACGAACTCTTTTTTATTTATAGATATAGACCAAGACAAAAAGGCCAAACAAAATTTAACAAAAAAAAAAAACAAAAAAAAAAAAAACACTTCATTATGTTTTACTTATTTTATTTTATTAGTCTTTTTAATTTAGGGTTGTTTAATTAATTTTATTAGTCTCTCGTATCTTATTATTTGTCCTAATTAGAGTTGCACGCTTACTAATTAATATACTAATTCCATTTTTATGTCTTTAATTATATATAAATATACTTTCTCCGTTCCATAATACTATTAATCATTTTTAAATTTATTACCCATTTTTTGTGAATAATCCTTAGTATTAATCATTTCTAAATAATCTAACATTTGTATTATATTTGTTGATAACACCCCTTTTATGATAGTCGGTTAAAATATAAAAAGGAGTACAATCAGCAATATAATACAAAGATTGAATTATATAGAAATAATCAATAATAGGGATTATTGGCAGAAAATGAACAATAAATGGAAATATTCTGGACAAATTTTCTATGGGGGTATTTGGCAAATTAGCTTATTGAGCAATTTTAGCTTATTTGGAGGGTTGGGTGGTCAAACCAGCTAAAAATAATGTTTGGTGAATTAGCTGGTTGAAACAGCTTATTGATACGAATAAACTGTTTTTGAACAAGCTGCTTATAGCAGCGGGTTCAAAATTAACTAGTAAAACCAGTTAATAAAATCAGCTGATCAAATCAACAAGTATAATCAACTATCAGCTATTTGCCAAACATCCTCTATAATTTTCGATGATAAAATTAATGATGGATCATCCAGATGCGCCCTCCACAAATGCCCCTTGGATTTTTCTGATTCATCCTTTTTTGACTTATATTTTCCTAACACCCCAATACAAGTACTACTATTAATGTGTTCAATTCTTTCCCTACTCCCTCCACATTTCCTTCCACTTGGTCATCAACAACTTTATACCACTTATACAAACCCTTTTCTCCTCATATATATCTCATTTCCTCCTAACAAAATAAAACCAATTTCATCCTTTCTCCATTTTCTCTCTCTTCTCAACTACATACTATTTTTTTCCCTCACACTAAAAAAATCATCAAACATTCAAACTCCTTCAAAAACAATAACAACCAAATTTTTGGTAAGTTTTAAGTTTAATTGTAGTACTTTTATTTTATTTCAAATAACGCTTTATTTAAATTTCAATAAATAGCTTAAGTTTATGATTGAAACCCAAATATATTATATTATAGTCTAACAGGATTAAGTTATTAATGAACAAACGTACCCGACTGTCATAAATCTTTTTGTGATGTTAATTTTAAATTTTAGTGAGTCTCATTTAATAGTCTTGTAACAGTCTCACCGTGAGATATTTCTCATACTTAGGTTAAACAGCCTAATATTAGAAACTCTTAACTTAGCCTATGGGTTTCTTATTTTTGTCTCACCATATGACAATCTCATACAAGACGGACTTTAATAAATATTATAGTATATAGTTATTGTCACGATATAAATCAACCACTAAACAGACTTTTAACGCTGCCAGTATTCCATACAAGGCTTTTTTTTCCTTGAAAAATGCAGTCAATTCCCCCACAAAAAGTGTAAGGATGGAACTCAAACCTTCTGCTCAACATCTAGATGCTCTATCCATTAAACTCCAAACACCGAGATGTTACATAATCTAACAATTAAACCCATAACGGTATGAGTATTAATTACATAACATTAGCTAATTAAACACATATTTAGTGATGATCTTGTTTTGAAACAGGTAACTAGAGGTAAGAGATGAGAAAGGCATCAATGGAGATCCAAGAAAATAAGAATTATCAAGAAACAGGATCAGATCAAGGAGGAAGTGTACAGTCACAAAACAGAGTAACATTTAGCGGTCCATTAACACCCAAAAGAAGAAACAATAGTAAAAGATCATCATTTAAAGAAGAAGATGAAAATGAGTATGTAGAAATAACACTAGATGTAAGAGATGATAGTGTATCTATACAAGATATTAAAGGAGCAATGGGTGATCAAGAAGCTGCTTTACTTACTAGTCATTTACAAAAACAACGCCCACAAACGCTTACTTCGCAGCTTTCGGCGAAGTTAAAGCAGGTTTCACGGGAGTTGAAGCGAGTTACGTCGTCGTCGAATCGGGGGTTTAAACACCTTGATCGGAGTAAGACCACGGCGGCGCGTGCGCTTAAAGGGTTGCAGTTTTTGAATAAGAATGTTGGGAGTGAAGGTTGGGTTCAGGTTGAGAAACGGTTTGAGGAATTGGCTGTTGACGGTTTGCTGCTTAAATCCCGGTTTGGGAAATGTATCGGTAAGTTTTTTACCTCTTTCTTCCGTGTTTGAGAGACGTCTTTTAGGCCCAATTCATTATTGTTTAATTCTTATTCTTATTCTATATTTTTCCTTATGGGCCGACTCAATTAGAGTTGGTCTCTCACAGGAATTTGGTTTTTTAATACTACTCCATCCCTTTTAAATTGCATCAGAGAAAGAATAGTGTATTTTTAAGAAAATGGTAATAAATGAGGAGAGAGAATGAATTGTGTGGATGATATTAAAAGAGAGTTAAAATGTATGGATGAGATTAAAAGAAAATGGTGGGCCACTATCCAAAAAAAGAAATAATGCAAATTAAGTAGGACGGACCAAAATGGAAAATGATTCAAATTCAATGGGACGGAGGGAGTATTATTTATCAATGATTCTTATGAAGTGATTTGTTCTTAGAAAAAGGTGGATAATAATAATAAATGAAGAGAGAATGAATTGTGTGAATGAAATTAAAATAGATTTAATATGTATAGATGATAATTAGAGAAAGTGGTGGATCATTACTCAAAAATAGAAATGATGCTAATTCAGTAGGATGGATCAACGTGACAAATGCTGCAAATTTAATGGGATAGAGGAAGTATTTTGTTTTGATGATTATGAGTTAATTTGGTGTTTGATGTTGTTTGAGTATATAATATGTTTCGAAACCTTCAATCAAATTTAAGTTGGTAATCGAGTTTTTAGAATATGTTATATTTAATAACTTAACTAAAAGTTTAAAAAAATAGTTGAGGTTTCAGAATATTTTATATGCATGGGTGATTTTTTTTAATTGATTTTTTTTTTGTGTTTACTAATTGCAACATGGGGCGATGAAATTGGGTAGAATTTGGGAGGTAGCATTATTTTTTCATACCTCGTTATGAAATGCGTTATTTTATAATTAAATTTGCTTTATTTTTTCATTTTAATATTTGTCATTAAATTTGTTTTATTTATTTTAACAACTCTCTAAATATTTATTTTCTCTCTTATTTTCAAATAGTTTAGTACGATTTAAACTTATAGATTAAGTAATTATTTTTAAAAGTTATAGATTAATTTTATTATTCTAGGACTAGAGTTTGTTTGCCATATTTGTGTTTGAGTGGGTTGGTGATATTTTAGGTTTTCTTGAGCTTTGAAAATAATTGTTCAAAGTAGATGATATAAAACTTATAATTATATAGAATTTGTCAAGAATTGATCGTTGAAAATAAAATATAAAAAAAAAAGGAAAGAAGAAAGAAAGGTCGGTAGTGCTTATCAAGAAATTGATCATATGATTTCGGTTTTATACATAGATAGTAACTTTTAATTGATTGGGAGGCTAACTAGCTAAGGGTGGGAACACATTAGCAAAAAAACTATAGAAATTTGTATAATATTTAAGAGCAAGTTTCCTGAGAGACTTTTTTTGAGAGATGCTTCTTAGGCGCAGTTCATTAGTGTTTAATTTTTACTTTTATTATATTTTTTTTTATAGGCGGACTCAATTAGAGTTGGTCTCTCAAAGAGACCGTCCCTCACAAGAATTTGTGAATATTTAATTACTCATTTGGGTAAACTATATTTGATCTAATTGAAAGTGATATAAGTACATATATACACCAAAAAAATTAGGAAATTTTAAATGTCCACGTCTAAATTTCTAAAATGTAGTTGCAAACTAATAAAACTACACAACATAAAAAGCTCAAAATAGATAATTTTTACATTTAAATAAGAGTTATTAGAGTAAATAATGAGAAATTTTAATAGTGATTGGTGAGAATTTTTGTCTAGTATCCAAAATGAGTATAAATTCCTTTAAAGTGAAATACGTGTTAAAATCAACAATTCATCTAAAAAATGCAAAGACAGATACGTGTGACAATTTTCATAATCAGTATTATTATGTTGTGATAGTTTGTCCCACGTCGATAAATTAAAGACGTTGTGTATATTTTATACGTTATTGGATCCCTTCCTCTCATATTCTTATGATTTTGGAATGGTATCTCTTTGGCTTATGAAGTGTATGTATTTTTTATTGTGTTTTTCTAATTACATACTCAATTGAACAGAATTTAAGAGTTGAATTCATTTTTTTTGTTTTGTTTAGAGTGGACATAAATGACATAAAACTCATCTACCCACTTCAATAATCACATTTCTACTACTAGTAGTAACAGATCTTGATTCCTCAACCGTTAAAAATATGGATTAGGTAAAATTTTCTTAGTATACTCTCAAGGATTTTCAAAAGAATATTTCTACTTTATTATCATGCAAATTGCAAATAGCCAAGAAGACAACAACAATGTGAAGCAAAAGATTTGACATGGGAATTGGTCTTTTCTATACGAGACGACAACGTTTTAGCTAAAAATTAAAACGTGTTTTATTGTGTGAGAAGGTTTTAGTAAATAACGGTTATTTGTATAGTTAACAAACTACCCTTATGTGGTGGGATTTGATAGGATGAGAGTTTTGTTATTTTAATTTTTTTTTTGTTTTATTTATTTTGTCTTTTGTGCTGATTTACAAATTACGATTATTGATTATGAATTTTTGTTATCGTGTGCGATAGGTATGAATGAGAAAGAATTTGCTGGTGAATTATTTGATGCATTGGCCCGTAAGAGAGGAATTGTTACGGGTACAATTACGAAGTCCCAATTGCGTGATTTTTGGGAACAATTATCCGATCAAAGTTTTGATGCTCGTATTCAAACCTTCTTTGATATGTAAGTTACATTTTTTCGTTCTGAATTAGTTGCATTTTTGGATGTTGTTAAAAAAAATTATTTTTATGTATTTTTTTTTATCTATTTTACTCTTTTTTAGATGATACGTGAAAAAGTAATGATGACAATACGGTAAGGGTAGAATAGATATTGAGTATTTTTTTTTTTGCCAAAGATGAAAATAATGCAAGTATTATATAATAATCAAAAAACTAATAAGTGCAAGTATTGTGAAACAAAGGAAGTAATATTTTTTAAATTTACATAATACTGATCGAGTAAATTAGGAGTTACTATATGTGTGATAATTTTATATTACATTACCTTTCGTTCTAGTGATAGAAGTTTGATTCTCACCATTTATCGAAAGAATTTATTTCTTTTCTCTTTTTTTATTATATAAATTTTCTAGTCTTCCATCGAATGAAATTCAGAAAAATAGGTGAAAAAGTGACAATTTCATTAAGCGAAAGAGTAAGTTATAACTACGAATTGTCAAACTAAAGTTACATACGTATTGTTGTAATGATATGTTTATAACTACGAATTATCTATAATAGTTGAAAGTTGAAACTTATTTTCAAACTTATTGACTAATTAATCATTAATGTCAAACCCATTGTCTCTTTAATTTAATGTAAATTATTTTGTAATAAAAGTAAAAAATTGAATGAAATTGAGGTGGTAGGTTTAAAGATTTATTTCACATGATTACGAAATTTCATAGAAATAGATTATGTTTGAAATCTAAATACGGATTCTACACGTATTGGAATACTATCTTTTGGTCTTTGGGTATGAATATATTTTTTTTTAAAAAAAAAGATTTTTTTAAATAGCATGACATTATCATTGTGTTTTAGAAGGAAAATTTTTATTGAGAAAGTGACACGTAAGCAATATTAAAAAATAATGACATCAGCAGTGTTTTGTTTTAATAATAGTTATACATATATTTTTTTAATAAAAAAAAGGGTTTTTTTCCAATAAAAAGTTATGGTCAAATAATTTTTTTTAAAAATGTGACCGAATTATAATTCTTCAACAAAATAAGTTGACTTATTGTGAATATATTTTACATATTTTAATTCCGTGTATTTTAGAATTTTATGAATAAAGTAGAAGCCTCCAAAGTTGTACTAGCTAATAGTCAAAAGTTTTGAATGATGATGTTATTGACAAAACTTAGTAAGCCCCTTTCACATTTAATAAATTATTTTAGTGTATGTAGGGTTCATATAGTGCTCCACTATAATAAAAAATAAATAAATAATAAATAAATAAATAAAAATTCAATATAGTGCTTTTTAGTGCTGGAATGTCTCATTTATTAATCAAAATTATTAAACGTGATAATTCCTCAAGCACTTTCTGGCCCCAATTGCTATTATAACAATCAATAATAGTTTGGATTCTACTGGTTGAGAGTTTTTTCTTTTATTTTTGTGATAGTGGTTTTAATTTTTAATGCCTAAAAAAAAAGGAATCACTATATATTTTGGAATATTAATCATTTTTAGTTTAGTTTGTTCCGTGAGATGATATTCGAACCAATGTGATGAAAGGTTATAAGCATAAATCTCATTATCTCACCCTAATAAATTTTGCGTCAATTATGCTTCTACATTTTTAGTGGAAATGGCTCACATGTGAAGGGCATGACAAAGTGTACAAGATATCTTAAGGTTTCAAACTTTAGCTTAAACCTATAATTGAATTAATTTTTGACATAATTTGGTGTTTGAAATTATAAAAAACTTGGCAGTAGTTTGTTATTAAAATGAACAATCTAAAAAATTCATTACTCCAAAGTCCAAATTGACCTATACAAAACAAAATAATATAATAATAATTCCAATGCTTGAGCAAGAAAGGAAAAAACCCTAATTTCTAAAAGTAAAACTGAAAAATGTTAAAACTAATTTTTAAAAAATTCATAATTTATATTTAATGTTTAAGTATAGATCTACCCAGTACCCATAAGGAAAAGTCCAATTAATTGAATTGAACAAGTTTAATGCCCGAAAATCAAGCATGCACACATTAATTAGAGTCCCTAACATAGTTTGCACTTTGTACACATTATAAAAGTGCAACCTCAATTAACGTACAATATTTATTAGGGTCTACATTTTAACATTAATATACGTCCTTTCTCTATTCTATTTTTGGGATATTAGGTATATTAAGATATAGTGTGTAATATCAAATGCCATATATAAAATATATCAATTATCATGTATGACGTTGATTATTGATTTAATGTAGTTGTATGGTTTTATTTATCAGGTGTAACAGGTTTTATAAATTAGATAAGATAATATTTAATGATAAAATAATTATATATTGATACATAATAAAAGAGTCAACTGTTAAGTAAAAATTTTCACTATTTTTTTCTTTTATGTCTAATTATCTAATCGTGAGATAATATGAGGAACAAATTTTAAAAGAATTTAAAACTTAAAATTATCAATGGGAATTATATTTGATCAATTATATCTGCAAGCTATACGATTTTCTTCACGTGTTAGAGGTCCCCTCCTTAATTTTTTGGGTAAGTTTATAGTTGACCATACTTATTAGGACATATGCGTAAGGACATTTGACTTATGACCCAATCTCACTATTTACATTTGAGAATACACAAATTGTCGTGAGAGGCGGTCTTTGCAAGAGACGCATTAAATATATAGACTAAATAGCCTAATTAATATAAATTAAAGAAAAACAAAAATATAAGTATCTTGTTTTAATGTTGTCTCTTTGAAAGACGATCACTCACAAGCATAGCTATTTACAATATTAAGCCAATGTAATAGTTAATGGTATAAAATATAAATCATTAATTAGATTCTAATAGCGTAATCAAGATTGAGGGTAGCTTTGACCTATTATATGAAAGTCATTTAATATATTAAATATTATAATTAATGAGAATTTAATTTCACGTTTAAATAAATAATCACATAGAGAATTAAATTTTGTATTAATTGGAGTAAGTACTTTTTTTTCTGGTAGATTATTAATTTGATTCTCACCTAGTTTAACCCCTTTCATCAATTTACGTTGTAATCAAAAAAAAAATAATCACATAAATAAATTTATTTTGTAATATTTCATAAGTCTAAGGCATTTTTCAAAACAATCATAGAATTATGATTAAAATGGATTATGTGTGAAGTAATTTTATTTAAATAATTTGCCCACTAGATTAGACTATGTGATAAGAATGCTTATATTTTTTACTTGAATTACAGGGTGGACAAGGATGCAGATGGCAGGATTACTGAAGAAGAAGTCAGAGAAGTAAGTATAAAATCATTTTAGTATGTTATACTAAATCATCTTTACTCAACCATTATTGCTTAACGATATACAAGTCATAATCATCATCATTATCGGTACACACGGTCTTTTTGAGAGACCAACTCTAATTGGGTCGGTCCATTATATATTTTTTTTAAAATATTGTAATATTTGTAAATATATATTAAGAATGATGTAAGTAAATATTAGGCATTTAGTATACGATAAGTAAGCATTAAAGATAATGTAAGTAAACATTAAAGATATTGAAAATTGACATTAAAGATACGATAGGTAAGCATTAAAGATAATGTTAGTAGGCATTTAGAATATGGTAAGTAGGCACTAATCTTTAATGAGTTAGGCTTGAGATACGTTTCTCAAATTGACGGTCTCTCAAGAGACTAGTTGTTATCAGTATATTCCGCTTATAAAACTATAATCTGAGTCCGAAATTGAATCCCGACAGACTTACTTATCAAAAGTGATAAGAAGGTTGTGGCTGGAGATATTATATATATATATATATATATATATATATATATATATATATATATATATATATATATATATATAGCATGGTTGAAACCTCGAGATATGTTATATGTTACTCTAATATCCTGTGAGACTTTCGACTTGTTGCAAATAAAGTATTTATATTTATATTTGTTTTATTTGTTTGTTAATTAATTAATGGTGATGATTAATGCAGATTATCTCCTTAAGTGCATCAGCTAATAAGCTGTCCACAATTCAAACTAATGCTGAGGAATATGCTGCTCTTATCATGGAAGAGCTTGATCCTGATGGCCTTGGTTTCATTGAGGTTGGTCTTTTGTTTCTTTCAATATTCATTCATGACTAGGGTTGTTTAATGGGCCGGATAAGAGGTTGACCGAGCTTAAGTAAATATAAACCTGGTTGGATAAGAACCCTTTAAACTTAATATGGGCGTTAAATAGGCTAGGCTTTGAAAGCCTGTCCCGGCCCAACCTGGCCAATTTTTATTACCAAATTTATTTTTTTTTGAGTCGTACTAAAATTACATTGATCCACATTTATCAATTTATAACAATTAAATTATCATTTATAATAATTAAATTGAAAAATATTAATAATCTCTATTGGTATTGTCATTTATAATATTTATAAACTATCCATTAATCATGCTTTCGAACCCTTATTGAGCCAGTTTATCGGGCTAGCCTAATAACAAATTATTGGGCTAGCCCGATAAGAGCTTATTGGGCTAGCCTAATAACAGCTTATTGGGCTAGCCTAGTAAATTCAAAAGTTAAGCCCAAACTTATTATTAGACCTAGCCCAACTTTGGTATCACAAAATAAATTAATCATTCTAATCAGTTATGCAAATGTGCAGCTCCATAACTTGGAAATGCTACTGATTCAAGCACCTACACACTCAAACAGCACGGTAACTGACAGCCGAAAGCTGAGCCAATTACTTAGCCAAAAGCTAGTTCCAACCAAAGAGCCGAATCCTATCAAACGAGGAGCTAATAAGTTTGCTTACTTCGTCGAGGATAACTGGAAGAGGATATGGATTATACTATTATGGCTTGGAATATGTGCTGGTCTTTTCACTTGGAAGTTCATACAATACAAGAATCGCTACGTGTTCCATGTCATGGGTTATTGTGTCACGGCTGCAAAGGGTGCAGCCGAGACACTTAAATTCAACATGGCGCTCATCCTTCTTCCTGTTTGTAGGAACACCATCACATGGCTTAGGAGCCGAACAAAGCTAGGAATGGCAGTTCCTTTTGATGATAACATCAATTTTCACAAGGTAGTGGCTCTTGGTATCGGAGTTGGGGTTGCCATACACGCGTTATGCCATCTTACGTGTGACTTCCCTAGGTTGCTACGCGCATCAGATGAGGCATATGCACCCTTAGCGCAATACTTTGGAGAAAGAAGGCCTCGTAATTACTGGTGGTTTGTCAAGGGAAAGGAAGGATGGACGGGGGTTACTATGGTTATCTTAATGACAATTGCGTTCACCCTCGCCCAACCTTGGTTTCGAAGGAATAAGCTTAAGCTTCCTAAGGCTCTTAAGAAACTGACTGGATTCAATGCATTTTGGTACTCTCACCATCTCTTTGTTATAGTTTATGCCCTCTTGTTAGTCCATGGCTGGTACCTCTTCCTTAGCAAAGATTGGTACAAGAAAACGGTAAGCCAACTTATCAACATAACTACATTGTTCTAACTTGTTTAACTTAGATGTAAGTTAACACCTGAAAGCAGGTCTGGCAAAAGCTGACCCGACCTGCTAACTCGACCCAACATAATTATAGGTCGACTTGATTTGTTTTTGGTCGGGTCAGAGTTTTGATTTTCGATTCCATTAACTAAACAGGTTAGATATGGGTATGGGTTTTTGACTTGTTTATATATGATCCGAAACCGAACCTGACCCAACATGATATGTTTGATATGCCTACCTGAAAGTCTGATTTTGAAGTTTATACTTGTATTCTAATAGTGTGTATTATGATCTGAATGTAGACATGGATGTATCTCGCTGTGCCGGTTCTCTTATACGCCTGCGAGAGGCTGATCAGGGCGCTTAGGTCGGGTTATAAGACCGTACAGATATCAAAGGTTGCTGTCTACCCAGGGAATGTATTGTCATTGCAAATGACAAAACCTCAGAATTTCAAGTACACCAGTGGACAGTACATATTTGTAAATTGTGCTGATGTTTCGCCTTTCGAATGGTACTAATTCGTGTTAAGAACTTTAAGTATAGTTTTCACATTGATCATTATTCGTTGATAGGGATCAATTTCTAATTTGTGATATGTTTCAATTTGGTTTAGGCATCCGTTCTCTCTGACTTCCGCTCCAGGGGATGATTATGTAAGCGTTCACATTCGTACATTGGGTGATTGGACCTCTCAACTCCGAACACTCTTCTCTAAACTATGTCAACCTCCTACGAGTAGTGATCAGAGTGGACTTCTTAGAGCGGATATTGGCAACCCTTCTATTCCTAGGTGATTCGGACTTTTGATTATCTATGCATAAATAATATTTCAGGGAATTTACTGTCAAGAAACCAACTCAACCAAAAGTTTAAACTAATGGTTATATGCTAACAATTGTGTCGCATATCTTTTGTAGGATGCCAAGGCTTAAGATTGACGGTCCATATGGGGCGCCAGCCCAAGACTATAAGAAATATGACGTTCTTTTACTAGTAGGTTTAGGAATCGGAGCAACCCCATTGATTAGTATAGTGAAGGATGTCCTTTACCATATCAAGCAACAAAAAGATGTGGAGCAAGGATTAGCGGATGACTCGATCACTCAAAGGAGGAAGCCGTTCAATGTGCAACGTGCTTATTTCTATTGGGTTACACGCGAACAAGGATCTTTCGAGTGGTTCAGAAGTGTGATGAATGAAGTGGCTGAGTTTGATCGAGACCATCTGATCGAGCTCCATAATTACTGCACGAGTGTGTATGAAGAAGGCGATGCAAGGTCGGCCTTGATTGCTATGCTTCAATCTCTACACCATGCTAAAAATGGTATGGATATTGTGTCTGGAACTAGGGTGAAGACTCATTTTGCTAGGCCTAATTGGAGGGCTGTTTTCAAGCATGTTGCTGTCAACCACACTAATAAAAAAGTTGGTAAGTCACTTTCTACTTATTTGGTAGTAGTAGGTAATAAACGGTGGAAATGGTTATGAAAAATCAGGGTAAATCTAATAGGAAAATCTTTTGACAAGTTAAATGGCCATACTTACTCTACTCCAAGCATGTCATTTTTTATAGAAAAATCATCCCAGTACATTATCATATAAAAATACGGTATCAGGTAGTAATAGAAAATCACAAAGTGTTGTGAGAAACGGTCTCTCCGAGAGACATATTTATGGGGTAAATAGCTCAATTGATACAAATTAAAGTGAAAATTAGAATGTGGGCTTTTTATTTTGAAGTCGTCTCTTTAAGAGACGGTCTCTCACAAGAGCAGCTGATAGAAAATTGTGATAAAAAATCTTTTTTATGACCAAAGTTCCATTACTACGGGAACAACAAGGTACATTTCATAAGATCTACACTACAAATCATTTCCATTACCATGATTTAGTACGAACAACCAAAAGGGTCGTTTGAATTTATGAATTTCTATTTAGATCGTGACCCAGGTCATCCGATTAAAAACCCTATACTAGTATTCTGGACTCGTCCAACCTCATAACCTCTAACTTTTTATGGTTATTACAGGGGTGTTTTACTGTGGTGCACCTGGATTGACTCAACAACTAAGACATTTATCTCAAGATTTTTCAAGGAAGACATCAACCAAGTTTGATTTCCACAAGGAGAACTTTTAAGAACTAAGTATTATTTGTTTAGATAATACCAATAGTTTCCCAAACACATTTTAAGTAAATATAAACAAAGCTAAGTACCTACCCTATTTATTCTTTGATTATAGACAAAATTTGTTCCTTAATTTAGTTTTTTTATTTAAGTTCTAATTAACAATATACTAGAGTTGAGGATGGCTTGTGAACTTTCACATCTTTGTCCAAATGTAATATGTCAAGAATACAACAAGGATATTGAGAAAATTTTTTGTTAGTGCATAATACAATGATTAGAAATTGATGACAAGTTATACAAAGTAGATCCTCTAAAGTTATAGATTAAATTTCCATGGTACCTTTTTTGTTTTAAAATTAATCCATGTATTAATAATAATATTTAAAGTTTGATTTTTTGATCAAAAAATTTTGAAGTTGTGCAATATTTGTAAAGTTTAGGGAATAATCTCTGATCATGTTAATATTCATTTATGGTCAAGTCTATTGTAGACAATGTGCAATAGTGAAAGTGTTTGGTAAATAGTTGATGGCTAATAGCTGATAGTTATCAGTGGCTGATTTAACCATCTGATTTTATTAACTGGTTTGAGCAACTGAGCTTGAACCCACTCTTATGAGCAGCTTTTTAAAATAGCTTATTTATATCCATAAATTGTTTTAACTAGCTAGTTTGTCAAACATTAGCATTGGCTGATTTGACATTTCAACCCTCTATTTGTATCAAAATAAGCTAAAATTGCTCAATAAGTCATTTTATCAAACACCCCCAATATATTTTGGCCCTATAAAGTACATGTAGTAGAATTTCAATAAATGTATGCCATTATTTTTACTGTTATTACTACATTAATTTTGGGATTAGCATTAATTATTTCAGTAAAATTTAACTTAATTAAATAAATCACACTTCTATTAAAAATAACGAACTTCATCAAGTACGCCAGTAGCGAATTTCGAAAATTGTTACACACTGCATGGGTCATTGTGACCGATTATATGGGCTGAAGAGTCCAGCTCTTCAACCCATTTACATAGGCATTATTTGCCCAACTAGAAGAAAAAATGTTCAGTTGTACAAATTCTTTTTTGAAGAAATGAAAAATTCCATTGCACCAAAACCAACACAAATACAAACTCATACAGACATATTGCAAAAAGGAGACAACCCACACTATTGTACAAATACATCAGTATGAAAAAGAAACCCATCTTTTAGGAAGGATTGAACTAGTTCAGTCTTCATGTGCAGACAATAGAAAAGAGCTCAAAGACAAACAACTGACATCAGACATCATCTCTAAACCAAACACAGGTTTGACACTTTACAGGATATAGGCTACATAACCTAGCTATAATTTCATGTATGATTCTCTCCATAACTCTATCCACTGTACTCATTTAAAATAGCCACGTAACCTCATTCCTCTTCTCCAAATGTGTTAACACGGAGTGTAGAAGCTAGAGATGAGAACTTTTTTTTGAAATTAGTCACTTTCCAGTTATGTCTGGTCATAATAAGGACGCTTAGATGAGGGTCTGGTAAGCCAACCCATAAACAAAGCCTATAAAGACATTCAACACTGAAGGAATGAGAGAAGGATATAAGCTCAATAGATTCAGTGGTAGAATTACACATAGGACATAGGTCATATCAACTTCAAAATGAAGAGTAAGTCATTGGTTTCAACTTAAGTAGAAGAGCCAACCACAAGATAAACTTACCCTTGGGGAGAGAAGCTTTATTCCAAATGAACCGAGTCTAGGTAACTTTAGGGCATTCCTCAAAGTAACAAGGATAGACCTCACTAATATTATACCTTTGCTTTAAATTCCAAGTATGCATTTTGTCCTTAACACCATAAATCTTTTTAATTAGACCAACTAGTTGTTATAGGAGGGTTACAGATTATCCAATTCACACCCTTAGAGGGTGTTTGGTATGGGAATAAAAAATGTAATGGAAAGGAAAATGATAAAAAGGAGTAAGGGTAAGAGTATGGGTTGTAATTATATGTTGTTTGGTATGAAAATATATGAGAAACACTTAATTGATCATAGAAAGGGAATTTGTTACTTGAAATAAATGGGAGGTAACAAAGTAAGGGTGTCCATTACCCTCAAGAAAGGGATTGGATTAACCTAATATCATACCAAACAAAAAATGTGCAGTAATGGTAATTGAATCCCTTACTTATTATTAAAAAGTTCATACCAAACACCCCCTTAGTGTAGACACCATAAATCCACCGAACCTATAATGATTCAGAGTGATGTGTTACATGCCATGCCAAGTTGCCTACAACAACTTCATTTCAATACTCAACTAATACCATGCCCACCTAAATTCTTGGGTTAACCTTTCACATTTTCTAGGAGCTATATTATTTGGATCGACATGACAAATATATGACCTAAATATCACATTCACCTTCTTAATGGGCTTTGCAAGTAAGGTGGAATTAAAACTGGTCATTTTTCCTAGCAACCATAAGAGTCCTAGAGAGATACTTCATGCATATCTCAAACACCTAGGTTTAAAGATTTCAGAGAGTAATAAGCAGAGTTTTTTTTTGAATAAATCATCATGATGATCTTAATAAAAAGAGGGGATATTCAAAGCATTCAGCATATTAAAATCTCAGTCCATAGAAGCGGTCTTGTGCGTAGCTTTTACATGATTGTAAATATATTTTTGAAGTTTGATTATCCAAAGTCCGATTTGAAGTCAAATAATTATTCTTTAACTATATTTGATGACTTGAAACCCAAAACAAATCATGCAAAACGATTGAAAAAATATTTGTATTGTCCACATTTCATCTTAGTAAATCATTTTTTTTTTTACATTCACCAATTTTTAAATTTTCTTTAACCAATTTAAAATTTTTCATTAAAAAAATTAGTCCACATCATATTTACATTTTCGGTAACAAATTTTGAAATCAATGTGTAGTCCAAATTCCTATTTTTTCAAGAGCTAATACACCACCCTAACCTATATCATACCCAACCCTACCTATCCTACCCACTTAAAACCCTCTACCCAACCCTACCTAACCTACCCAACCCTACCTATCCTACCCACCTACAACAGCCCTATCTATCCTACCCAACCCAACCTATCCTACCCACCTACAACCCTATCTATCCTACCCAGTTTTTTAGACCCAAAAATTATTTTTTATGTACAATATTGATATTAAAAAAAATTAAATTTAAGTATAATTTACATTTTTTTCTATTTAATATGAATTATTAGAGTTTTTTTTATAACATAGTTTTAGAAATCATTTTCATCTTTCGCTCTGGGATTTAAAAATAAACGAGACGACCCTGATGAGGAAAGAATATGAATATCACCAGACACTAACCAAAAAGCTATGTTGATGAACTGCACAATCCGATCCTTAATCAGAACATAAAGAAACATTTAATTTCTTTCCATTTCATGTCCAATCGTTCATATAACCAAACAATAATCAATCTACTCAATATCAATAGTGGTTCTGATCATGTTTAACATGTTCGATCATAAGGCTTAAACAATAGGTTTCAATATTAAATTACGTGGTATATGTTAAGTATTTAAACACATAAAAGTTATTTAAAAAAATATCATATTTTTCGAACTTATAGAGGGATTTAAAAAATTTATCAATATTCACTACAGTCTTTTGCTCATTATCTGAATACTGTCAATAATCACATCAAATATATAGTTCCCTAAACCCTAATATATTTGATTCTATCAACACAGAAGCATTCAGTCATCAACAATATCATTGATCATCAATGAAGTTTGAAGATTAATTTTGATAAGGAGAATTTAGAAAAGCAAATTAGTGAGATGTAGAGAGAGAAAGAGTGAATCAGATGATTGTAGAGAGAGAAAAAGAGATAAATATTAGTAGCTTAATAATATTTATCATAAGAGAGTATGTTGGCTTACTATTTTTCCCCGATGTGGGATGTGAGAATTAGCAATGGTTGAATGGCAGCTGATGAAGAAAAAGTAGCAGAAAGTGAGGAGAATATGAACTTGTGTTGATGAATTTCAGATGAAAGTTAATAAGTTCATCGGAAAGAGTGGGTGCCTCCATGGCCGTATGGGTACGGAGGAGCATGGCCGTCGATTACCAAGGGCAAAGCGGGATGCCGTTTGGAGTATTAATTTGAATTAAACCTTGATACTATAACTTATATTATTTTTTTTTTGCTAAATAATACGAGTGATTTGTGCTTTTTATAAAGTAGTTTAAATATCAACGATAAAAAATAAAAGGTATATTATATTATTCGTTACGCTAAGTTTTTGGGGTTTTTTATTTTATTTTTTGCTCAGAGGCCTAAAAAAAGCTAGACGACCCTGTGGAGGAGGATAGCATACCACACTTGCCGGTCTATAGTTTACCATCCCTAGTTGTTCATGGTAGAAAAGAGATTGACTGCGAAGCCATCGTTAATGAGTTGTATCCTTTATTTATTTATTTATTTATTTATATATTATATATATGTATATAGTATACATATATGTATTGTTATGCTTACCCTGCATATTAGCTATGCCAACTTATCATCTTAAGCAACAACACTTCTATTACTCTTATAATATATATATATATATATATATATATATATATATTATATATGTATATACTCCATTATATATATGCTCATATATATATGCTGCATATATATATATACATATACATAATATATTATATATATATATATATACTATACATATATATATATATATATATATATATATATATATATATATATATATATATATATATATATATATATATATATGTTTATTTAGTATATCAAAATCTACAAGCTTTGGCTTACGTGAATATGAATGATATAAGGTGAATATGAATGATATGAATGATATAAGGTGAATATGAATGATATAAATATATATGTTCATTTAGTTTATCAAAGTCTAAGTTGAAATGTCAAAAAAAGTCAAGCTTTGTTGCTTAGTAGCTGCAGAGACAAGCTGATCATAAGTTGTTAGCGTTACTAAGATGCGAGCAGGGCTGACTTTTGGAGGACACTTACGTTAGCACTTAGTAACTGCGAACTGTCCGAACCTATGCTCTGGAACTACCGCCGCTTATTTTTAGGATAACTTTGATTTCAATCTTATTCCATGATTTTTTTTAATTAATAATCTTATTCATTTCAAATTTTCGAGAAAAGTGAGATGGGACTAGATATGTGAAATGGGCCAAATAAGAGAAAAGTTGTACTCAAATAAAATGGGTTGGGTCGGATCGAGATTAAAATAAAAAAGGTGCAAATGGGTTAGGTCTTCCAATCGAAAAATTGAAAAAAATGAGACATTGACCAAACTTAAGTCAAAATATGAGATCTAAGTAAACTTAAGTCCTGAAATAAGCGTCTTTTGGTCCTAAGCTAGCTTCGGTATAAACACGCTGTTACTAACAGCGAGACATGGAGTTGTGGAATTTTGGTATTATCGCTGTTAGTAACAGCGAGGAGTATGTTGACTGGTCAAAGAGAGACTCGCTGTTACTAACAGCGATTTAATGCTTCCTAAAATAAAACAGAATCCTTCTTCCTCTCATTTCACCCAAATTCAAAAATTGTCTCTCAAAACCCACGACCCTCTCTCTCACTTTCCACCATTAAAATAGCTTCAATCTTGCAATTTACCTCATCAAACTCCAAGTTTCTTCTATTAATTAGGTCTGTCTTCTTTCTATTATGTTCATTGACTATTTTTTGCTTTTAATAATTATTTTTTTCGGAAATTAGGGTTTGAAGTTTAAGCTTTGAATTTCCTAAATGCAGGTTACTACACTTGCAAATTACTACTCCTTTGTGATCTACAGCTTATTAAGGTACTTATTATTCTAAATTTGTAAGTTATTTTGTGGCTTTTTAAATTATTTATGGTGATTATACTTAAATTGTAAAAATTTCTCAAATGTAGTTCTTATTTGCAATGCTAATAATAATGTGCTTGTTTATTTTATTATAGTGAATTTTTCTTGAAAACCCTATGTATTGTAATGGATGTGCTTTGTTATTAAACGTAGTTGGTTTCTCATTCTTGTAGAAATGGCTTCATTTCGTGTGAATGTAGTATGTTTTTGGAATGGTTCGATTCGATCAAGTAGTAGCAATGTTAAGTATGTTGGGGGAAGGCGTAAAATGTTTGGATGCAACTCACACATGGATTTGTCTGAATTTAAACTCTTTATAAGTTCTAAGATTGGGATTGACACTACAAGAAGTACTATTAATATAAGTTTTAAATACGCTATGAATGGACAATGGTTAGCTTTTCCAATTGAGGATGATGAGACTTTAGATTGTATGTGGGAGTTTTCTAGGTCAACCTCTGTTCCTTCTCTGGAGTTATACGTAGAAGAGGTACCCCTAATGAATCAAGAAGCTAACGTTGTAGAACCAAATGTAGTTGTGAATGTAGCTTCTTCTGCTCCTTCTCCTACGCCTTTACCTACCCAAGAAACCCAAAATCCCATTTTGACATCGTCCTCTTCTCCTTCTAATGAACATAATCAAGTTCAAATTCAAGCTTCAAATGATGACCCTTGGGAGGATGCTATAAGTGAGAGTAATGAAATTGTTGAAGCTCCCTCTGAGGAAGATGTGGATGTTAATGAGGAGGCTCTAGCAAATGACATGACCTTAGGCAACATTCCAACAATTGTTGCTCCTACACCTTATGCACAAGTTCCCCCTCTAGATGAACACGTTGAGGATAACTCTTGGAGATCTTGGGCATGTGATACAACATACACCGATGAAGGAGAGTTTCAAAAGGGTATGACGTTTGATAATAAGGATTCTTTGTTGGACGCTATTAGGTTGTATCATATTCGTAGGAATGTTGAGTATCGAACTGAGACTTCTAATCAAACTGTGCTTACCTTGAAGTGTAAGAGGGGGTGTACTTGGAGGTTAAGGGCTAGAAAGAGCTCCTATTCATCTAAATGGGAAATTGATTACTATTTTTACATGTAGTTTCGATGGGCTCCATACCCCGCTGAGGCATACGCTGCATTGCCTCAACATTCAGGGATTTTGTCCGGGGTGTGGAGAGCATCTGTACCTTTGATATGCTTCGACATAGTCGAAGTGCACCTACCCGAGCGTGTACTATGCCAGTTTGGTATGGTACAAGGCATCCCGCCGCCTTGTGATACAGAGGCCGAGCTCCATCAAAGCTCACGCAAAGGTCGGGAAGCCAGAAATTGGTTAGATATCAATGCTCGTCACATCGCTAGGTGGGATCATAGATTAGAGCTGCTGGTCCAAGGTGCGCCTATCGATGGCGCAGGGGCAACCACTACGGAGGATTACATGCCGTGGTTCCTCTCCATCACTCGTCGATGGATGACATCACGAGGTATCATCGCAGCTTCCCAGTATGCTCCAGCAGCACCTACGATGACACAGTTTGTAAGTATTCTTGCATGTTGATTAGTATAGATAAAGTATACATATTATGTATTTGGCTAATATTAATCGAACGCAGGCACAGGGCGTCGCAGCTGTCATCAGCTCCAGCCAAGAGGAGCCTGTACGAGAGATTGCCCAAGGAATACTACTAGGAACTCAGTTTCAACACTTCATTCCAGTAGTCGAGGAGCCTGACACCACTATGGATGCTCAAGGGTCATCTCCTCATACCGACGATCATCTAGAGGAGGTAGATTTGACGAGCCCCGACTATGGCGCTGGATCCTCACAAGGTGCTGGATCATCCCAATATCAGTCACCTCCCCTACCCGAGCGTCATGCGACTCATTCTTACTATCGTAGGAGGCGTCGTAGAGGATCACAGTTAGAGATTGTCCCGGAGGAGGATTAGTATTAGCATAGAGTTTATGTGATGAACATTTGAACATATTGGATATTTGACACATTTTCACTTTTGTGTGTAGCTTGTAATATATATGTAGATGTATATATGTTTATTGTAGCATTACTTTATCGTTTATTATAAATGAAATACTGAATCATTAAGCCATGAATTAAGTTTGCTTCTTAACCTTTCAACACAATTTGATTCAAATTCAACCATTTCATATCAAAATACATAGTTTGCTGAATAACTTAAACACCGATAACTAAGCTTACTTCGTGAACTTTTTCATAATTCTTTCAGTCTCTTCTTTCCTATTTGTTATATCATCTATTTGTCTCTTGAGATTGAATATCTCATCTTTGAGCTCTTGTTTATCCTTTTCAAGTTGTATTATTATGTCTCTCTGCCATTTTGTACCCTCCGGAGCAATCCACCTAAAGTAGCCGCAACCAACTCCTTCATCCAAGTAGAATGGACAAGCAACATATTCACGGCCAGGATCGATGTCGCTCCAATCTTTATTAATCTCAACTGCATAACCACACACACAAACCTCTTCAAAGGAACGCTCTTGTGACATCTACATAACACACGATAAAGTAACATAGTTAGTTATTCAAAAACATTATTGCTACATATAAATTGAAAATAACACTAACATAATATATTACCTTCAAAACCGATTTATATGAACAAGAATGATGGAGTTTTAATGAAATGAAGTAGGAAAATGAGTGTTATTTATAGAACATAATAACAACGGCTAGTTTTTACTTTACAACGGCTAGAATTTCATTTTACAACGGGAAAAAGTCAACAGGTCAACTCGCTGTTAGTAACAGCGAGTATAAGGTTGACCAGTCAACATATAACTCGCTGTTATTAACAGCGATTACACTAAACCTACACAATTTCATATCTCGCTGTTAGTAACAGCGTGTTTATACCGAGGCTAGGTTAGGAGACAAAGACGCTTATTTTGGGATAAAAGTTTAGTTGAATCTTATTTTCTTACTTAAGTTTGGTAATAATCTCACTTTTTTCAATTTTTCTCTTCCAATCTATAGTGAAAGTTTGATTCTCGCTGCCCAGTAAACACAGTTATCTCATTGATAATGAACTACATAAATTTATCGGTGTAATTATTTTTAATTAGAGGGAGTATAATAATGATCGAAGATCTTTAATTTAATGGTGTATATAATTATATTCCAGAATATATCATTTTTGGTTGCATTACTGGTTTGCTTGAATGAATGTTGTTACGTTTTAATTTACAGGTGGCAGAATTAATGCCCATAAAATGATTTCATGTTGGTCTTTAGAAGATCTTTGATTTTTCTAGGTGTAAAAGGGAAAGATTATACCATTATTTAGTAGCATAGCATATATTGAGAGAGAATTTGTTTGGATACTCTCAAAAGCTTGAACAATGTTAATTATTATTATAAAACTCTATCAATAATCAATAATTCTTGTGAAAGACAGTCTCTTTGAAAGACCATCTTATGTGTCTGACGTCTTCGTCTTCATCTTCATCTTTATGTCCCATTTTTCATCAGTCTTCATCTTCTTCGTCATTTTTCATCTTCTTCTTCTTGCTCCTGTTTTTCGTCCTCACTGAAGCTCATTATCTTCATCTTCATGTTTTTCCCCTCCTTCGTCTTCTAGATCGGATAAAAGCCCTAATTTTTCATCTTCATCTTCATGGTCTTGATCCTAGATCTACTTTTTGGATAAGGAATTACGATTATCAGATAAAAACCCTAATTTTTCGTGATTATCAGATAAAGACATAGAGATGGCGATTGTTCTTCCTCTCCTTCGTCTTCTAGATCTAATTCATTCTGAAATTTTCATTTTTAGATTTTGAATGTAGTCGTTTTTCATTTATCTTAGTTTGGGTTGTGTAGATCTGATTTTGTTCCTAGTTTGGGTTATTGTTCTTAGTTTGGGTTGTTATTAAATATTTAATTTTGTTCCTAGTTTGGGTTGTTGTTAAAGATATGAAATTGTACATGTAATTCTTAGTTTGGGTTGTTGTTCTTAGTTTTTTTGAAATTTTGTATAAGTAATTTTGTACATGTAATTCTTGATTTTGGTTCAAATTCAGTTTGATTTTCGTAAATGAAAAACAATATGAGAATAATAAGAAATAATGAAGAAATGGACAATGTGTTCTATTAGGTATCTTGGATACCTTCGTATAAAGATTCAACAATACAATATATATAATTATCCCCTATCTTGAGAACAACCTCTCAAGATCACAAATACTAGAATAAGAAACGCTCTAAAGTTTCTTACAATATAATAACTCTCTCACAAGTTTTTTATGTGTGTTGTGGTGATTTGATTCTATTAATAATGTACCCTTATATAAAGGCTCGTACATCATTTTAGAATCCTCACTTAACTCACCATCAATAGCACATTAACACCCAACATTTAACATATTAGAAACTCTATAATTTGACACATTAACTAACCAATATTAAAGCTCACAATTATTCCTATAGTTAATTGTCGTTCAATACACCATTAATGACACATTAACTAACCAATAAATTAGCAAATAATTATACTTTTAATTGCCTTTTATTGCACCCTTAATGTTGCTTTCAACAAGAGTTATTGAGTCACTACCATCACACATAGATAATTTGACATTTGCACTAATAGCTAATGGTATTTGTTACATATTATTATGGGTTGATTTCATGTACAAGAGTTATTGAGTCACTGCCATCACCCTTAATGTTGCTTGGCTGAATGTGGTCTTGATCGCCCTACGATGGGGGAAATATTGTGGAATTTAGAGTATGCCCTTCAACTTCAGGAGGACGAAACGACTTCTAATGGAAGTGATGATGTCTCTTTACAGATTATTATGGGTTGATTTCATGTACAGAACATTTGTTTTAGTAAATTTTATTTATTGTTGAAGTTCTATTTATTCTTTGATTCCTTTTTTTGTATGAGCCAGAAATTAAGACTTGTGGCTTGCAATTTGTGCACAAAATCATTCTTGATACCAAGTATTATTTGCTTTGAATTAATTCTTACAATTTTCCCAAGTATGTTTCTAGAATTGGTTTGCTGCTAGTTAATCCATCCTAATGGAGTACATACTTTCAATGGAAGCATCAATTAAGATGAAAAAAAAAAACAAAAAAAGGGATTATATGCTGCGGTTTTTTGAGAACTGCAGCATTTAGTCCATTTTTTTAATTCTCAAAAAACCGCAACATATAACGGGGATAAAACCGCAATATTTGAGCTTTTTCCACTAGTGAATGCTTTAGCAAAAAGAATATTGTCATCTGCAAAAAAAAAAAAACAAATAAGATAAGAGGTGAATCTGAATTTGATAATTTAAATATAAAATTCCTTGATCTTGAGACTCCATTTGTAACTTTGCAATAAGAATAACAAAATTATATTGAGGGTGTTTTGCAAATGGCATATAGCTGATTGATTATAGTGGTTTATTTGACCAGCTAATTTTATTAATTGGTTTGATCAGCTTATTTTAAACCCGCTGTTATAAGCAGCTTGTTCAAAAACAGCTTATTCATATCAATACGATGTTTCAACCAGCTAATTCACCAAACACTAGAATTAGTTGATTTGACCACCCAACTTTATATTTATATCAAAATAAGCTAAAACTGCTCAATAAGTTAAATGTCAAACACTCTCATTATCATACTTGTTGATTGTTATATTTATAAGGTTGAACTAGCTAAACTAGCTAAACTAAGAGCTTCTAAGAGCTTCAAAAATTAAAAAGTGGTCCATGCAATATAGCATTTTCAATTCTCTAAATATGGGTTTTGATTTATTTATTTTTTAAAATTATTATACTCCATACATATGGAATTTCTTCTAGTGTAAAAGAAAAGAGAAGATAAGCCTCCAATGGTCCACATGATTAATGATTCTCCGTTAAAAGGTTATACTTGTAATATTCTTTCCCTAAATTAATAAGTAATTAGGCCCCATAAGTAGGCCTCTACTTTCATTACTAATTACTAATTTTATAATTTTGTTGAATAGTCTAAAACTTAAACCTCTTTTTTTGAACTTTCTAGAAATGTGGTTAATTAAAAAGTGTATTAACACTTGATCAACTACCACCATCATTACTTCTATGAACTAATCTACTCATAGACCTTGCTACTAATACCTATGTAGGCCTATTAGCATGACTTAGATTGGTAAATGAGGTTTATTTATCTAGCAAACATAGCATGGAAATTAATGAGAATGTATTGGAAAATAACGGTTATTTATGAAAATAGTAAATCATGTTTATGTGTCCTAATTTTATAGGAGGGGTTTGAGAATTTATTTTATCTTTTTTATTATTTTGTTTTTTTAATAGTATTTGAAGGTAAAGGTAATAGACACTTTTGGTATCTCGCACAAGGCAAGGTCTAGGTGGGGTGGTTTTATTTTTCCTGAAAGATGCGAACAAATCATATCCGTTTCCCCAAGGAAGGAGTAAAGAGAGATGCGCGCAGTCAAGAAACCGCCCCCTATTTTAATAGTATTTATTTTATCATTTTGTGGTTATTTGCAAATAGCGTTATTGTTTAGGATTTTTTAGAAATCAATATAAAATGAAGTATTAAGTACTGCTCCCTCCGGTTTCATATACTGTTATCAAATAGAATTTACGAATTATAGTGTCAAACTTTGACTAAAACTTCTCATTGATTTATATGAAAAAACATATTCATGTGGGATCTTGATAGATTGATCTCAGTATATACTTTCTAAATAAAACTTTTATAGAATTTTTAAAAGCTCCCAGTTAAAATATTTGACTTTTAAATTTATATTTGATTTACGAAAAAATTAAAATAGAAAAATAAATGAAAAAAGAATGAGTAGTATAACTTGCGCTTCCCACCAAATTCGTCTATTTTCGATTTTCTATAAAGTTTATCTCATCAAATTTGTCTCATTTTATCTTTGATCATGATCTTTATTTTTTAAAAGATACATTTATATTCGTTTATTTAGATTTTTATCTCATTTACACATATCTCATCTATACATTTAATCTCACTGCTACCCCATAGAAATACTTATGTATTTTTTTCTTCATTGCCCCTAAATTTCTATGGCGCAAATTTGGGTACTAATTTAATAAAGTGTGGATGAATTTCTCTTCATGACTACCAATATGATCTTAATCTTATGCATTGTATTATAGGTTTTTTATTTTGAGTAAAATTTAGTTTTTGTCAAGTATTTGAAGCCTAGATTTTTTTTTTTGTTTTTTTTTTTGAAATACTAACATTTTGATTAAGCATTAAATTTAGTCATATTTTTTATAAAGGCCAAATAGTCGTACCTATACACTCTTAATAAACAAATAAAAAAACATAATAATATATAAAAAATTATTTTATTAATTTTTACACAAAAATATAATTTTTTTTCCCAAAATAAAATCAAATTACTTAAATAAAGATAGTCATAACCTGAATGTAGGCAACAAATATATTGCTAATATTGCAAGTAATAACAAATTAAATAGGAAAACAGGAGTATATTACTAATAAAAGTACATCTAAAATAAAAATGTATTATGTGTAAAATATATGTAACTTTTTAAATAAAATTAAAATATATATATATATATATATATATATATATATATATATATATATATATATATATATATATATATATATATATATATATATATATTCCACTATTTGATCATATGCATATAGCTATTATCACTACAACATAATTTGCTTTTAATTAGTGGGATATATTTAGCGATATTTAATTTAAATGTTGCTATTTCAAATTTCTTATAGTGTATATATAGAGGATTTAATGACATTTATTAGAGTCTTTAACGACATATTAAAAAGTCACACTAAAGCTTTTAGCGACATAGGATCTAGTGATATTTCTCACAAATGTCACTATAGACTATAGTGACAATTACATATGTCACTAAAGACCAAATTAAGTGTCGCTAAATCACTTTATGGTGGAACTTAAAATAAAAACTAATAATTATTACACTAAAAATCTGAATTGATGGCATTTTTTTAATGCCACTAAATCCAATGTCGCAAAAAGCTAAATTTGTTGTAGTGTATTTATACTATTGTTTTTTGATTTTGTTATAACATATAGAAATTACATTATTATATGTAATAAAAAGGCAAAATTTAAATGGATAGAAAAAAGTGAATAAGTTGAAGGTAAAGAATATGTTTGTGTATGAAATTAAAAAATTAAATATAAGACAATAACAAATAAATATAACAAATTAATTCAATGTGCTTTCCTAGCTCTTCAAGTACAAGATTATTCTATTTTAGTAGTTTTGTTCAATTTAATCTCATTTATTTCATAATTTTTAATCTTTTTCTTTGGTCTCTTTCAATTCGGTATAACAAGAATAAATTACTTTATTATATAGTAAAGAGAAAAAAATAGAAAAAAAGAGCAGGTAATTGAGACTTGTAGAAGAGAGGAAATTTATAAAATGAGATAAAGAGATACAGTCTGAACCTTTGTGTAACAAAATATAATCGATAACTTATAATAGAATATTCTGCCAGTCTTCTGAGAGACCGTCTCTTTGAAAAATACCTTTCAGGCCCAATCCATTATAGTTTAATTCCTACTTTTACTTTATATTTTTTTTATGAGCCAACCCAATTAGAGATGGTCTCTCAAAAAGACCGTCTCTCACAAGAATTTGTGTAGAATATTTCAGTGATTCTTCTCAACTAGACTAGTCTTAATGAAGTGAAAAAAATATTCCAGATGGTTGTATCTAGTTTTCATGAAACACTAGTAGTAGTACTTTTGTAAGATTTTTCCACATAGTAGCAACTAGGTTATGCATTATTTAGCTGTCGTAGCATTAACCGTTAAACTCTTGTTAATTTTTGTTTAATTCATCATTTTGTAAGATTTTTCCACATGGTAGCATCTAATTTTTGCTCTCATATGTTTAATTCATCATTTTAACATTTAATTCACCAATTAATTCATCAACGCCCTTAATTGTTGTAACAATGTTATTTTTATTCAAATTACTATGATTACAAAATTCAAAAGGTGCATTACAAACACTAATAAATAATTCAAATGCTGCATTTTATAAGCTCAAAAGGTTCAATTCATTAATTCAAAAGGTGTAATCCAAGCACTAACACATATCTACTTAATTGTTACAACATTTAAGGAAGTTGATAAATTAAGCGGTAAAGTAAACGTTAAAATGTTGAATTAAACATTTAAGAGCAAAAACTGGATGCTACCATGTGGAAAAATCTTACAAAATAATGAATTAGACAGAAATCAACAAAAAATTTAACGGAAAATGCTATGACAGTTAGATAGTACATAAACTGGATACTACTATATGGAAAAATTTAAAATACTATCACTGAAATTTCATAAAAACTGGATATTATCATGTGGAATTTCTCTTGTATATACACTCTCCATGATTAAAACCTAATATTATATATGTGAATTAGGGCCCCAATTTATGTCTTCGTCCCGGACCACCGAAATTTCTGAAACCGGAAGTACATACATGTTAGAAATGTTCAATAATCAAGTGAATATTTTGTAAGTCGTTTAACGTAATTAAGTTAGTATACAACGAGACGTTAATTTAGTCTACATTAAGTAACGTTTATAATTTACTAGAGACGAATAAACGTGTCTGAACTATTATTTGATAATGGTACGAACTTGATGTCACTAAACCTATTGGGTCACACTATATCAATGTGTGATACCATTTTGTGTGTTTGGACCTATATAAGTCTAGGTTCATGTGACTAATCTAGTTGGACTAGAGAATAGTCATAATCATCAATTTAATTATAATGGTTATATTAAATTGTGTAACTCCTCAAATATTTGTGTTATTAATATTGTGCTATTAAGAGAATATTGATTCTTCTTTATAACAAAATACTAAGTGTACTAAACATAAGGTGAATTGAAAGAGTTTTCTAAAATTAACTTCAATGCTATTTCAAAGATATGGGCATATGAAAAGTACACTAAGAATAATATAAAACATACTTCTTTTGAGTTAGTTTTTCGGCCAACAAAATTATGCTTAAGCAAAAACTTTTCTTATTATTGGTTATATTATATTAGGGATTAATAGCATAAAAGATAGTGGGGTTAAATACAAGAGTACATACACACAAAATTAGTTTAAGAAAGGTTCTTAAACGACGTACTAGTATACGGGGTCTTACGAGACATTGTTGGTGGACTACACTAGAGGAACTTTATTCGCGGTTCTTGTCTCGAGGTTATATTTTGCTAGTGGATTCACGCTACAAAGGTATAATTTTTGTTCCGATATTTATTTGTCTCATCTCATGTCAATAATTGGGTCTTGGAAAGGTTTTAGTTTTTCCGCATGTTAAAAGTTAACATTACTAGAACCCTACAGTGGTATCAGTTTCCTCTTTTATTGATATGTTTTGGGCACATAAATATTGATTTTATATAAATAATCTATATGAGTTATTTATTTACAGATGATAATTTGATTAGCATAAAAATAAAAGTTAAGAACTTTAGGGGAGGGTTTACTAAAATTGTTTTAGTTATAAAGTTTTGAACTTTGTTTATCAAAATTAAATTTGTTAATTTTGATTCCTCCATTTGCCAATTTAATTATTTTAATATATTATTTTTTAATTAAAGTGTTTGATTAAATTTTGATATTTAAAATAACAATCACAAATTGAGAATTTGATTTATTTGGCATGTTTACATAATATATATTTAATCAATTTTTGAATCTTTTGTTAATAGTTAACAAAATTCAAGAATTAGATTGATTAACAAATTATAGAATTTTGTATTATTTAATGTTTTATGGACTAGTGCTAATATGATTAGCTTGGCTTTTGCACTACATTCCACATTATGATATTTATTAGTGCTAATTTGATTAGTCTTATTTTATATTCACCGTGTGAAATTAGTATTAATAAATAAAAAATAAAAAATAAAAAATAAAAAAAAAATCTTTCTTAGTGACCGTTCTCTTTAAATAGATTTTATTAGTCCATTTGATATATTTCTCGTTAAACCTTAATTTGATTAAAGTTTAGAGGATAATTTATTATTAATTATAATAATAAGCTCACTTAATTTTAATGGAGATTATTTTAAGTGGGAGGTTTATTTTGCTTTGAGAAGTAAAATAATTTATTTGATTGGTTATGAATCAATTAAAATTCATGCAAATTAAAATTGAATAATGTGATTATTTATCATGTTTATTTTAAATAATAAGATTATATGTTTTTTTATGTACTTCATGCATATTTCTTTAAATTTGTTTAAATATTATATTGCATGGGCCACTTACATATAGTAAGTGGGTGAATGATAATTGTTATACAGGTTATGGTAACTAGTATGGCCCATTTAGAATAGATTATACGGTTTGCACACTGTTATTTTTTGAATGTAATTAAATACGATCTGCGTGTCGTTTATTTTGAATGTAATAGTTAAATAGTTTATATTTACATTGCAAAGTTTAATTACTAAAAGGTATGTATCCATGGAGTTGAAGACCAAGAAGAATAGAGATTCAAGATGGTGTTCAAAAGATGGGCCTTGAAGATTAGATTTTCAAGTGTTTTGGGGCCATACTAGGAACCTTATTTATGCATTACAATATTGGTTTATTGTTTTTTTGCTGTATTGCTTATGATGCATGCTTTGGTTGTTTAGTTTATTGATTCGAATAATTAGAGTTCACTTTTATTTGGGTTAATAAAAGCAATCATAGTCCCTAATAATATTGAGTTGTAATGCTATTCCATTTAGTAACACTATGAAGCTTTAGATCGTTAATTAGGTAGGTTTCGACAAAGCGAGATGCCTATTAATTATCCTAAAATAAGTGGTTGGTGAAAAGTGGTTTAACTCAACTAAGTAGGTCAAGAAAAGTTGACACTTAGAGGCATAGGGTAATAGTAGATAAAAAGTTATCTTATTACCAACCAAGAATTATTATGAATAATTAAGAAATAGTTTCGTTACCTATAACCATTAATTTTGGGTGACAAGCCAAAGCTTGCTTAGGGTTAATGGAAGTGGGGTCTTGGAATCACTAAATTAAAAGGGACATTTAATTTAATTTAATTTGGTGGAATTAATTCCTTTTAAATTTGTTTAAAATTATTCATTCATGATAATCATAGAATTCTTACACTTTGAATTATTTCATTTGTAGATGGCTAATAATTTGAACAATAACGCATTCTCTAATTTTGGTTTACGATCAATACTCAAAAAGGAAAAACTTAATGGAAACAACTTTCTTGATTGGTCAAGGAATTTGAGAATTGTTCTCAAACATGAGCGAAAACTGGACGTTCTTGAAACTCCGATTCCTGATGAACCTGCACTTAATGCTTCTACTGAGGACCGGGAGGCTTATGAAGCTGCCCTTGAAAGGTCTTTAGATGTCACATGCTTGATGTTGGCATCCATGGTTCCTGAATTGCAAAAACAATTCGAGGAAATGGAAGCCT
Source organism: Amaranthus cruentus (assembly GCA_019425755.1). NCBI lineage: Eukaryota > Viridiplantae > Streptophyta > Magnoliopsida > Caryophyllales > Amaranthaceae > Amaranthus > Amaranthus cruentus. The sequence goes on along the minus strand of CM033454.1, from coordinate 7,465,411 downwards.
ATGACATCCTTAATCAGCTCCAAGCTATGTTTGGGAAACACGCTAGAACTGAACGTTTTGAGACTGTCACGGCTATACTAGATAGCCAACTCAAAAAAGGCGATCCTGTTGGTCCCCATGTTCTCAAAATGAAGAGTCATTTTGAAAATTTGGAACGTCTTAGTGTTGAGTTTGGTGAAGAACTCGTCGTTGACATCATACTGCATTCCTTACATGATGGTTTTAACAATTTTATTCAAAATTTCAATATGAATTCACTTGAAAAAAACATCAATGAGTTGCTTGGTATGCTCAAAACTGCTGAGCAAACTATTCCCACTGAACCAAAGAAAGAGGTTCTTATGGTTTAGAAATATTGTAAGCCACAGAAGCAAGTTAACCAAGGCAAAGGCAAAGAAGTTGTTAAAATCAAGGTGAAGTCTGGAGCTACTTCAGATCAAACTTGTTTCTATTGCAATAAGAAGGGTCATTGGAAACGAAATTGTCCAAAATACCTCAAAGACAAGAAGGATGGAAACATCGCTTCTACTTCAGGTATCTATGTGATAGAGATCAACCTTACTTTCTCTTGTTCTTGGGTATTGGATACCAATTGTGATTCTCACATTTGTGGAAATGTGCAGGGATTGCAGAAAAGTAGAGATCTTGTTGAGTTGAGGTTGTACTACGTGTTGGAATGGAGTTAACGTAGCTGCATTAGCCGTAGGATCTTATTGTTTATCTTTACCTTTATGATTTTGTTAAATCTTAATAAATTGTTATTATGTTCCATCTAGGAATAGAAATTTGATTTTGATTTCGATGTTGGATTCTAAAGGTTTTACATTTGTAATAAAAAATAGTTCTTTTTCAATTTACAAAGATGAAATCTGTTATGGTATAGGGCGTTGCATTAATGGCCTTTATATACTAGATCTTGATAAACAAAACTATCACGTGGACAATTCTAAAAGACTAAAATCAAAGGATTCTAATCATACCTATCTTTGGCACTGTCGTTTAGGACATGTAAATGAGAAACGCATTCAAAAACTCCATAAAGATGGACTATTGGACTCATTTGATTTTGAATCGTATGAAGTATGCAAGTCTTGTTTGCTTGGAAAAATGACTAAATCACCATTTACTGGACATGGTGAAAGAGCTAGTCACTTATTGGGGATAATACATTCAGATGTATGTGGTCTTATGAGTATCTCGGCTAGGGGAGGGTATGAATACTTTATTACTTTTACTGATGATTTAAGTAGATATGGATATGTCTACTTAATGAAACATAAATCTGAATCTTTTGAAAAAATCAAAGAATTTCAAAATGAAGTACAGAATCAACTTGGCAAGACGATTAAAGCACTTAGATTAGATCGAGGTGGCGAATATCTGAGTCAAGACTTTATTGATCATTTGAAAATTGTGGAATAGTTTCACAACGAACCCCGCCTGGAACTGGTATTGTGGTGTGTCTGAGCGGCGGAATCAGACCTTATTAGATATGGTTCATTCAATGATGATTTTAGTCGATCTACCTATTTCATTTTGGGGTTATGCACTCCTAACAGCAGCTCATGTTTTAAATTGTACTCCGTCCAAAGCTGTCGATAAGGCGCCATATGAGTTATGGACAGGAAAAGTTCCAAAGTTGTTTTTCTTAAGGATTTGGGGTTGTCAAGCATATGTAAAACGTTTACAACCAAATAAGCTTGAACCTAGATCTGATAAGGTCTTCTTTGTGGGTTACCCCAAAGAAACTAAGGGATATTACTTCTACAATCCTAGTGAGCATAAAGTGTTTGTAGCTCGCGAAGGTGTCTTTTTAGAAAGAGAATGTCTTTCTCAAAAGCCAAGTGGGAGAAATATTTCAAGATGATCAGCCACTAATCACTCCTCCCGTGGGAGAAATTGTTTCTCAAATGGGAGCTCTAGTTGTGGTACCTGTTGTACCTACTGAGGTGGTGGATATCCCAGTTCGTAGGACTAGTAGGCAGAATAACCTCCAAAGAGAGATCCTATTAAGAGTTATGTTGTTCATGAAAGTCATGAAGTCCTTATATTAGATAAGGAAGAACCTACTACCTATAAGGCAACAATGGAGAGTTTTGACTCTAAACTACGGCTTGGAGCCATGTAATCTAAAAAGGAGTCCATGTATGACAATCAAGTTTGGAACTTGGTTGACTTGCCTGAAGATGCTAGACCGATTGAGTGCAAGTGGATTTATAAGATAAAGACTGACATGGATGGCAAAAGTCTTGTGTATACAAGAAACTCAGTAGGAGTATTATTTTTGTTTTCTTAGTTTTGTATGTGGATGACATACTAATTGTAGGGAACAGTGTACGAATGCTTGAGTCTGTGAAGGCTTGGCTAAGTAGTTGTTCCTCTATGAAAGACCTTGGAGAGGCTTAATACATTTTGGGCATTCGAATCTATAGAGATAGATCAAAACGGATGATTGAGCTTAGTCAAAGGATTTATATTGAGAAGATCCTTGATAGGTTCAATAGGGCAAACTCTAAGATTAGTTTTCTTCCCATGTCTCATGGCATGTCTCTAATCAAGAAGTAGTGTCCATTGACACCGGATGAGCTAGAGAAGGTGAGCAGTATTCCATACGCTTCTGCGATTGGATCTATAATGTATGCTATGATGTGTAGACCAAATGTTTTCGTATGCCTTGAACATGAAGAGAAAATGTTGATCGTGCCCTAGTAATGACCATAGGACGACGGTCAAGAATCTTAAAGTACCTTAACCGGATTAAGGATAAGTTCTTGGTTTTTGGAGGTGTATCTAAATTATGTGTAAAGGGTTACACGGATGCTAAGTAGGGTTCTCGTAATGTTAACTTTTAACATGCGGAAAAACTAAAACCTTCCCAAGACCCAATTATTGACATGAGATGAGACAAATTAATATCGGAACAAAAATTATACCTTTATAGCTTGAATCCACTAGCAAAATATAACCTCGAGACAAGAACCGCCAATGAAGTTCCTCTAGTGTAGTCCACCAACAATGTCTCGTAAGACCCCGTATACTAGCACGTCGTTTAAGAACCTTAAACTAATTTTGTGTGTATACAACTCTTGTATTTAACCCCACTATCTTTTATGCTATTAATCCCTAATATAATATAACCAATAATAAGAAAGGTTTTTGCTTAAGCCTAATTTTGTTGGCCGAAAAACTAACTCAAAAGAAGTATGTTTTATATTATTCTTAGTGTACTTTTCATATGCCCATATCTTTGAAATAGCATTGAAGTTAATTTTAGAAAACTCTTTCAATTCACCTTACGTTTAGTACACTTAATATTTTGTTATAAAGAAGAATCAATATTCTCTTAATAGCACAATATTAATAACACAAATATTTGAGGAGTTACACAATTTAATATAACCATTATAATTAAATTGATGATTATGACTATTCTCTAGTCCAACTAGATTAGTCACATGAACCTAGACTTATATAGGTCCAAACACACAAAATGGTCTCACACATTGATATAGTGTGACCCAATAGGTTTAGTGACATCAAGCTCGTACCATTATCAAATAATAGTTCAAAGACGTTTATTGGTCCCTAGTAAAACATAAACGTTACTTAATGTAGACTAAATTAAAGTCTCGTTGTATACTAACTTAATTACGTTAAACGACTTACAAAATATTCACTTGATTATTGAACATTTCTAACAATCTCCCACTTGTTCAAGAAACAAGTTTACTAGAGCTGTAGGACTCCTCCCACTAACTCCCACTTGCTCTAACAAGTTATGAATCTCAAATCCTTTGTCAACTTAAGTCTTAATCAAACATAAGGTAAGAACAACTGTCATCCTTATTTGGTCTGATCATGTTCCTCGGACTCATGAGATGAACTGAATAACAAATGATTATCTCCATAATCTATTTGAGCATGGCCATGCATTTACAATTCCAAGTCTCCGAGTGGCCTAAGACTAATAACCCCAAAAGGATATGACAATTCCATCTTGTCCCTCCTCTATTCGCTATGTAATTCATAAAATTTCTGAGTACAACCCTTATAGCCCCCTTTTACGGTATGACGTTAGATTGCATCAAAAAACAATAATTCTCACACACGAAGTCAGTGAGAAACTCAGGTCTAAGGACTCTAATTATAAGTCAATTTGAGATATTCTTATGACACCAATGTTCTTAAAGAATACTCAAAAGCGGGTCATGTCCAAATAGAGATACTCAATCTCTATCAATGCGATTGACTAGACATCCAATGTCTCTATGATCTATGAACGCGATCATCAATCAATAACATTCTAACCATTATAGGTAATTAGCGTCCAACTCAACTACCTGGTCAGCGACCTAAAATAATCTAAGTTCTCTAGTTCACATTATAGGGTTCATTTGTCAGATCACATCTAACAACCTATATAGACTTTATAGATTATAGTTTGGACTTCATTTAATTCTAAACCATCATTAAATGAATAAGTACAATACTTTAAAAGGACAATCATGAATCTTATATTACATTGAAGATCATTGCAAATGTAAAATAACTTATATATGCATCTCATGCACAAAACTGACATCTAAACTCTTGATGTCTATCCCAACTACATGCATCTCATGATTTTATTGAGACAATAGTTTAGTTATCAGGTATAGTTACCTAATAAAATTTACGCTTCTATAGTTTACTTAACATCATTTGTAGAATTTTCTATAGTTCAGTTGGAACTCTTCCAGCTAACATCGCTTTCGTTCTGATTTAAAAAGTAAGTAGATTTCAATCAGAAACAACCTTATCTATTAGAAAGTTTGTATAATAGGCTACTTGCAATAAATCCAAGCAAGGTAACAAACAAAAATCTTAGGTTTCACTAGATACTATTACTAGATCTCATCGAGCCCAACAACAAAACAGATGAAATTTTAGCAAATAAAAATTAAAAAACTAACATAATTTTTCTTTACTGATTTTATGTAACACTTCATATTTTATTGGTTTATAAATGTTACTTGGTTTTCAAAAATTTTTTAAAACATGCAAATAATTGAGGGGAAAAGAAAAGCATTATTTGGGAGAAAATTTATAAGAAATGCATTATTTGTTTGTCTTGGTTCGTTTAAAAGGAAAATTACGTGAAGAAAGAGAAAATATATTTTGCATTCAAATCATTTCAAATTTATAAATATTTGTCCGTTAATCAACAAAATTAAAGAAGTAAATCTTTTCAAATCATTTCCCTTTACATTATTCCCTTTTAAAATTGTTATGCAAAAAAATATAGGAAAATCCATCTTAGCATATCATACAATCTAATAAAAAGACTATAAAGTTTCGCATAGCATTTTCATATTGAATTGCCATATTAAAATAATTCTTACCTAAGTAATATCAACTTATTTCTTAGTATATCACAATAATTAAGTTTTTTATTTTAAATTTTCTTACAATGTTTATTTTTGAATTTAAAAACTACATAAGATTTCCAATTAAAATTTATCTTAGAATATATGTTTATTTTTTTATGTTGATGTATTTACTAATTAATAAAGTTTTTTAATAAAAATTTTAATTTCTAAAATATTTCATCAAACAAAAAATACATAATAATAAAATATTATTTGAAGAATGACAAAGAATCATTATGATAACGTTGTTAGATTATTACCCAGATTATCCTTAAAAGTATGAAAATTTTAATTAATATTTATGTTAACAATCTGACCTTTTTCATTAAAAACACTATATGTTCGAAAATCCTCTATCTATTTTATAAGAAATATTATTTTATATACTAATAACTTGTAATTACATATATATTTAAAATTTCTATTTTTATATACTTTTATACTAACAATTTCGTGCATTGCACGAGTTTCTATACTAGTTCTTTTGAATCCCTCATTTTATTCTAATTCCTTCCATTTAAGCTTATACTAAATTTATTTAAATATTAATATTAGCACTTAATTTTTGTACTAAATTTACTCATTAGTTACATTTGCTTAAATTTAGTATTTACTTAATATCAGAATTTAACATTCAAAGTATTTTTAGCCCATATTATTTTAATTTAATTAGTCTAGCTCCAATAAGTTAAATTTAGTTTAGTTGGATAAAATGTGCCCATGATAAAAGAGTTAATTATCCACTTGTTCATTTAATTAGTTATATGAAGTAAATATTTTTAGAGAAATTATCTCGTTTTCTATTATTGCATAACGATTTCTGATTATTTTTTAAATTATTATTTACCATATTCTGCCGTGATTTTTTAAATGAGGCAAGAAGACAAACTGGTAGGCTCATTTGAGCTATTTTTATTTTTATTACTGTTTTTATGGTTTTTATTTTGCACAATTTTTTGTTTTAATTTATTTTAGGTAATGTTTGAAAATATATATAGAATTCATTTGAAAATAGGGAATTTAAATTTGGAATTTAAATTCAAGAATTGTAAATGACACCTATATACATGAAATTTGCAAATTTTGATATTTGACCCATTTTACATTATTGTTGGAATTCCATGGCAATTCTATATTTCCAAATACATGATTTGCCGAACATAGTATTTGGGTCAATTCAACATTTAAAAATGAATTCCACGTTGTCAAACATACCATTATTGATTTTGTAATTTATAGTATGTAATGATCTCATTCTTATTCTTTTAACTTTATCAACAAACTTATACGCTCTCTGTTTTGACCACATCTATTTATTCTCCACTTGTTTTTGTCTCATTCTCCAACCAAATTTCACTTTCACTAAATTTCAATCTTTTTAGAACTAACTATATTCTCTGTCTTACTGAATTTAATATTGAAGTGATATTGTCCTTCACACTATGTCACTTTTGTAACAAACTCAAACAAATAAAATATATTTTTTGAAATATTATAAGTAGACATTAAAAATAACATAGGTAAGCATTTAAGATATTGTGAGTGGGCATTAAAAATACGGTAAGTAGACATTAAGGTAAAGTAGACATTAAGGATAATGTAATTAAATAGACATTAAGTTTTAATGGGCTAGACTTGCGAGATGTCTCTCAAGAAGACGACCTCTTAAAAGAGTAGCGGATAAGTATTTTTAAGCTTAATTATTCATGGAAATGTCTATTTTAAACTTTTAGGTATATTGCATGTCCATGCAAGGCATATAATCCAAATATTGCAAGCTGACAAAAGACCAAAATGGGAGGAAAATAATGGAAATGAAAGTAATTGGGGGAGTTGGGTTGTCTTAATATTTAGTTTCAAAAATGATATTGCTATGTCACTTGTGAAATTGACCTTTCTTTTAGTGGTTCTATGCTTATCAGATTAATCATATTTCCCAATACATTAAATATGTTATTATTGCTTTATTATCAACTTTATATCAAACCTAAGGGATGACATCATCTATTTATATAGTTTTGCAATTTTTTGCTTGTTGTAAAGTATGATGGTAAGATTTTGAAAGCATTGACCGGTAGTAATGTTGGTAAGCATTGCTCATGGACCTTGAAGGTCTAGTGACCAGTAGAATTAACGTGACTTGCTATCGTATAAATGTGCTTATTTGCTGCTTAATTTTGAAGTGCGGTAAATGGAGGGGTAGTAAATAACCAAAAGCTTTTTACTGTTAGTTAAAGAACCACAGTAAATAAAAATTATTATGTGCGAAGAGAATCAGAGAATAGAAGGGTAAATAACAGTATAAGGTTTTTCAACTGAGAGAAAAAAAGAGCTTGAAGTATGTGACTTGTGTTATAGTTTTTTGCTATTGTTCAATAAAAAACAACAATAAGATTTTTTATTTGTTGTTGATGTTAAAAATAGTAGCAAAAAATATCCTTTTTGCTATGAAATTGTCAAAACAGTAGCAATAATTATATTATTTGCTATGTTTGAGATTTAAGTAGCAAATATATAACAGCAAATTAGATTTATTCTATTCGCAAGACTCGACCCGATTTTAATTTAAGGGTTTGAATCTACCTGCTTTTTGGACTCTAAAGCTTCGGTTTGGATCCTAGTCCATGAGCTTAAGACTCAGATCTGAGTTCACATTATGTTTGAAGCCTAGATCCGACCCATGGAACCATTTACATTTTTATAAAGCTATATATTAGCTATTACGTGAATTTAATTGTTTGATTTTGAACTTTGTTATATTTTGGAATATTACGTGATTTGGAACTTTGTATGTTCATGCAATTTGAAAAGTGTTTGTTACATCTATACTTTTATAATCAAAAGACTTGAAGAATATTTTGTTTAAGAACTTGAATGTTGGGAAAGCTTCATTTATTTGATCGCTCAATTAGTATAAAGTATACAACATCCTTCTTAGTTGAAAACGTTTGAATAATTGGAAAAATTATCTAGAATAATCTAACTTTTTTAATATTTTTCTATAATTATATCATCTATTGATTAACTATGAACAGTACCAACTTTAGGGGCATTTGCCTAGAGCAAACTTGTATAAACGGATGACCTAATATGACATGTTTTATTTTTTAAAAGAAAATATAAATTAAAATAAAATGTACAAAAATTGTAAAAAATGTTAAAATTTAATTGAATTTTTTAATGTAAATTTTTTTAATTTTTCACTAATTTTATATATTAATTTTCAGTTTACTTTTTTGGTAAATTATCTATTGTAGCAAGTCATCGGGTTACCCGATTTTACTCGATGAGAATATCTCATAAAGTTGGGATTATTCATGGTTAATCAATTAGTGGGTTTATTTTAGGAAATTCATGAAAAAGTTGGATTATATTAAGTAATTTTTCCTAAATAATAATATGCGAATGAATGAAAAATGCATAATATATTTTAAAAATATTTCAAGGAAAAAACAATATTATTTTGGAACCAGATCCTAACCTTAGATATGCTAAACCTTTAAGGGTCTGTCGTCTGTGTATAGGTCAAAATGTTTCAGACCTTGTATATCTGGGTCTGGGTCTAGGTCAAATAAAAAAAAATAGGGTCTAATTCTAGGTCTAATTGGACCCTACCCAAATCCGACCCATGCCCATCCCTAGTCTATGTATTATCTTGTATTCATGTATGAGTCAACTAAGTTTAAGCGGATTTTCCTGTCAGATTGACTTCAAGCAAGGATAAGAAAAGTGTCCAAAAATATTACTCCTTTCTATTCCCTTCAAATGTCCCATTTGAGTTGAGTACGAATACTAAGAATAGGAGAGGACCACATTCTTAAATTTAGGGGTTTTTAGATCTATATAAGCATTGTGATCAAAAGTCAGCATACAATTATAATCAGTAAGTTAAGGTTGTTAATTCTGCGTTTGAGGTTTTACAACCAAATGCTTTGATATTATAACTTTACAAGCATGTAAGTTTGAGGTAATAAAAAAATTGGGTGGTATAGATTATCAAATACCACACATAAATAATACCAAGCTTGCAAGCGAAGAAAGACTTACATATTATTTGAGTACTAAAAGACAGTTAAATGATGGCTTGATAATCAAATGAATTGCAAGTCTCTTAGAGAACAAATTGTTCTCAACATAGAAATCCATTAAAAAAATTATTTTGGCTCCTAAATCAAGTCAATAACATAGTCTCCTAAAAGAATTTATGGCATTATGAAATTAAAACAAAGATTGGTGACATTTACAAATTTTTATTTATAGATATTTTCGTAGCTAATAAAAAAAAAATTGTCCTCATTTTTAAAAAAACATAGAGAAAAATAATAGTCTCAAAAATCACCATGTACCAAAACATGCATAAAATCAAACAAAAAACAAAAATCTTCATAAGTCAATAAGAGGAAAAAAAGATCCACACATGAGAGAAGGGTCCTTGAACATCATAATCAGATTCAACATTATCATCATCATCATCAATTGTTCTTCATCTGAATCCCCAAAAAGATGATCAATATAAAAAAGATCTATTCCTAAATGGAACATACCCTATGTATCTTCATCGTTCGTATCCAACTGCCTTTCCCAATTGGGATCAATTACAATAGAGGTTGTTGGAAAACGAACATTAGTCAAGTGAGCAAACCAAGGATACGTGGAACCAACAAATTGACCTTTTTCTGATTCAAAAAAAAAAAAATCAAGTTCCAAATGTAAAAAGACACGATTTTAGAGACTTCATAACTAGATCAGAGGACTTTAAGAAGAAGAAGAAGAAGAACCTAGATAAATAGATTAGAGGAGAGAAGAAGAACCCAAATGAACATATGAAGAAGACAAAGAGCCCAGATGAGTAAAGATCAGAGGACTTAGCTGGGTTAAAAGAGGACAGAAGGTGAACATATCTAGAAGATGAAGAACAGATGAGAAGAGGCGTTTTAGTAAAATCGAGAATTAGGGTTAGATCGGGTAATGAGGGTAAATGGGGGGTGTTAGATTAAACAAGAAGGTAAGGAATTGTAAGGGTTATAATTAGGATTAGTGGGTTAAATAGATTAGTGGGTTAAAGAAATGAGACATTTAAAGGGAATTGGAGAAAGCATTGTTTGCAACTTTGCATGATGCATTGCTCCTAGAGAATAAGAGAAGGCTATAAGTTTTTATTATGATGTTGATGATGAAATTAAGGTAACCTTCCTTTCTTTTGGGTGAAGTTGTTAATTACAAATAAATTAACTCTGTTGAAATTTCATCAATTAGTTGGTGCTCATTGAGACTTCGAACTCTCGATTCGCCACTGACAACACATAAGAAGGAAAACTCAATGCTTTATATTTTACTTCTCTTCATTATTTTTATTTTTTTTGGAAATCAAACTTCTCTTCATTATTTAGATGAGCCATGTCCATTCTAACAAGAAAATGGTGCAATTACTAATTCGAAAATCTTCCAAAAATACAAAGATTCAAAACAAATTTGACGACTTGATATTTACACGAACCTGACTTGACACGACTTCAAATAAATTTATAATTATATAAAACCCATATAACACAAGACTCGATTTTAATGTTACGTAAAATATTTAACTCGATGACCCAATTCAACACCTCTATTCGAAAAAATCAGGATTAGCATGACCAACAGTTTGGGAGCAATAATAATGGCACAAAGCCAGATGGCAAATTCAAAGCAAAGAAAATTTAAAGTAGTCCAAATTTTGATGCAAATAAAGAAAACTTTAATTAACAAAAGAAAAAAAAAAAGTTGAGAGTGGAGGATTTTTTGAGCACCACTTCTCTCTTCACTTAAAAGCCTCACCATTCTATTCTTCTTTCCTCCACTGACTCCATTTATTCTCTTCCTTTCTTTTTGTCATTTGCTTGTCTCATTTTTCTTCACTCTTCTCATTTGCTCACCTCATCAGTCTTCCTTTCTCTCTCTTCAATGGCTGCTCTTCCTTCTGAACCTGATCCAGAGGGCTCTGAACCTCTCAAATATAAGGTTCTTTTTTAAACCCATTTTCTTCTACTTTTTTTCTTTTGATTTGATTATTTCTTGTTTTCTAATTTTATCTCTGTTTTTATGTTTTGCAGACATGGGTTTTGAAAGTTTCAATTCACTGTGAAGGATGCAAACGAAAAGTTAAGAGAATTCTTCATAGTGTTGAAGGTAATTTTTCCTTTCACTGAATAATGTTGGATTTTACTGGGTTTTTTTATTTATTTATTTTTCATTATATTTTTTGGATTTATAATCTCTGTTTTTGAGATGTTGAATATGAGTTTGTTTTTCATGTGGATTTCTGGTATTACCGTATTAAGCTAAAATATTCTCAGAGATTTTAATTATTTATTATGAAAAAATGAACAGGGGTATACACCATAGATGTGGATACAAGGCAACATAAAGTGATAGTTACTGGAAACGTGGATGCAAATACTCTTATAAGAAAGCTTGAAAAATCTGGTAAACATGCAGAGTTATGGCCGAATTTCCAGCAAACTCCCCAGAAAATTGATGAACAATTCAACCAAGAACAACAACAACAACAACAACAACAACAACAACAAGAAAATCAAAATCAAAATCAAAATCAAGCACAACCTCAAAACCAAATTCCAAATGTTGAACAACACCAACAAGTACCTGAAAATTCCGGACAACAACAACAACAACAACAACCACAGCAAGTGAAAGAAGTAAGATTCGAGGAGAATAATCCTTCAGCCGGAGATCCTCAAAAACCTCCGGCGAACAACGCCGGAAGTGGAGGCGGCGGCGGCGGTGGTAAAAAGAAGAAGAAGAAAAAGAAAGCGAATACTGCTAATAATGGTAACGCAAACCCTAACAATAACGGTGGAAATGTTAACGCAGCAGGTAATCCAGGTGTGGTACAGGGAGGTGATAGTGGACCGCCACCCACTGATTCAAATCCTCCTCCTCCAGCTCCTCCTCAGAACCCGAACCCGAACCCAAGCCCGCCGGTGAATGTGAGCACGCCAAGCCAACCACAAAATTGTCGAGTGTACGAGCATCCACCGACTTACTATGCACCTCCTCCAGTGTACGCCGTTAGTTACAACACGGCGTATCCTAGCAGCTACAGTGCATCTTACTATTCTGCGCCTCCACCTTATTCGTACGCGTATGTACATCAAGGAGGTGACGTGGAGGCAGTTCCAGCGTTCGATTGGAATCCGCATGCAGCCCCGCCGTCTGATTCGTTTGAAATATTTAGCGATGAGAATCCGAATGCATGCTCGGTTATGTGAAAAGACAAAATTGGGTTTAGAGATTACAACTTGTATAAGGTGGGGGTAATTTTGGAAATTTAACTTGTAATGTATGAAATTAATTTTAATATATTATAAATATTAATTTAGGTGCTAATTTTAGAAAAAAATAAGAGGTGGGGGGGCCTTAAATGTTGGTGTAATTTAATTTTTTTTTTTTTTTTGAAGAATGGTGTAATTTAATTAAATTAATGTTAAGTAGGTTTTAACTTTGAAATTAGTGTTAAAAATAAGTAGTAATTAAATTGTTTGTTTAATTTAAAATTGAATAGACCCCTCAACATTGTAAAGTGTACTTTGGCTTTTAGCTAATGGATGGAGAAGAATGAAGATGTTGAAAGTTTAAAATTTTCTTGCAAAAAACTAAAGTTATGATGTTGCTTTACTACTCTTTTTGTTATTAGTCCATAACCATCATCATTATTTTCAATATCCAATCCGAAAGTAGGGTTTGGATGAAATAAGGCGATGAATGTACTCCCTTCTCAAAGGTAAAATATTACTCACTCTGATCTTATTTGTTTTTCCACTTTGGGTTTTTCACAAATATTAAGGTAGATAGAATTTTTGAGTTATATTGGGTATTATTTTAATTAAATAGTAGTGTGAAGTAATAATTGTATTGGAAGTATGAGAGAAAAAATAATTAAATAGTAGTGTGAAGTAATGATTGTATTGAAAGTATGAGAGAGAAATAATTAAATAGAGTAATGAAGTAAGAAAAGTGGGGTATTAAGGGGTAAAAGTGGGATGAAAACTTTCCAAAACTAGAAAATATTCTAAAGTGGAAGAACTTTTAAAACTACCCGTTATAATAAGGTGAAAGAACTTAAAAGAACGGAGTAAGTAATTTGTTACTAGTTCATAAGACCATAACCATCAATTGTAATTTCTTTTTCATAAAAAATTGTCTATAGTTTATATATTATAATAACTTAATTAATTAATTAATAGAAAGTTATTTAGGACACTCTTGAACTTTCGACAACTAAATAAGATACGAAGTATGAGTCAATAGTACTCAACATCAAATAAATTTTAAAGTATAATGTGATTCCACTAAAGTTCGAACAATTCAAATATGTATTCTCTTAATTTTACACAATTTTTCAATCTATTTTATTTAGGGCGAATTATTAAATATTTCATATGTATTTTTACTTGTAAATCTCTTTTTACTTATAAAAAAATTAATTTTAAAAAAGATAATTTGTTAAAACTACGTATTAAGACGAATCAAATAAGATTTCATAGTATATTTTTAAAAATTATAAGAATTTTTATGTATTACTTCTATTAAAGGTCAAAACAATATTTGTGAATAGTGTAAAAGCAAATTATTGCAAGTAAAATGACAATAGGAAATAATTATATTAAAAGTAGATATGTCAAATTAAGATCTAATATGAAACTGATTAGAAACTCGACTGAAAATTTCTGGGTTATAACCACTAAATTTCGACCCATGACCAAAAATGAGCAATCACAAAATAAAATAAAAACTAATCAAACCCGACCGAAGTTTGAACTAGACCTGAAATTGGCCTGGTCGAAAATGACCCAATCAAATATGACCTAATTTGAAACTGACCTGCCCTGAAATTGGCATGGTCGAAAATGAATCTGTCAAATATAACCTAATTGAAACTAGCTAAATCGACCGTTTTGACATCTAATTGAAAGTATCTGTTGTTTTTAATTATTCTATTCCATGAGTATTTTTTCATCTCGACTCACGTAAAAAGTATTTTACACGAAATATATAATGTGTTTTTCAATTTATATAAATCAAAATTCAAATTAAATAACAGAAACTCATTCGCAATATTTATCGCAGAATAAAAATGAATAATGTCTCTAAAATTAAAGTAAATATTGGTGAGCATTGAAATATAAATAGTTTTTGTAACCATAAAATTGTCAAGAAAATCATGAAATATTGTCAAGAAAATCATGATTTGAGAATTTATGTGGGTATTTCATCTAACATTAGAAGTGGAATGTGAGAATAAAAATTAATTATGTAAGTACTTCTATATTTTTTAGGAGAAATTTATGAAGTATTTAATTATCACAATGCTCCATTATTTTTCCTAGAGTTTTGGGTCACATTTGGAGAGAACCAAGACACTGATGACAAAAGTAAAAGTAGTACTCATATTAAAGTAAATGTCTAAATTTATTCATAAAAAAAAAGTAAATATCTAAATTCGGTCCGGTCGAAGGTTTGAAGTTTGGAATTCATAATTTTATACTCTATTCAATTATTCCTAGAGTCAGGGACTCCTGTTGACCGCGCTCTAGGTCGAAGGTTTGAAGTTTGGAATCAAAATTTTATTTTCATGGGAATGATATGAAATTTTTTATGAAATTTTACATTATAAATCATTCTCATTACCACCATTTAATACCACTAACAAAACGGGCAAATAGAATAATCCAATCTTTTAATGATTTTTCTACAATAATTCTACCTATTGATTAACTATGAATAATCCCAACTTTAGGCAGTATTTGCTATAGTAGGTAATTCATAAAAAAATAAACTGAAAATTAATCTAAATGAGAGAAAAATTTTGAAAATTTCCATAAAAAAGTTTGAATAATAAAAAAATCATTAAAAAATTTCAACATTTTTTAACAATTTTTTTAATATTTTTTTTTAATTTATCTTTTTTCAGAAAAATAAAACTTGCTATTTCAAGTCATCAGGTTACCGGGTTTACTCTAGAAAAATACCTTTCAAAGTTGAATTATTCATGGTTAATCAATAGGTGAGATTAATGTAGGAAAATCCTGAAAAGATTATATTATTTTAGCTAATTTTTCCTAATAAATAATCATACTAAAGCTTTTTGTACATTGGATCTAGTGACGTTATTCAGAAATGTCACTATAGACTATAGTAACAATTACATATGCCACTAAAGGCCACATAAAATGTCACTAAATCACTTTATTGTGAAATTGAAAATAAAACCAATTATTATTACACTAAAAATATAAATTGGTGACATTTTTTGAATGCCACTAAGATTAAAGTTGCGAAAACTTAAATTTGTTGTAGCGTAAAGATATCATTATTTGGATTCAAAAGTTTAATAACTAGAGCTAATTTTTTTATATTTTTTTTGATTATAATAACTAGAGCTAATTGACCACATTGTAGATAGTGGAATTACTAGTATTTAACTCTATTTGTTCCTTAATAAATTTCCCACCAGAAATATTTAAAGAAATTAAGAAAAAAAAATCTTTTAGATAGAAAATATATTATATTATTCAATAATTTTTTAATGGAGTAAATATGGAGATCACAAATATTTAAAAATATTAAAATATATTAGTTAGTTGAAAAATTAAGGGGACCATAACTGATGATAAATATTTTTATAAAGTTAGTGGTATATATGTAAGAAACATAAAAAATATGAAAATATTAAAATAAAGTTAGTGGAAGATATATAAGGACCATAAGTATTATTATTAAAATATTAAAATGATGATGAACATGGTTATTTGCGTCCAAATTGATAAAAATAGAAATTAATTATAAAAAAAGGAAAACTTCTTTAATATATAAACGGAGGGAGTAATTACTAGTTTATTCTAATATATTTCTTCTATTTTGTTATTGTTGGCATAAGAGAGTTGCACATAAAAAAGAAAACATCTTTGTTGTAAAATGACTAAAAATTAGTATTTTAAACATTCTTCGGTCATCGAGGCTCAACGTGGTCACGATCCTAGTTTTACATGGAGGAGTATTTGGGATTCTAAGTCCTTACTTGTTGATGGTTTGGCGTGGAGGATTGGTAATGGGCTTTCCGTTAATGTGTGGGAGGATAAATCGCTTCCTTTGAATGGCTCTTTTACTTGTCCCTCTAAACCGATGATTACAACAAGTCTCCTGAGAGACCGTCTTTTTGAGAGACGCCTCTCAAACCCAGTCCATTAGTGTTTAATTGTTACTCTTATTTTATATTTTCCTTTATGGGCCGGCCCAATTAGAGTTGATCTCTCAAAGAGACCGTCTCTCACAAGAATTTGCGCGATGACTATTGTGGAGTATAGTTCTATTGCTGATCTTATTGATTTTCAGTCGGGGTGTTTGCGTTAGGAGTTTTGGATAGCTTCTTTCCCGTTGTTGAAAAAAATTATATTTTAAAAAATTCTTTGTCTCATGACTTCTCATGTGATTGTATTTTTTGTGGCCTTCTAAGCATGGTGATTACTTGATTAAGTCTGGTTATTGGTTGGGTAAGCTTGATCCTAATTCTATTCATGACTAGGGTGCCCAGTCTAGTAAGGTTTGGAACAATGTTTGGAATATCGAGGGTCCTCCTAAACTCAAACACTTTTTATGGCGTGCATGTAAGAATTCTTTGGCTGTTAATCAGATTCGATTCAATCGCCACTTAGCTACTTCCCCAGGGTGTGCTTTGTGCTCTGCGGTGTCTGAATGTATTATTATGCGCTTTGTTCGTGTGTTGCCCCTTTAAATTTTGGAGTCTTCCCGTCTGATCCAATTTGTGAAGGATGCCCCCAAGGATTCTTTTGCCTATCTTTTTTCTTGGCTTCATGTTTTGATCATATCTCCAAAGCGGATCTTATTACGATTTCTTCCTTATTTTGGGCGTCGTGGTTTATTCGTAATAAACGAGCTTTTGAGAATAAAGTCTTGGATGCTTTTCATATTGCCGCGAGTTTTATTAAGATGGTCTGTGATGGGCAAGCCTATTCGCAGAAGATTTCGATGTGTAGATGTCCTTCGGTGGTGAGTAGCTCGGTTTATTGTCGGCCGATGTCTGGGTGGTATAAGGTCAATTTCAATGCTTATGTTCCTGATTACCCTATCCGTGGTCTGGGATGGTGATTCGTAATGATTCAGGATCTTTTGTTGCTGTTGGTGTGCTTAGAGTCAAGGCATCGTGGAGTGTTGATGTTAGTGAGGCTGCGACAACTTCTTTTAATTTGGAGCTGGCCTTTAGACTAGGCTACTCTCGAGTTCATTTAAAGGGTGATTCTATGTCCATCATCTCTGCTATCTCGGCCAAGCATCATGGGTGGTCCTCTTTCCACCTTTTTGTTGATAAAGCGGTCTCTCTTAACTCTCTCTTCTCGGACTTTTGGTGCAGCCATGTTTGTCGTGGTGGACATTCCGTTGCTCATCATGTGGCCAGATGAGATGTTGAGTGTGGTTTTGAGAAAAATGTGTTTTCCCCTGTTCTCTCATGTGTTTTCCAACTTTGTTCTAGGTGTATTTCAAAAAAAAAGGGAAAGCATATTTACTTGTGATTACTAATTATAATACTACTTGTTTTGAATTTTTATTCAACAAAAAGGGAAAGCATTTCTTTGTCTGATTTTCTTTTACAAAAAGATAAATTATTTCAACTTTCCACCAAAATATTTTTCACCATATTAACAATTCTACCTAAATGAAATCGGAAATTCAACATCCCAAAATCTTTATAAAAGCCTTTGTTAGAATTTAGGAAATAAATTATACTCAGAATATTTCCTAGAATACTTGTAATTATTTAGGAAACTAGATATATTGTATATTGTTAACTTAGGCAATAATTCTAGTATATATTGGAGGATAGTAATAACTGAATTGATAAATGAATGAGAAAACCAGAGAATTAATCTCACAAACTTCATTTGTTCTTCTTATCATGGTATCAGAGCCAAGACGTTTCTGAGGAGAAATTGTCTAAGCGGCTTCATCATTTACCTTAAAACAAACCATACCTTACCAGAAAATGGCGTCAGAATCAAAAGACACCATAATCATACTGGATCAGCCTGTCACAATGGGGCAGCTGTTGCAACTAATTTCTCAGTTAAACACCAACAAGCCACCACCACCCCCGCCCACTGAAACAACCACAAACACCACCACATTCTCAATCTCCGAAAAATTAACCCACCAAAACTTCACCATATGGTCCAGGCTAATGCAATTAGCCCTAAATGGTCGTGGTCGGCTCAATCATATCATCGCCGATCCACCACCACAAACGGACTAAGAGTACAACCAATGGGCCAGGCGAGATTCAATGGTTATCTCATGGATAATCGAGAGTATTCATCCGGATATAGTCAACCAATTCATCGATTTTCCAACCGCAAAGACACTTTGGAAGGGGATCGAAACCGTGTACAGCAGTGGCAGTGATGGTCTCCAGATCTTCGACCTCACTGTCAAAGCTAACAAGATCAAACAAGGATCAGGCAACATAGAAAAATACTACAGCAAATTAATAACCTTGTGGCAGGAAATCGATAGAAGGCAACCAAACCCTATGAAGGACCCAGAAGACAAAATCATCTACAATCAAGTAATCCAAAAAAATAGATTGTATCAGTTCCTTGCAGGGGTAAATGAAACATTTGACAAAGATAGAAGAGATCTTCTTCTCCAAAATCCGTTACCCACTGCAGAGGAGGCATATGCAAGCATAAGAAGGGAGATAATAAGGAGAGGAATCATGCAAAGGGAGCCCTCAACAGATCGAGAATCATCGGGCATGGGTGGTGTCTTTGCCGCAAAGGGAAGATCCGACAAGTATTACCGGCGCGAAGATGACAAGAGTCACCTTCAATGTACTCACTGTGGAGGCAAGAGGCACACAAATAATGAGTGCTTCAAGCTAGTTGGGTATCCTGAATGGTGGCCTGACACAAAGAAACGAGGAACAAAAGCAACCGAAAAAAATGAAGATCCACCGAAAACCGGCAGAGCAGCGGTGGGTCTGAGCATGGAAGAAACACAGGAGGAGAAGGAAACAGAAGGCGCCGCAGGTAGTACACAAGAAAACCCATCTCTTAAATTGAGAGAATTAGGGTTGGAGAAGGGAAATGGGCCGGTTACCCTTTTAAAGGGAGATGGAGACCCCTTAATAGGGGGGGTAGGTGACGTGGCTTCCCAAGAGCCACAAGACCCATTACTTTTGTCTAATAAATGTTGTGGTTTATCTGTTTCTAGTAGTAAGTGGATTTTTTACTGTGGAGCAACGGACACTATGTCGTTTGACCCGCATGATTTTTTGACTCACGACAGACCAAAGAAAAGCCTCATTAAAACTGCTAATGGGGAGGGAATTAAAGTCATGGGAGCCGGAACAATTTCTGTGTCGGAAAACTTGAGATTAAATAATTGCCTCTTTGTTCCTGATCTCTCACATAAAATCTTATCTGTGAGTCAACTTACGAAAGATCTCGATTGTAATGTGCTCATAAAATCTGATTGTTGTATCGTGCAGGATGCTCAGACAGGACAAACTATTGGGCGTGGTATTGAAAAAGACGGACTGTACTACTTGGACGAGGTTATTCACAAAGGCGAGGCAGTGCTTGCTCACGGGTCAAAAGAAAGGCAACTATGGACTTGGCACCGAAGACTTGGACATCCATCTGTAGGGTATCTAGAGAAACTTTTTCCTGCTTTAATTGGGTTACGATCAGATTTTAAATGTGAAACATGTATTCTTGCGAAAAGCCACAAACATTCGTATTTGAGTAGTATGAATAAAACTAGTTTACCGTTTATGCTTATTCATTCTGATGTATGAGGACCTTCTCCTGTGACTGGAATACATGACTTTTCATACTATGTTGTGTTTATTGATGATTGTACCCGTATGAGTTGGATCTGTTTTTTGAAGCATAAGTCTGAGGTGTTTGGTGTATTTGTTGAGTTCTATAATATGATTTGTACCCAATTTCAGACAAAACCCCGTGTTTTAAGGACAGATAATGGAAAAGAATATGTGAACTCTAACCTTCACCATTTCATTACTAGCCAGGGTCTCATTCACCAAACCACTTGTCCCGATACACCTCAACAAAATGGTGTCGCGGAACGAAAGAACCGAACCCTACTTGAGATCACCCGTGCTATCATGCTTGAGTCTCATGTCCCTACTTCTTTTTGGTCTGAAGCCATTGCCACAACCAATTACCTTACAAACCGTCTTCCCACTAAAGCCCTCAACTACAAAACCCCCTTAGAAGCCCTCCAAATGCATCACCCTTTGCCTTCCTCACATTCATTACCCCCCAGAATCTTTGGTTGCATAGTATATGTTCACTGTCCTAAACGGGTACGTAATAAGTTGGAACCTCGAGCAGTCAAGTGTATCTTTGTAGGCTATGGGAGGAACCAAAAGGGGTATAGATGTTATGATCCAATTACTCGGAGACTGTACACTTCTATGGATTGTGAGTTTCTTGAGACAGATTTCTACTACCACCATCCTTGATGTCAGGGGGAGAAGCAAGATGACGATCTCAGATGGTTAATTAGTCCATGGATGTCTGAACTTGACCCAAAAGAGCAAGTGGAGAAGGAAATATGATCCAGACTATGAAGCGAGAAGGTCGAGATATCCTATTGATCACAGTGGAGAAGGAAATATGTCACAAAGTGCCCTAGCTTTCAATGCAGCTCTATATGGAACTGAACTCCCAAACAATGTCGAAGAAGCCTTGAAACATGACCACTGGAGGAAAGCTTTGGAAGAGGAAATTGGTGCATTGCAAAGGAATGGTTTGTGGGAAAAATGCATCCTACCTGAAAAGAAGAAAGTAGTTAGGTGCAAATGGGTCTTTCCATAGAAAGGTATAAAGCTCGACTTGTGGCTAAGGGATACACTCAGACATATGGTGTTGACTATTCAGAGACTTTCTCTCCAGTAGCAAAGCTGGATACTATAAGGGTCTTGTTCTCAATTGCAGCGAATCTTGATTGGCCTCTTCATCAATTTGACGTTATGCCTTTCTTAGATAATGAAGAGGTATATATGCAGGCACCGCCAGGGTTCTCAACTGAGTTCTTAGATAATGAAGGTTGCAGACTAAAGATAACTTTGTATGGGCTTAAACAATCACCACGGGCATGGTTCGGGAGATTCACATTAGCAATGAGGAAGTTTGGGTATAGTCAGAGCAATTCTGATCATACCTTGTTCTTGAAGAAACACGAAGGGAAAATAACATGCTTGATAATTTACGTGGATGACATGATCATCACTGGTGACGACAAAGAGGAAATCACTGCTCTTAGAGGCAAACTGTTCAAAGAGTTCGAAATGAAAGATCTAGGAAGACTTAAGTATTTCTTGGGGATTGAGGTCTTGAGGTCAAACAGAGGTATTTTCATATCACAAAGAATATACATTCTTAATTTATTAGCTGAAGCCGGGATGTTGGACTGTAAACCATTGAAACACCGATGATGGCAAACCATGGCCTACAGATGATGATAGACGGAGAGCCTACGAATTGTGCGCAGTACCAAAGATTGGTAGGGAAATTGATTTACTTGGCTCATACTAGGCCAGATATTGCTTATGCAGTTGGAGTTGTAAGCCGATTTATGCATAGACCACAAGTCCAACACATGGAAGCACTGATCAGGATTTTGAGGTACTTGAAAGGATCTCCTGGAAAAGGAGTCTTATATACAAAGAATGTCCATCTAGATCTTATCGCATACACAGACGCAGACTGGGCAGGTGATTGAGATGACAGGAAATCAACTTCTGGCTACTTTACCTTAGTAGGGGGAAACCTTGTGACTTGAAGAATTAAGAAATAGAAGGTGGTAGCTCTATCTAGTGCTGAAGCAGAATTTCGAGGAGTGGCAAAAGGAGTTACAGAAGTCTTGTGGCTTAGAAAGCTGTTGACAGAACTTGGGTTTGCACTCACCAAGAGTTGTGTTCTCTATTGTGATAATCAAGCTGCCATTAACATATCTGAAAACCCTGTCGAACATGATCGTACGAAGCATGTGGAAATAGATAGGCACTTCATAAAGGAAAAGTTGGAGAATGAGATAATCAAGCTTCCTTATGTGCGCTTAGAAGATCACTTAGCTGATATACTAACAAAAGCCGTAGCTGCACAGTTCTTTGAAGATGTCTTGTGCAAGTTGGGTGTCGGTTATCCCACGACCCAACTTGAGGGGGAGTGTTAGAATTTAGGAAATAAATTATACTCAGAATATTTCCTAGAATACTTGTAATTATTTAGGAAACTAGATATATTGTATATTGTTAACTTAGGCAATAATTCTAGTATATATTGAAGGATTGTATAACTGAATTGATAAATGAATGAGAAAACCAGAGAATTAATCTCACAAACTTCATTTGTTCTTCTTATCAGCCTTCACCGTCATATTCAATATCTTTACATCTCTTCATTTGAATTAAAAAGAATTTGGATTTGAATCATACCATATCATCATTTCTATAAACCAACAAAAAAACATAAAGTAATAATTAGAATTTTTTAGGGGGCGAAGGATTCACTTAAACTGCACAACACTCACATCACTATACAACAATTGTATAAGAAAAAAAGAGATGGATGAACTTCAAGTCCTTGAGGCTGATTTCATCAAACCAAACATATAAGTGTTTGTTTTTTACTTTGAAAACAGTAGTATAGAATATGTGCATGTCATTTATGAGGAGTACACAAGTGAAACTTATAGAAATATTAATTTGTATTATTGACTAATCTAATGGTCACAATCTGTCAAACCTAAATGAAGAACCATTGATACAACCGCCAAACCAGTAACAAACTCCAACACAACAGTCATATCAACAAAAACTAATTAATGGCCATATGAAAGAGTTAACCAACAAAGCAAATAGTTAATTGTATAACAGTTAACTTGGCTTTCTAAATGAAAGGAGAGACTAAACCTCTCAAGGATCACTAATATGAATTTTAAATGAGTATCTGTGTTGTGTCAAAGTTTAGGAACAAAATAATGCAAGTAGTAATGAATGGCAAAATAAACAAATAAACAAGACAAGATTTTTAAGGTGGTTCACCAATTGGCTACATCCACCATCTAGCCTAGGATATATTTAATATGTGTTCAAAGGAGAAATACAAACTTGATTGGAATTACAAATGGAGGTTATGTGTAGAATAGAGGAGCTAATTGAGGGAGAAAACTAAGGTAAGAAGGATGCTCTAATAATGAGACTTTGGTGCACCTAATACCATGCATATGAAAGGGTATTATAGGGGAGTATGAGTGGGAGCTTTTTGTGGGCTGTTGCTTGGTTTTTCCTTGTGTTCTTTTGGTCCCCACTTGTACTAGCTCTGAAATGGTAGTCTTGGAGCCCAAGACTTACATCCAACAAGCATACACTCATCCAAGTTCCCACTACCATTAGTACAATGTACTATGGTACTTGCAAGATACCCAATCATCCAATCATAAAAGAGTACTTGTGTCCTCTTCCACTTACACTAACTAATATGATTCATTAAACTAATCATGTTTTGATTACTTGGTAACTCAAGTCACCAATAATCTTAACACTAAAGAAACCAACAAAACTTTGCAAAGAGTTTATATCCAAACAATTGCCTTGTAACATAATACATGTAGGTGGACTGTATCTTTCGAAATTAGCTAAAATAACAATGCAAAATGGTTCCATTGTTGTTGTTAGTAGTACAAAAAGGGGAGAGTTGGAAGGAAACCAAAAGTTTTCGACATGCATCTTTTCGATGTTGACCTTGTAGAAAAAGGATCACCAATGAGCAATTGCTAGTGCATTAGACATTGAACATTCACAAGTTTTCTGAATGATGAAGTTTAGAAATATTAGAGTAAAGGCCAATTTAATCAAACCAAAACTTTCTCATGACCACAAAATTAAGGGATTTAACTTTATTTTGTCTAAAATAATCTCACTTACCATATTCACACCACCAAATTTTAGTATGATGTATTATACTATACACATAGATGAAAAGTGGCTTTACATGAATAGAAAAAGACAAAGATACTATTCATTCCCTTTGGAAGAAGAGCTATATAGGTGAACTAAAAAAAATTACAGGCAAAGTCATGATTATAGCTGTTATTGTAATGCCCTGAATTAGTCTTAATGGAGAAGTGTCCTGAGATGGAAAGAT
This sequence comes from Amaranthus cruentus, assembly GCA_019425755.1. Lineage (NCBI taxonomy): Eukaryota > Viridiplantae > Streptophyta > Magnoliopsida > Caryophyllales > Amaranthaceae > Amaranthus > Amaranthus cruentus. The sequence continues at coordinate 7,440,753 of CM033454.1, read as the reverse complement.
ATATATTTTTCTATTTACATAATCACAATATTCAATCAGAAGTTTAGAGAACACACTAGTAGGGAACCACCACGAAAAGCAATAAATTAGTCATACGAGATGTCAATAGAGAAAAAAATGATCACTGAAGTTCTACCAATAATCAAATCCAAATGGCCGACCAATAAAGTCAGATATTTAGATAAACCAAGATAATGCTAAGCCATATATATTTTAACAAATGATTAAGCATTTTAATAAAGCTGCTACACAAGATGAGTTCAATATAAGATTGGTGTGTCCACCAACATTTAGTCTTGATATGAACATTTTGGATTTAGGTTTGTTTAATTTAACTGAAGTCATTCCTAATGACTTTATGGATTTTATTAAGGGATACATTTGAACCAAATTTTTTGAATTACACATCGATACAATATCAATTATGAATCCTAGAGGTGTTGAAAGTTATAAGTGGTAACAATATTAGAACCCTCACATTTGAATTACTCATTATTTTTTTATCTCATGGTATCATTAATCACAATGTTCTTCTACAACATAGAAAATTAGAATTAATATATCATCATCATCAACCCAATATCACACTCGAAAAAATTAGAATTAATTTTTATTTTGAAATAAGTAACATTTTGTAAAGTGAATTGGTGTGTCAACTCAATTCAAAACATCAATATATACTTATCAATTGACTTCTCTACACACCTCTCCATGACTTCTCATGTACACACACGTCTCCATTAAATCATTAAGATGGTTTTAAAAGTAAATTTCTTTCTTTAATATCGTTCATCATTTCACGTTTCACTTATAAACATGTATAAAAAGATTATAATATTTTTCAAAAAAAACGAGTTTACGTCATATGAAATGGCACAAACAAAACCATTCCAACCTCATTTTAGGTACTTAATAAAGTAAAGTCACATTGAGACATTACAAGTTGTTTATATTGCCATAGGCAATTAGTTAGATAAATCATCTTCATTTGAGTATAACAAAGAATGTACACAATTGATTAGTGAGAACATTGTTAGCATGTGAATAAGACAACATTACTTGGCAATGTATAGATTATCAATGTCTTAGCTTCATGTCAAGTTACCTAAGGTGGAACGAAACAATTAACACCATATATATGTACACATTTCAATAGACAATATCCCCATCATCATTAGGAAAACCCCATATCATCAAAATGTTTCTATAAATCATAAACACACAAACTTGGGTGAGACCGTCTCACAAGTGAGACGTGTCATATTGGGCCGGTCCAATTGTATATATTTTTTTATTAATTTTACAAATTAAAATATCAATTTTAAGAGTTAAAAGACCATGATTTGAAGACTTAAAAGAACTATTTCAAGAATTTAAAATTGACATTTTAAATCATGGAATTTGACAATTTCAAGACTTAAAAATTCAATTTCGATACTTAAAAAATCCAATTTGAAGACTTAAAAGACCAATTGCTACACTTAAAATTCTCATTTCAACTTTAAAGTAGGAGACTCAAACATTAATGTTGATATTAAAAACTTTGTAATTGACCTTTTAACTCTTAAAATTGGATTTTTAAGTCTTGAAATTGTCATTTTTAATCTTTAAATAAGTATGTCAGAATGTTTTAAAAAATTAATCAGGTGCTCTCTTGAGAGACCGTCTTTTGTAAAGGCGACTCTTAAAAGTCCAGTCCAAATCTATATTTAGAGTTGTAACAATATATATTTAGAATTAGACTGGACTTTTGAGAGCATCTTTACAAAAGACGGTCTCAACTAAGAATTTGTGAAAATTTAACAAGGTGATCCACAAACATCATAGCATCCTTAAAATAGATCAAAAACAAATAGAGAAGAGTAAGAAATTCCCATGTGTGAAGACCAATAATATATAGTTGTCTTTTATGGTTTCTTTCTTTGTGACTTAGATTCATTTATGGGAACAAAATCTATGGTAAGGGATGACCATTCAAAAATTTCAAACTCTTACCAACATCATTTACAATTAAATCAAGAATAAACAAAGAAATTCATATATCTTGAACATGTTTAAGATCAAACACCATTCTTGACCCAAATTACTCTTTTTATTTGCTTTTATTTATAAAAAAATTTAGTTTAACATTTTAAATCTCTAAATAGCGTGGTCTTACATCTAATGTAATGTACACACACTTACCATCTATCCTAGTCCGATACAATGGTTCCAAACTTCATTTCTTTAGCTTCGACGGGCAAAGAAACGAAAATGTTAAGTACTCTCTTACGTTAGATATCCTTGTTACCAAAGTAAATATATTATCGATGGCAATCCATTATGATTGCTATGTCGCTTTGACAAAGATTTATAGTCAAGTTTATGAGTCGAATTTGAGTTGAATTTGAGTCAATGTTGACCCACATTTTTAAATTATACTCCTTCCGAATCATTTTAGTTGTCCCTTTTTTTATTTGGCAAAATCATACCAATTGTCCCATTTCCTTTTTTGGCTATCCTTTTTTTACCTAAATACCTTCACTTTTTCAATTCCCAATACTCAACTACCACCTTTACAATTAATTTAATCAATTAAAATACCCAACTACCACCTTTTTAATGGACCCCACTCAACCCTTAAAATTCGTAAAAAACCAAATGGGACAACTAAAATGATTCGGAGGGAGTAAATTAGATGGTTTCAATAGACTTTGGATTGGGTCTTGGACATCCCAATCTTGTGCACCCAAATTACCTTTACACCATGTTTGGATAGCAAATTAGGAGAGAAAAGAAAAAAAGGGGAGGGAAAGGAAGGGGAAGGAAAGGAAGGGAAATACTTCATTGTTTGTATAGGAAGGAAGGAAGGGAAAAGAAAGGAATTTCATTTCCTTCCAAATCTTTCCTCTTATGGAGAGATTTGAATGTTAACAAAATAAAGGGACTTAATCCCTCCAAATCCCTTCCATCCAAATCCTCTCCCTCCATTTTTGCTATCCAAACAAGAGATTCCCTATCCCTTCAAATCCTTTCTTTTCTTTTCCCTCAATCCAAACAAGGCCTTAGAGGGGAGGAGTTTGGAGGAAAATATGGATAAAATTTTGTTAAAAATACAATTTCTCTAAAATTAAAAAAATTTAGAGGAAAAATACTCATTTTTCTTCCTTTTACCATCCTTTTCTTTCTAAACAAACAAAATCTCCCTTCATACCTCTCTTTTTTTTTCTCTCTTCTAATTTAGAATCCAAACCGGTGGTGACATGAAGTGGAATGAAGGATTTAAATTAGTGATTGGAATAGGCCGACTATCTTGACTCTCGAATGTCTTGAGGATTGAAGATCAAATAGTATTCTATTTGTCAATTAAACTTATCACAAATTATTGTGTGAGACGATATCATCGTAAGACATGTCAGTTATTACATACTTAGTTTAAATAGCTTAATAATAGATATATTTAACTGTTTTGAGATTGTTTTACCGTGAGACGGTATCATTAATTGTTAAAATTGAATAAATCTATGATTTATAATACTTAAATGTGTTTACTTTCCTACAATATGAGATGGTATTATTGTATGGAGTTTACTAAAAAGTTTATGTTTGAGGTGAGGCGGTAATCATTTTGTTTGGCACTTTCTAGTCTTAATTTTCTTGTTTTATCTATTTTAACCTAATTATTATTCCTTGCATTTCACAATGGTTAATTACATATTTTGTTTTAGGTGTTTTTTTGTTGTTGGTTATATTTTAAAAAAATTCTTTGTATGGAAAGTTTTTCTAATTTGTCGATAAAATAAAAATACAATTTTATTGGTCAATTAATTTAATGAAGGATTGTAAGTCTCTTAATTACTGCTTATTCAAATAAGAAAATTAAAAGCTTACAAATTCTCATACTAAAGTGAATATCTAACTTTTAATTTCAATAGGAAAAATTATATAAAACTACCTATTGTATACTCTTTTTTCAAAAAACTACCTAATATAAAATTTTTTTCAAAAATTACTTTGTATAATACTAAACTTTGCAAAAGACTACCTTGTACTAAATTTCGTTTGTTGACTGGTAATCCTAACGTTGACCAGCACGCTTTTCTCACGTGGTCTCTTTAAACCCCTCTTTCTTCTTCACTCACTTCTCTGATTTCGATTCTCTCACATACCAAACCAAAACCTTTACTCTCCATGTCCTTCTCCACTTCTCCATATTAATTGCTTCTCCATATCTTCAATTCATTAAATATTCTCTTACCTACCAAACACAGGTTTGTATATCTTCTCAATTGTGGTTTTTTTTTTGTTTTAGGGTTAATTTTCGTATGCTTCAGCTGATGCGTTTATGGAGATTGATGCGTTTTTTAGCTTAGTTCGTTTTAGGGTTAATTTTGTATGCATCTTTGTTTGTTAATACTGTTTTTCGTTTTTTATCAATTGCTTAGGGTTCATATAATTACATATAGATCAATAAATGAAGAAACTGAAAATCAGGAGAAAAGTTGTGAAATTGAAAAAGGGGGAATCTGAGTTGGCTGCTTTGAATTTCTCGGGCTTTGAATTTGATGTTGAAGAAGGGGAATACATTAGGGAAGCAAGATGAAGAAGGAATGGTGAATTGGAAGAATCTAGATCATAAATTAAGGGTTTGAGTTTAGGGCTTTGAGTTTTAATGGAAGAAGAATGATGAATCTGGATTATAAATGAAGAATGAAGTGTTTAAAGGTATCACGTGCAAGCAGCGTGGCAGTCAACGTCAAAACTAACAGTCAAATGACGGAAATTCATTACAAGGTAGTCTTTTGCAAAGTTTAGTATTATACAAGGTAGTTTTTTGAAATTTTTTTTATATTAGGTAGTTTTTTGAAAAAAGAGGTATAGAATAGGTAGTTTTATATAATTTTTCCATTTCAATATTAAAACATAAAGTAAAACATCTCATATTTAGTTTTATTGATTATTGTGCAAGACATTAATAGGGGTGTTTGGCAAGAGGGATTTGAGGAAGGGAATGGGACTTTATTTCAAAAATAAGTCCAAGTCCTTGTTTGTTTAGGGGGAATGGAGATAGGCAATGGGATTAAAATGGAGGAAAGTCTCCAAGAAAAATGTCTTGGGGGAGGGTAGGTGTAATATCCGAGATATTTTAGAAAAAAAAATTTTTAAAAAAAAAACTAATAATAATAATAATAAAAATAAAAATAAAAATAAAAATAATTTATAATTTAAAAAAAAAAAAAATTTAAAGAAACTTAAAAAAAAAAAAAAAAAGGTCTCACGGTAACAAATAATTAAAATGAAACAAAAACTATATATATAATAAGATAGAAAATGAAACCCAAAAATTTAAGGAAGTTAAAAAAAAAAAAAAGAATTAAATTGAATCACAATTTTGATTTACACGGTTATATACAAAATATATCAAATTTAACTTCCTTCCTCATTCTTAAAATAACTCCCCATTAAACTCCATCACCCTACCCACTTTTTCCCTAATTATATTAACCTATCTCATTTTATACTGATAAACCAAACTGTTTATCATATTTGATATTCCTCTAAATCAGTTTCCTCTCTTCTCATTCTAATTCTTTTTCTCTCATTCACCATTTTTCTTTCTTTACACCTATTATCAAATCCTTTTTTCTCCATTATAGTATTTTCATTCTTTAAATATCCTATATACAAATTCTAAACAACAATCATACTTTAAAGTCAAGTTCTTAAAGGAAGTTTAATATGAGCATACATTTATATTCTAGGGCTCTTTTCACAAGGTAATTCTCGATGTCCATCTATTTAGGATTATCCCGTTAGTATTATGTGCTAAGTGATATTAACTTGTTTAAATGTGTTGTATGATTTTTTATGATATTATTTTTTTAATTGTGTTTTGATAAAATGGATATTATCATTTTAATAATAAAATTTGATACGGTTTAAATTTGAAAGAAAAATATTTATTTATTATTTTATGGAAGTTATACTATTATTTTAATAATGGTTTTAAAAGACGATTTGAGTCGAAAGAAAGAAAATATTTATTTGATACTAAAATGGTGTTTGTTGGATAAGATTTCAGTTGGATATTTCTGAGATATATATTTAAAATTTTTTTAAAAAATTTTTTAATATTAAATCACGTAAAGTGTAACGATGGGAATGAAGCTCTTATATTTGTTGTGATACGATTTTTGGTCTTCCTTCCATTTGTTGTGATCCAAGTAGAAGGGGTGTGCACATTAGGGTTACCTAAGACTACTCTGCTGGCCTTGATGAATTATTTGGAGTGACGACCTCTTGATGAAGTAGGTATAGGGATAAAGCCTCGGCCTACCGGCGTTCTCGTTCCCTCAAATTAAAAATTGGATATATGTGTTGTCATCATTAAATGTCAACTTAATTAATTGGCTTATGTGTTATTATATTTATATTCATAAAATCGACCTTTAACTCAACTTTATATTACTTTAATTTCTACAACTATTTTCAACTCAATTATAGTTGTTTTCTTAAATTATTTCAACTAAAATTGTTTTACGGGATGGAGTTGGAATTACTCAGTTTTCCTGATTTTTGGGAGTTTTTCCCTTGTTTTCTTGTATTCTTACTTTTGTAGGTTATCAATCGCGTGGGGATCTTAGAGTGAGGTTCACCTAGAAAATTAGTTTATTAGTAGTCACGTCTCAGTTATGGTTCACTTCCAGTTGTAAAAATTGTATTGCATAGAATCCTTTTATATAGTTGTTTAGCCTTACATTTATTCCTTATCAGGGATAGATGTGGCGGCAACACTCTCATGAGTAGGTTTTGACTCAAGATTTACTTAAAAACGGTTTTCAAAAACTTGACCTACTTTGGGGGTGTTACAGTAGGTATTTGGGTTGAGACTTTGATTCTATATCTTTCTTCCAAGTCTCTACCATAACAAACAAGGGACAGACTTTCTTATCTTCAAAGTCTCAACTTAAATGTGTAATCAATATTTTAAAGGGAGAGTATGGGTGGTTTGGCAATTGAATTGGCTGTTGGCTGTTGGCGGTTAGCTTTTTTAGTTGGCTTGTTTGACTAGCTGGAAATGTTGGTTGTTTTTGTTGGCTTTTAAGCTAGCTTAAAAAGCTAGTTGTTTGTGGAGATGTTTGGTAAATTTGAATATTAGCTATTGGTTGTTTATTAGAGAAAAAGTGGGCCAACAAGCCAAAAGTCAACCCAAAAAACTAGCTGGAGCAACTTTTTCATTTTGGCTTAAAAGCCAGCTTTTCAGCTGCTTTAAAAGTCATTTACCAAACACTTTTTTGGCTGTTTGACCAACCAACACCCCTATATCTTTTTGTCTTTGTGTCTTAGGAATTATATGTCTCCACTATTTTCTTTTAAGTTTGTGATATGGGAATTGAAAAGTTTTATTTTCAAGCATAACACACTCATTTTAATATTCTAACCCACTCATATTTTCCCATTTTTTCATGAATTATTCATAGATGGACTACCCACCCGCTAAGATCAACGGATGGTTAGCGACATAGAAATACTACCTGCGGGTAAACTTACCTGCCCAATTATTTTATAAATATACAATTTTCTATTTTTTAATTATACAAGAATATACAATACTCCGAGAGCCCAAACTCTAAATCCATACTCTAATTACTTTGATAGTCCAAAGAGTGTAATCATTTAGAGTTTTAACCTTGTTGTCTTAGTATTACTCTTGCTATATAAGTACCTCGTCTTTTGTAAATATTTTTGTATTCGGAGTATTTTAAACAATGCGTTAAATTATTTTCATTGATATTAGGCTTAACTTTATATTTTGTTTTGTGATTAAATTTTTTGTGTGCATTTTTTTTTTGGATTTTAAGATTGTATTTCAAATTTTTTATGTCGGTCATACTTGTTATCCCACTGATTCCGACCGTTAAGAAAACGGGTGGATAGCATAAATATTAAATCTGCAATAGCGGGCGAATTTTTAAAAATTCAATCATGCAGACAAAATTTTATAAGCATGCACTATTGGCTAACCATCCAAACCCGATCATGAACACCTCTAACATTACTTCAATCCTAAATATGAAGCAATCAAGTGATTAACCTTACAATCTTATAGTAATTCCATGCCTGATCTTATGATAATAATTAGAAAACTTCTACAATAATCCTAAACTTCTTGATTCACAAGTTAAAACAATAAAGTGAGTAACTTAAACTTTGGAACTAATTTTTAAAGTTAAACAATCCACAAAATAATTTTCTATGATGGGATCAAAATTAAAAATTCTCATTCACTTGCGACAATGATTTTTAAATAGAAAATATATCATCCAAACTAATTCTATACTTCATGTATCTCACATTATACCCAAATTTTATGCGAGATTTTATTCAAGATGGTTTCATAAGCCCTTCTCGCGTTCCTACCAATACACAGACCTTAGGTCAAAAGTGTTTGTGTTTTTTCTCCGTAAGTTAAAGCACAAAGATAATTGAACATTTGCAATCTTCCTGCTCCAACTTGAAGAAGTGAATTAGGGTACCTTATAGAAATATTGTGTCTAGTTGCTTTGAGCCAACGTAATTTCAACCCACATTTTTAGTAACCTTAGAATATACTTGTACACATACCCCTCTATACATTAATAAAAAGAGTGGTAAATTAATCCCAATAGATGTAAAAATAAAATCAATTGGGACCTACAATAACTAATTAATTTATAATTTTAATTAATAAAAAGTTAGAAGTATTATTCATGTAACTATAGAATCAATTTGGTAGCAATATAAGCAAAATATGTAAAAAATAGTTGATGTCTAGCTTGGTTGAAAGAGATAGCAAATGAAGGCAAAAAACACAACATAATCATCTCTTTAAATCTTGTACAAAGTCAAAAGTAATCTATAAAATTGAAAGATCATAGGAAATGGAATTAAATTTTATAAATAGAAAAATGTACATGTACATTTATATTGAAATTGTACATAATTTTTATATATATTGTTTGGTAATAAAAAAAAATCAAGACATCCACAAAATTAAACTTTATCAAAATGTGTTCATAGTGGTTCATATTGATTGGAGGAATCAGATTCTTTATTAAAAGTCTTTCATTTCATTTTGATGATATCCCTTTGCAACTCTAAAAGGCTTTTGTTATTCAATTGGTGAAATTAATAGTTCAAAAGAGAAAAAGAGAAAAAAATGAAAAGCGAAAACTTGCAATGTTTTTTTTTTTTTTTTGCATTCTAAATGATTCTATTAGATCCGCCCCATATTTAGGTTGAAGTCTAATTTTTTAAATTCAACAGATCTGGGTTTGGATTTGAATCTTAAAAACTTTAATGGGTCTAGGGTTTTTCGACGTAAACCCTCTTACTGGGCTTATTTAAGACCTTGATTTTTTTAGACCCGACGTACTACACAATTTAAAATCAATTTTAATTTTATTCTAATCGTATACTATATTTATTTGGATTTAATTTAGACTTATATAAAACCTATAGACCTATTTTAGCACTAATGAAACCTTTAAAATGAAAATAGTTAAGTGTGAGTAATTAAATTAAGATTCACTTAGGATCCTAAACCTATTAGACCCGACGAGTCTTTCTCAAGGTTCAAAATTTCAGACCTTGAGGGTTCGAGTTCGGATCTAGGTCCACCAGAACCGGAGTCTAATCAAAATCAACCCAAACTCTAATAATGACAATCCCTAATTGTATACACAAATTGTTAGGCATTGAGAGCATCCCATATTAAAATTGTTGGCAATGTCACCCCACAAAAAGAATGTAAGTCTTTCTAATGGTAAAGTTTGATCCTTGGCACCTTGTGTGGAAGATGATTATCCAATCAACTCAATTAATTTTATTTTGCACTCTCAATTGCAGTACTAGAAGATTTTTATCAATTTTTTTAAGTGATGTCACTTGCCTATCAAAACTATCCATTAGATCCGTTCTTAATTGTAATATAATAAGGTGTTTGAAATGTTGTAATATGTCCAATCTCTCTCTCTTCTTTTCTCTCTTCTCTCTCTAAAAAAACACCGATCTTTATAATTGGTTTGGGGCAACAAGAGAGTTGTTCTATCCATTCATTGGGATGTATCTACGCATATATTGGGTTTTAATCTTTCTCCTCATTAGAGTTTGGAGTTATGAATTTTTGTCTCTAGTTGATTTGTTGGTAGAGATTAATGCAGACACCAAAATTGCAATTATCATCAACTACATCAAGTTATGAAGAGGATATTCAGAATTGTCAGATCTCATAGACAACGATCGTAGTTTTGTTAATTTTGAATTATATTTAGTTAAAGTTGTTATGTATTTGCTAATTTGTATCTCTGATGTAGATGTCGTATGACTCTTTATTAATGAATCAAATATTTTTAAAAAATGTTGTAATATAGTTGAACTCTTAATTAGTTAAGTTTTACGTGTGATAGTCCTTCTCTCCATCCCTCCCTAAAATACTATCCAAAGACACAATTAGTGTGAGGAATCTTACACCATGCATAGAAGATAGAACATAAGCCAATAACAAAACAGAAATGCCTACCAAAAGTCAAACATGGAAGACATCTACAGCTTCAAACCGATTGCTAAGGAAGAAATAAAGTCCAGAAGACAAAAGTAAGTTCAGCAACAGCTTCAAACATAATTGTTTTTCGCGTTTGTATTTGGGAATCGTGTTATGGAAGAACAAGATAAAGAGAAATCGAGGTTCGCGTGTTAAACATGGAAGACATCTACAGAGAAACAAAAAACAAGATGCAAGGACAATCTCCTACGACCATGGAAGCGATCAATGACATAAATGTTGTCTGCATAAAACCAACCTGAGGCTACTTCACTTCTTCCTCTGGTATATTTTTCCCAAGAATGACTTCAAAACAGCTTGTACTGCCGTGCTCGGATGTGCTTCAATAGATTTGATCAACTTTTTATAACTCTGGATCTCAAATTTCTCATACACACCCTACATAAGATCATATAAAAACTTAAAAAACGTACGTTCATTCATCTTGATTGAATATACAAGACTTATCGGGATACATAGATTACAATAACAACTAACCTTAAGATCGAGTATGTTGTAGAGTTCTTTTACTTTTGCAACACAGGATTGATCGTCTTTTCCGTAATTGTCCTGAAAAGTAATATTTAAGCATGAAAAATTACAAGGCACTAGTTTTAAAATGAAGGTAACTGTTGGAAAAATTAGAGAGAGGTTGAGTACGATATAAGCTTGATGGGTAACGCCTCCATAACCAATTGGTTTTAGGGCAGAACCTCATTGGATTTGTACGTAGTCAACTCTCCTCTTGTGTGGGTCTTGTGTACAAGCGCAATTCACTAACAATGTTAACTTACATATAAAATTTTCCTCTGTTCATCATTACAAAGTTCTAAAGCTTTCACAACCAACCAAGAACACTTAAAATCTTCGATATCAGTTCCAATCTGAGGACACAATAAGCAAGAAGGTAAGAATTTCTGATGTCAGATACTCAGAGTTCAAGAAGGTTATAGATCTTAGACGGTTGGTTTGTATCTCACCTTGCCTATATATTTTGGGTCTCCAAAACAATCAAGATAATCATCCTGCAAAGCCGAACATAAGAAAAGAAATTCAGTTAAATGTTTAGTTCTTAAAACCGGGAACTTGAGGTGATGCAAAGAGTCTGGATAACATAACTCTATATACTCGATTATCAGTCACAAATATACTACATTAAGCACATACAGTAAAACGTACCTGTACTTGGAAATATATTCCCATATCAATCAAAATATTTTTAACGTCACTATGATCTTCGAGCTTTTCGCCAAACATGAGTAAAGCACAAGCAACCTGCAAGACAAGAGAATATGATGTCACACGAAGATTCTTGTGAACATTTTTCTAGTTAGTGAAATCAAGCATCGACAAAGAAATAATCATTCCTTGACTGATCCACGGCTATTAAAAACAGCTCGATGGTGATGTGCATTTGACATGCTACAGAATGCAATCCGCACATATATTCACCTTCAAAAGGAGGTCTGCTTTTCAACAATGAAAGTTTCTACAAGATCTTCCGGTGAATTTACTACAACCACCATAATGTTACTCTAATGCCCACCAAAGCGGCTCATCTACACAGCCTTATCCTTGTATTGATAACAAATAGTACAGGGAATAAAATGAGCCGAAGATCAAGAATCGAACTTACTGAAAGATAGAACGAATAATAAGCAGTTTTGTACTGAACGATACAACGGTGGCTGCATTGCAACAAGTAACTCAAAATCAGTTAAATTTAATCAGCAAATAATCATGACTAAAAGTACTTTAAGTTGTAAAAGATAAACATATTTTAATCTTACTTACAGATCCAATGAATATTTGGAAAGATCTTTCTCTCCTTCAATGGTGGTGATCAGATCAATCATCTGCCCACTAGCGGTTTGAAATTCTACCTGTTACCAGTTGAAATAGTTATTCAATTAGAGCTAATACAAATTTGATAACACGATGTTTGAAGCATCATTACCTCATTAAACAAATCCAACAAATCCACATAGTACTTCTTGTCCCTGAAATGCTTCTTCAGTATTCTTGGGATTTGGTTTCGAAGTATTACACCATCATTAACTGCAATCATGCCAACCTGAAGACGAGAAATTTTCCATTGATAAGTAAAGAGGATGAGATATAAGTTCGAGATATATTATAAGAGAAACTCCTTCGCCATTAAAATGCTAACTGACAAATTGATTGAATAAGAATGCTGGTTTGTATTGAATGTTTGTATTAAGTAATTTGAATGATTACAATACAGCTTGTTTTATATGACTAAACTTGCTTGATTAGCAAGAACACAATCCCCTAATTATATGCTAAAATATATGGAAAATATTTTCTAAATATTGCAAGAATATTGTAACGGCTAGTAAATTATATGGTAATATTTTCCTTCACTCCCCCTCAAGTTGAGTCGTAGGATCCCATACGCCCAACTTGCATAATGTATCTTGAAATTGTTCCGTTCCTACAGCTTTAGTAAGGATATCTGCAATCTGTTGTTTAGATCGAACAAAGGGAATATGAATAATGTCATTCTCGAGCTTCTCCTTTATAAAGTGTCGATCCACTTCCACATGTTTCGTTCTATCGTGCTGAACTGGATTTTCTGATATACTTATTGCGGCTTGATTATCACAGTTTAACTCACAGCTGCTGTTTGGTTTGAACCCTAGTTCCGTAAGAAGCTTTCGTAACCATAGAACCTCTGTGACTCCCTTTGCTATCCCTCGGAATTCTGCTTCAGCGCTTGACAATGCCACAACTTTCTGTTTTTTGCTTTTCCATGTGACAAGATTTCCGCCTACGAGTGTAAAATACCCAGACGTTGACTTTCTGTCGTCTCTATCTCCGGCCCAATCTGCGTCTGTGTAAGCTTGGAGTCTCAAATGGCCATTTTTCCAAAATATGATTCCCTTTCCGGGCGTTCCTTTTAGATACCTTAATATCCTCAAAACGGCATCCATGTGTTGACTCTGAGGTCGATGCATGAACCTGCTTACAATACCAACTGCGTAGGCTATATCTGGACGAGTGTGTGAGAGATAGATGAGCTTTCCTACCAACTTTTGATATTGTTCTCGATTAGCTGCTGCTTCGCCTTCTATGATCCGAAGTCCATGATTGACAACGATCGGTGTCTCAGCTGGTTTACAATCTAACATCCCGACCTCGGCTAGAAGATCTAGGACATACTTCTTTTGGCATATAAAGATCCCGTTTTTTGATCTTAGGACCTCAATTCCGAGGAAGTACTTAAGCGATCCAAGATCTTTCATTTCGAACTCTCCAAACAGCTTCTCCTTTAAAGATTGTATTTCTTTGTCATCATTTCCTGTAATAATCATGTCATCAACATATATAATTAAACAAGTTATAGAACTTCCCTTTCTCTTAAGGAAGAGAGTGTGATCGGAATTGCTTTGGTGGTATCCGAATTTCTTCATGGCTATAGTGAACCGTCCGAACCATGCTCGTGGAGACTGCTTTAGGCCGTACAAGGCCTTCCGCAATCTACATCCTTCTCCTCCTTTGAAGTCTTTTGTAAAACCCGGTGGTGCTTCCATAAATACCTCTTCCTTGAGTTCTCCATGAAGAAAGGCATTTTTTACGTCGAACTGATGGAGAGGCCAATCTTTGTTTGCCGCTACGGAGAAGAGTACCCTGATGGTGTCAATTTTTGCTACAGGTGAAAAAGTCTCAGAGTAGTCAATCCCGTACGTTTGTGTATATCCTTTTGCAACTAAGCGAGCTTTGTATCTTTCGATCGTTCCGTCGCTTTTGTATTTGATAGTGAAGACCCACCTGCATCCAACAATTTTTTTACCTTTCGGGATGATGCATTTTTCCCATGTTCTGTTCTTTTCAAGCGCACCAAGTTCTTCATCCATGGCCCGTTTCCACTCCGGTTTAGTAAGAGCTTCCTCAACTGATTTTGGTACATGATTAGAATATAACATTGTACTGAACACCTTTGCAGATGCGGACATTCCACTTTGTGTTTCTGTGTTGATAGGATATTTTGATCTATGAGCCTCGTAATCTGGGTCGTATCTCTTTGGGGGAACTCCCCTAGTACTCCTCGTCGGGAGTTTGTACTTAGAAGGAGATTCCTCTAAAGAAATATGTTTAGCATTATCTGTACTGAGATCTTCCTGTATAGACTCATCAATAAACTCATTGGAAACATCGTTAGATATATCATCAGATAAAGCATTATACTGTACTTCATTATGACCTTCCGACGGGGTAGGTGGTTGTGGTAGAGGGGACTGTACTTGTGTTTTCGTGGTTTTCTCAGTGACTGTATCATCTTGCTCAATGTGATCTGGACTAACTGTAAGCCAGCTTAGATCGTCACTAACCGATTTCTCCCCCTGACTTCTAAGGTGGTAGTAATAGGACTCCTCTTGGAAGTCGCAGTCCATGGTGATATATATGTGACGGGTAAGGGGGTCATAACACCGATACCCTTTTTGGTGTGTTCCGTAGCCAACAAAGACACATTTAACGGCGCGGGGTTCAAGCTTGGTACGAGTCTGTTTAGGTAAGTGTACATACACAACACAACCGAAAATTTTTGGTGGGAGATTATGAAGCGATAGCGAGTTAGTATATAATGCGAGGGTATCAATCGGGGTCTTATGAGATAGGCTCTTAGTAGGGAGCCTGTTTGTGACATAGTTGGCCGTTGCGATCGCTTCGGGCCAAAAAGATGTCGGTACAGAAGATTCAATCATAATTGCGCGTGCTATGTTTAAAAGGGTCCTGTTTTTCCGTTCAGCAATCCCGTTTTGTTGGGGAGTGTTAGGACAGGACGTTTGGTGTATAAGCCCATGTTGAGAAAAAAAATTCTCCATTTTATGATTAACATACTCTCGTCCATTATCAGATCGAAGAATACGAATCTGTTTCTGGAATTGCGTTCGAATCATAGTATGAAATTTAACAAATATATCAAAAACTTCAGATTTATGTTTAGCAAAATAAACCCAACTCATTCTAGTACAATCATCAATGAACAAAACAAAATACGAAAAACGAGACACCCCTCCATCCGGAGCGGGTCCCCAAACATCCGAATGTATAAGCATAAAAGGTTCGTTGGCACGACTTAGACTAGGATAATAAGTTTGTTTATGACTCTTGGCCAAAATACAAGACTCACAATTAAAAACTATCTTAGAACCACGTAAGGAAGGGAAAAGGTGTTCTAGATACCCTAGTGAGGGGTGACCCAAACGACGATGCCAAGTCCACAGTTGTTGTCCCACAGATCTGCGAACAAGTGCCGTACAGCCTTTTTGAGACACCTTTTCTACAAAATACAGTCCATCTTCCTCAATACCACGCCCAATGGTCCTCCCTGTCTGTGGGTCCTGTATGACACAAGAGTTTGAATTTATAAGCACATTACAATCCATCTCTTTTGTTAGTTGGCTTACCGAAAGGAGTTTATGCGATAAGTTTGGCACCAACAGACAATTATTTAACGTGATATTTGGATTAATTTTAATCGTTCCTGTACCTTTAACGGGAACACATTCACCACTTGCGGTTTGTACTAAAGGTTTTTTAATTTTTTCGAAAGAAATAAAATCCTTGGGGTCATATGTCATTGTGTCAGTGGCCCCGCAATCTATTATCCAATTTCTAGTTTTAGGTTCATGACTTTTAAGACAAGTGAGGGCACTAGGCCCATTTTCAGAGACCTTTTGGGCCTCATTTTCGTGGCTATTTAAACAAGTCACATAAGTGACTTTTGGCTTTGAGTGTCCAGTAACACAAGCCTTAGTGGAATATTCTAGATTATTAGTTTTGTCTAGAAAACCGGTCATACAATAAGTGGATTTTAGGTGTTTTTTATTTAAAGCATCAATGGAATATTCTAGAGCATCTTTATTTATAAAAGAGTGGGAAAGGGAGTAAGAAAGAGAAAGTTTAGGGTAAGTTTGTGTACCTTCCTCCCTCTTGCTTTTACTGTTACCTGTTACTCCACTTTCCTTCTCATTTGGCGGTATGTATTCTGTGAAATTTGCATGTGAGCTCCATTTTTTTCGGTCATCCGGTCTCCTTTGCTCAGATCTGCCTCCTTCTCGTTTCTTCCTTGCTTGGTGTTCATCCCACCATTCTGGAAACCCAATAATTTTGAAACACCCTTCTTTGGTGTGTCTACTACCTCCACAATGAGTACAATGAAGATGACTCTTGTCCTCCTCATTTCGTCTGACAGATTCACGGTAAGGCCTTTGTTTTGAGATGAAGTTTCCTGAGGGATTGCTTGGTCCCTGTGATGGTTTCGGTCCATGGGTAGCTTGTTTTGTGATGAGTCCTGTCCCAATACCTGAGGGTTCATGACCCGATGATGGGTTTCCATTGAGAATTTCTCTTCTTGAGATCTCTCTTCTAACATATGCATAAGCCTCTTCTACAGTTGGTAGAGGAAGCTTGTTGAGTATTTCTTTTCTGTCCTTGTCGAATGACTCATCGAGCCCTGAAAGGAACTGGTACAGTTTGTGTCTTTGTGATATGTCATTGTAGATCGTGATGTCTTCGGGATGTCTCATTGGATTGGGAACTCGTCGGTCGATTTCCTTCCAAATGGAGACCAGTTTTTGGTAAAAGACTTCAATGGAATCAGTATTTTGCTTCATAGTATTTGCCCTAACAGTCAAGTCATATACTTGAAGTTCATCCTGACCACTGCTGAAAAGAGTTTCAATCCCTTTCCATAGATCCCGAGCCGTGGGGTAGTCGAGAAAATTATTCACCAAATCTGTCTCAATGTTCTCAATTAACCACGAAATAACGGTTGCATCTTGTTGGGTCCAGTGGGTGTACCCTGGGTCGTTTGGTTGTGGTGGGGAAGCGATGATGTGATTGAGCTTACCCCGCCCACTTATGGCCAGGTACATCAACTTGGACCACTTTGTGTAATTTTGGTAGTTGAGTTTTTCAATGAGGTTTATGTTTTGGTTGGATCCTCCTCCCTCATGGCTGGTTGGTTTATTTGTGGTTAGGGATTGAATAATTTGAAGTAATTTGTTAACAGTGGCTGGGCTTTCAGCCATTTCGTATGACGGTTTTGGTTCTTCAAAATCAGACATGATTAAGAGATAAGTAAAAGGTAGATGATGATGCTTTTAGACACGGTTATGGTCCCTAAACTAACCGTAAAGCTCTGATACCATGACAAATTGATTGAATAAGAATGCTGGTTTGTATTGAATGTTTGTATTAAGTAATTTGAATGATTACAATACAGCTTGTTTTATATGACTAAACTTGCTTGATTAGCAAGAACACAATCCCCTAATTATATGCTAAAATATATGGAAAATATTTTCTAAATATTGCAAGAATATTGTAACGGCTAGTAAATTATATGGTAATATTTTCCTTCACTAACCTTAGGAACTCTGAACCAGCAAGGCTGACCGCGCCTTGTATGAGAGTTGTCCATTATGTCATCTAGAACAAGAAAATAAGCTTGAAGCTGTCGAGACAGGCATCGAAGAATATTGTTAGTGGCTACCATTAGAATACAAAAGTGAATCACTATGACGTTAGCGGAAATTCATTTCTTATACCCATTCAATGCACCAGCCTAGTGCAGAGGCAAGGAATATTTCATCTTCTGTCAGTTCTTTTCCATCCTTCAATTGCTTGTAGCTATCCAAAACAGAAAGTCCACGATTTAGCTTCCCTACCAGCAACAAAGTTCACCACCAGATTGTAAGCTAAAGCAATTTGAGGATCTCTAAAAAAGTTAAATTAAGATGCATATTATTTGTGTTTGAATGCCTCAAACTTCTCGGTGTCAAGGAACTAACTCAACCAAAAGCTTAAGCTAATGGTTGAGGCCCCAAGATATGTTATATACTCCAACACACTCCTTCACATGAGAGCATTCAGGCTAGAAGTGTGGATGCAGTACATGACCTCTTCAGTCTTCATACATGACGCTAAATATTCCACTTTAAATGAGGGGTGGTTGAGATTCGAACCTGTAACCTCTTGTCACGTTGGCTTCTGATACTATGTCAAGAAACCAACTCAACCAAAAGCTTAAGCTAATGGTTGAGGCCCCATAGTATATTATACACTCTAACATTATGATCTTAAAAGATAACCTATTCACTCCTTTTTCCTTCAAGTGTTTAGACAAGTCCTTATTTAAAGGTTCAACAAAAATGATGGTACTGGGAGAGGACAACAAGCAAACTCAGTAAAATTTCTAGTTTCATTTCTCTTTTATGGTCTAACCAACTCTGCAAGCCAATCACAATTTTAGTTTCTACATTAGAACCTTGATTGTCCTTGGATATAGACGCTCCTTATGTGCGTTAGCTATACGGATCTAGAATTTTTCGAGCAACCTTGCAAAAGGGTTGGCAGTACTACATCGATCTATACACTCCAAAACAATCTCCGTCTCCCAGGGATTATTACATGGTTTAAGACGGCCATGTCATGATGTGAAAATTACATTGATTGGAGGATATCCCAAGTGTATTTTTTTAACTTGTATAATAGTAAATGATGTGATGATCATGGATCATATAATAATAAACAGTTGTTCCTCAAAGACAACAAACAGAAGATAGAAAATCACCAAGAATAAATGACAAACATCCTTAATAATTCATGTGGCCCAGCATTAATGAAGCAATAAGTTTACAAGGATAAATATTGTATACCTCCTGGGACATTGTAATCCAGCATCTGAAAAGAACAAAATGACAAATATTTCAAAAAAAAAAGAACATTTAAGAACTATAAATATGGTTGTAAAGAATTCAAACAGCAAACAGACCATAAAAAATTAGGAGCCAGAAGGCCCAGAACTTCAATACAATACTCTCTTTTTTTAATATATTAACCCGTGCATAGTTGTCTCAAATCTGATTGACAAATTGTCGTTCGATTATAAATAAACTAATATCAAAACCTGTGCAATACACAAAGTTGTCTCAAAGCATGATGCAAGTATATCTCTTTATCAAAATTAAATATTTTTCAAAATCAAATTAAAGTAATAAAATCTTTTAAAATGTCACAAGATCACAATTAATTAACCTTAAATATGTTCAATTTAGCAAAACTCAATTAAGTCATCATTTGAAATTAGCAACAAAATTATTATGGAAAATAATGTCAAAGCCCAAAGGAGTATAAAGGATTGTTTATACAGCCGTATAGGCATAAGATAGGAATTTATTGGCAAATCATACATCAATCGGTAGAATTAATGTTTTATATTTGCTTGCATTAAATGTTTTGTATTTTGTTTTTACCTCCTTATACATAGTTTTAATAACTCTAAATATCATTTGCTTGGAGTAATTTTTTTGTATTTTGTATCTATTTGCAAAGCTTAAGCTTATGGTTGAGGCCTCAGAATATATTATATTATGTACTCTAACAGATTGTCTCAATGCAAAAATTATTAATATCAATTTTTTATAATTTTAATTAACAATAATTAGAGATATTAAGGTTAAAAATATTGTCTCGATAAATTTAAAAAACTAAATGGAACTAATAAATTGACCAGTAGGTATTACCATTTTAGGAAATAAATTTAATATACTTTATTAGATTTTTTATCATATCTAACACTATTTTAAAGGAAGTTAATCCTTTACCAGATTCATGCACTACCTCAATCTCATCTAAATGACACTTGTTAGATACATATACTTCATAAGAGATCACTTAAATATGTAGATTTAAGCTAAATTCTAAGCGCCTTTTGGTGAGTGGTATTAAATAGTTGTAATGGAATTGATTTATAATAGGGTAAAATTTCATCAAAAGTTTCACGTCATTTTCATTGTGACGAAACTTTGGTCACAAAAACATTATTTAACAAATTTCCATTAGAAATGAATTTTACAATAAAATAAAATGATTGAAATTGCACCAGTATAGCCATAAAAGTATCCAAAAGATTTATCAACCAAAATTATACTTACATTACCGTTACATTACCGTTACCATCATTTAATACCACCTATCAAAGACCGTGAAGAGATTACACTAGACAATTAAGCTTTCACTAATCTATCATAAATTAAGATAATTATACTAATGATGATAATTGTTAAATTTCCTAACCCTTTACCCCCCATTGTCGCTCACTCATTTCTATCATCGACTCACATTTTCATTAAATTTCATCCAAAATGCAACTAGGGTATTCTCAGAGACGGAAGGAGCATTCAATGAAACTGAAATTGCATATTATTTATTTCCTTAAAAATCAGAAAAGTGGGTTCAAATCATACACACTCCATCACATGATTAAAACAGAGAAACAACAAAATGAGCATTGTCAGATACTCAGATCAATTATAAAGTTACTAATCAGCATAAATGATCAAGTAAACAGCATTTAAATGTAAAAAAAGAACTCAGAAAAACCCAGCAAAAAGATGAAATGAAAGAATACCCGATCAACCCATTGGCGAGAAGTATCAGTCCAATCAAAAGCAGGGTCATTAAGTAACTCAGATTTAAGAATTTGGTAAACTTGAAGGAATTTTGACTTTAAATCACTCATTATGTTGAGAAATTTCTTTCAAAATTTGCCCTCGTTTCGTTTTTATCTTCTTCTCTGCAACTTTGAATCTGAAAATCAGAGAGATTACATTATATATAGAGGAGGGGAGAATATAGAGAGAGATGAGATGGGATTTTATTTTTATTTTTATTTTTATTTATTTTTATTTATAAATAGGATAGGAAACATTACCTAGAATAATCCGACCTATTCGTGATTTTTCTACTATAATCTCATCTATTGATTAACCTTGAATAATCTCAACTTTAAGGTGTATTTTCCTAGAGTAAACTCGATGACCAGATGACTTGCTATAGCAAGTTTTATTTTATTTTTGTAAAGAAAAGGTAAATAAAAATAAAATGTCGACAAAAATATTTTAAAAATATTCAAAAAAAAATTATAATATTTTTTTATTATTTAGAATTTTTTATGTAAATTTTTAAAAATTTTCTCTAATTATAAATTAATTTTCAGTTTACTTTTTTGGTGAATTACCTACTATAACAGGTCATCGGGTTACCCAAGTTTACTTTAGGTAAATACCCCTTAAAGTTGGGATTATTCATGATTAATCAATAGGTGGGATTATTGTAAGAAAATCACGAATAGATTGGATTATTCTATGTAAATTTTCCAATAGAATAGTGTGAGTTAAAGCACTGAAATATTTGAAAGTAGGAGAAAATATTCAATATAAAAAGCGTCGTGGCTATAATTAAAAATAAAAATTGAGACATACTCCATCCTATTCAACTTATTAGTCTCATTTACTTTTTGCACATTTGCCGATATAACATTTTAACTTTTAATATTTTTAATTATGCTTAATTAAAAATTATGAAAATTTGATATTCATAATCCTTGTATTGAGACAAATCAAACAAGATCCCACTTGACTATATTTGAACTTATAGATTAAGAATAAAATACATATTAAGAGTGATAAGTGAATAGTAACCTAAAAGTAAATGGGACTAATATGAAGAATAGGAGGGAGTATTTATTAGAACGAACTTATTAGAAAAGACGTGACTAATGACAATCATATATAATTGATGAGCTACATAATGTAATAGACTAATATCAAGTACTCCCTCTATTCCCTATTGATGTTCTATAAGGAATGTTCACGGGAATTAAGAAAAGTGAAATCTTTTAGATAGTGAAGATATTATTTTATTGAATAATAAATTTGATGGAAGAAAAGTGGGGACCACAAATATTAAAAAAGTATTTAAAGAAAGTTAGTGGAAAAAATATGGGGACCACAACTAATTAAAAAATATTTTTATAAAGTTCGTGGAAAACATGTGGGGACCATAAGGAATATAAAAATGTTAAAACAGAGTTAGTGGAAGATATGTGGGCCCATAATCATTATTAAAATATTAAAATGAGGATGGGTGAGATTATTTTTGTCCAAAATTTGTGATATAAATGGATAGATTACTTATGGGAACAACAGTTGAAACACCCCAAAATGGAAAGTGAGAACTTCTTTAAGGAACGGAGGGAGTAGTTTTAAGATGAAACATCATCGGGTTGTATGTAGTCAACTCTTAGGACAAATTTATCATGATATTTGAGCCGATGATTCGATTTAAAATTAAAATGGTAGGGGTGAAAAAAATAATGTACTTACCTTAATTGATTATTCTCACATGTGAACTTGACGAGGGCTTGCATGTGATGATGTGTTGGGATGGTTGATTTCAAATCGATGAATTAAAAATGGTGTGCACACTTAATAAGTTATTGGAGTACTTTTTCCTATTGTCGTATGGTTTTGGGATATTATCTCCTTAACTTATACGGTGTATGCACCTTGTGTGTTTTCTGATGATATCAGGGCCACAAATAAATTCTTAAACAGATTTGAGGCAGTTTCATCATCTATCTTAACCTTACCTACAGGGCACAATGGCAAATGATAACGCCCTTTCAAACTCCATTAATGGAACTAAACAAACCATTATCATGAGTAAGTTGTTAGTCTGATCTAATTCCAATAAAAATAAATAATAAGTTTAATAAGTAAGAAGAGTATATGCTCATACTTCTTTCGTTCCATATTGGTTGCAACATTAAAAAAAATTGGTACTTCATCACTCTTAATTTGTGATTTGTTTTTAATCTATAAGTTAAACATAGTCAATTGAGATATTGTTTGATTCGTCTCATTGCAAAGATTATTAATATCAAAATTTTTACAATTTTTTATTATACATAATTAAAAATATTAATAATTAAATTAATGCATTTGACTGCAAACACACGTTAGAAATCATTTAGAATGAGAGTAGTATGCTAGATTTGGAATTGCTACGTGACAAGTTGGCTACTCCTTTTAAGTATTGTAAATGATGCTTACGGCAAAACATATCAACTAATGATGATTTAGGATTTGATCATCATCACATTAAATTCGAAATTTGAATTGTATAAGTTCAACAAGTCTTCTGAAAGACCGTTTTTTTGATAGTCGCCTTTCAGACCCAGTCAATTAGAGTTTAATTTTTACTCCTATTTTATATGTTCCTTTATAGGCCACCCAATTAAAGTTGGTCTCTCAAAAAGAAGACTGTCTCTCACAAGAATTTGTGTATTAAGTTTATTTATCTTTTTGACCATTTAGTTCTATATTATGATTTGTGATTTTTCTTGATATTTCAATGGTCACGTAATCTACTATGATGTTATAAAGATTATTTTTTAAAGATGTCCACTTCAATAATGTGGTCATTTATTTGAAGATAATTTTGTCAAAAAACTTGTTTTAAGTTATGGAACATTTTTAAATTATCATAAGGCTTTTTTTTTTTTGAAAATGCCAAATAATTATAAGGCATTAGGTATTTATAGGAATGTGCATCAATGAGATTTGAATGCTAAAATAATCCAAATTAAAATATTTGTAACTAGTTATAAAATCGGATAATCATTCGAATTTTAGAACCCAAATTGAATATCGAGTTTTAAAATCAGATATCGCATCTCGATCCATATTAAGTTTTTTTGAAATTCAAACTTCGAAGTTCAAGTTTTTTTTAAAAAAAACACTCTAAATAAAAACATATTTCATTTCACCTTAAATTTCACCCTTTTGTCAAAGGTTTTTTCTTACCTTGTAGCAGCACAAAGCCCCAGAATTAATATTTTGATATAGAAATTCTTTGATTGCCATCAAATATCCTCTTATTTTAGGGGTTTCAATGTTTAACATAGAAATAATTTTCTTATAAAGTTTTAATTTTAAAAACTTATTTCATTTGTTAAATTCCCGAAAATTTCTCAAACTTATAGAGTATATTTGCAACAAAATAATTTTAATTTTATAAGAACAATAATTATTAGTAGGAGTGGATATTTGTTATTGAATTCCTATCCAAAGTTCAATTATTAAATTGATATGATAATCTAAAATAAATAGAAGATTAGGAGTGATTTTCAAGCACGCAACACTTTTGTTTAATCTATCTATAACTATTATTAAAACAAAAAACTTCTGAAATTTTTACTATTTAAAATTGTTTATATGTCACAACTTCAACAAAAAATCTTCATCCAATACTCAATGATGATGTCATTGCTATTATGACTATGGAGTATTTATATCTTCAACTTTATTACTTTCTAACTATGACTATAATATTATCCATATCATTTAATGAATTAATTAATCATATATATTATCTTTTTTCATTTATTTATAAAATCTTTTTAATTTTATTTATTAAATGTGTATTATATAGTGTATTAGATATTTTGAGATGGTAAAAAACATAATATACTTTTATTAGGATTATTTTTTTATTTATACAATTAGTTACTTAAATGCAATGCTTAATTATTATATAATTTATGTTGCGACTATTTTTACGTAAGTCTTATTCAAAAATAATCTTTATGTATGTCACTTATATTTGTTATTAATAGTTGTAAAACTTTATATAAATTAATATAATATTTATTTTTGTTATCATAAATTGGTATGTTATTTTTTATTAAAAACACTCTTACTTTTCTATTGTATTTCCCAGGTCAATAAAATTATATCAAATACATAAACAATTTTTTTTCTTTTATTGTGATTTATTTGTCAAAAACGAAACTTTCACAATTATTTACGACCACAATGAAAAATAAGATGCAAATCATACAATGTATGTAATGTATACAACTATTCAGAGTAAAATGAAATATAACTCTAATGAAAAATTAATTTTTTAAAATTTTAATTTCTTCATTTATACAAATATGTAGGAAAATTCAGTGAAGTCGTACTATCTAATTTTAGATTAAAATAAAATAAAATTGGTTTGCCGCCAAATGAAAAAGGATATGACAGATTTTTCCATGGAGGAGAAAGGATCGGGAAGAGACTGAAAATGGAGGTGAGTGTAAGCGGGAATGCACTCAAAACTTTCGCTCGTTCCATCAACTGCCTTGCTAAAATCGGCAACGAACTTGCCATCCAAGCTTCTGCTTCGCAGGTTCTCTCTCCTTTTCTCGTTCTGCTTCTAGGGTTTTGCTGATACATAATTTTTTTGGTTTAATTATCTGTAATAACATCGAATAATATGTCGATGCCCCAAATAAATTAGTATTTCTCGCGTCTATTACAGTTTTGTTGTTGGTTTAATTGAAGTTTTTGATGAAATGTTTGTCTATTGTTGGTTTAATTTAAGTATTTCATCTTGATGCAGCTTGCTTTTTACACTCTTAATGCTTCACGTTCCGCGTACCAATCAATATCATTCAAACCCGATTTTTTCGATGTTTATACTATTTCAAGTAATCAGGTGCAATTTAGCATCCTCTTGAAGGTATTACATTCTAATTTAATATATGGTCATTGAGGAAAGGCGAAAAGATGTTTTCGAAGTGCATAATTGATGATTTTAGTTTCGATATTGGTAGGCTGTTTGTGCTGTTTTAAGGACTCCACTCTCGAACATTGATTATTTGCGGGTGCATTTACTGAGTACTGATGCAGCTAAAGTCAAATGGGGATTAGATTGTGTTAATGGTAATGCAATTTTCAGAAATGATGATGATGTTAGTACTTTGTGTGACATCCTTTTTAATTTTTCCCTTTTTTGTGAAATTTAATAGGCATGAGAAAAACCTATTGGATAAATTGTAATGTGGAACCGGATATACAACATTTGTCTCTTGATAGGGGAAGACTTCCGAGCAATTTTGTTGTTAGACCTCGTGATCTCACAAGATTGCTTTCTAATTTCCAATCTTCTCTTCATGAGATTACTATCATTGCTACAGAACCGTCTTCTTTGCCTTCAGAGGCTGAAAGTCAAATTGGAGGGAAAGCCGTTGAATTACGGAGCTATATTGACCCGACAAATGGTAGAAGTTCAAATTATCAAAGTTTACCTTATTCTTTTGTGTATGTATGGTTGTAATGTTTAGTCGACAAAATGATGTAGATAGCGGTTCATCATTACACACACAGCTGTGGATAGATCCAGTGGAAGAATTCCTACAATATGTTCATACTGGAAATCCTGTAGATGTTACAGTTGGTGTTAAGGAGTTAAAGGTACATCAATGTGCAATCAGTAGTGAATTACTGCTTTGTTTTACTTTCCCTAAGTATAATGTAACATAGCTGCCACATTTAACTAACACAAGAAATCATATGGGTATTTGAGGGTTTTGCTCTTCACCTAATTTCAGGCGTTTCTTTCCTTCTGTGAGGCCTGCGAAGTTGATATTCATTTCTTTTTTGAGAAGGCTGGCGAGTAAGCTTTTTTGACTATTGAAGCTTATTAAGGTTATGGATAAGATAAATTAAATCGTGTATTTTTATTTTCTTAGAACGTTGGTCTGTCTAAAGTTGATATGATTATGTGATATTGCTAGTCTTAAGATGCTAGGAGGATTAATCAATTTGTGCCTAAAATGTATCAACTCAAAGGCCTTTATTATACAATTTGTAAATGTTAGTGCTTTATTGCTCTACAAGTTTGTTATCTACATCTTTCACTCGAAAAGCTAGGCATTTTTTTAATAGTTCTAGTCTATGGAGCATGAAATTGAGAATAATTCTGTAACAAGGAAATCTTGCTGATGAAACAGGCCTATTCTCATGACACCCAAATTTGGTCTAGACGATGATGGATCTACATCAAACTTTGATGCCAAACTAGTACTTGCAACAATGCTCACGTCGCAGCTTCATATAAGAAATCCAACAGGCCCCATTCCATCAAATGACGCTGTGAATGAAAGAGCAAATGATGAGACAGTCCCAGAAGCTGAGCAACAGAGATCAAAGGTGCAAGCCTCCTTTCCTGCATCTGAACACACCAAAATATGGTCTGATCTTTCAGGTATACAACTCTCCATAACCCCTTATGATCAATATAGATGAAATCAATATATGTAACTCTTTTGAAAAATGAACAGCAAGTGCTGCCAAATCTGGTGGAGGTAACGGTAGTAGGCAGGTTCAAGGTCAAGGAAATACCATTTCCAATGAGCAAGGGGAAATTCAAAGATTCAATGCAATGAAAATTTCGAAGGGTCCCCCTGAAAAAGAAAATGTCCCTGATGGTCCAAATGTGTATCCTTTGCACTCCATTCCCTTGAATATTTATTACCATTTCGATTGTTTCAGTTCTCATCTGCTTTTTTGTACTGATTACTGAAAATTTTATGTTGGTGGTGGGTGATTATAAGTATATATGTAATGAATAGACATAATGAAGACCTTACAAGTTGCAATAATATGTCACACCATACTTGAAGAATTTTTTTGATTCTAGGATAAGGAGAATCCCCTATAGGCAAGAAAGGGGAAGGAGATTATCTTCCTTGATGGTAAGACTCGAACCTCTATCACTGGGGTGGAAGGGAAATCCTTCAACCAATAGGTCAACCCATGATTCTTTGTATTTGAAATTTTTTTGAACTGGCATCTTATTCAATGCTTTGCACTGATTTCTGGAAACAGCATTTTTATAGATGTGTGTTCAGAATTTAGATAGCCTATTTTAACTGCTGAATGACTCGTTACACAATATTGCATATGGGGATCTGAATTAGTTTATTGCCTAATTACTTGTTATGTTCAATAAACTTCTATAAATATTACAAACTAGCTTATGGAGTATGTGTAAAAATCTTCTTCTGATGTTTAACATCCCACCTGAATAATCCTATCTCTTTCCTTTATTTTAATGTATTTTTTTCAATCAATTACTTGCTAAATAAGAAAACGAGACACTTGTAGTGCATGTGCCCAAAATAAAAATGAGACTCATAATGAAATGGAAGAAGTATTTAAAGTTGCGGATGATGTTTGCTTGAAAAGGTCACTTAGGGTAAGTTGCGTACATATGGCTGTCTAAATCCCTATGCGGGAGCCACTCAATAATATTGGGGTGATGTGATGAACTGAATTCAACATTTTCTTTTCTATTTATCTATTTCCTATAGTTATTTTTTTATAGTTTTTGCCTTCTCATTCTCCCTCGGCATTCTGCAAACTCAATTTTAGAATAAATTTACCCATTTTTGCTTTACTTTCTACTAGCTGAATTGTTGGAAAGGTTCCTTTTCTCAGCAGGCTAGTGCTAAGCATGTTTCTGTTGCTCAATATCTTTTTGAGGGTCGTGCTTGTTTAGCCAATTTGTTATCAATTCATATATGTTTCTGTGTAGACCCATTTGCTACATTTATTCTGTTTAAATATTTAGAGTACTTCTAAACTCCTTGCTTCCTAGTTCCTATGCTGTGATAATTGTAACTTGTACTCTCCATGAAACCGCTACACTATTTTTCATATCAGTGTAAGTGTGGAGTATGGGACTAGGCCGACTAGCCCAACACAATGTTGGTCAATCCTGTACATCTATGTGTTCTTGATTATCTTCTGCTCTTTACAAGTCTGTTATAACATGAAAGAAGGTTAAGTTAATTAGTTCATGCCCTAAATGAGAAAAAGGATTCATTTGTACTTCCTATTAGAGGTTTGAGTAAGGACCTCTACGTTCTGATTACCATAAGACATGATCTAGTGAGATTGTTGAAGCAAATTTTGCATGAGATTATGAAGTCGGAGTGACCATCAAACAGAATTCCCCTCCACTTTCTTAAATTTTGCCACACATACAGATGCTAAACTTAAATGGACATGATGCTTGGAAATTTTGTAGTCAGACTAAAGGGAAGTATACTGTGATGCTTGATAGAGATCAATAATTTTGATTTGTTCCCAAGAGTTTAATAATTTTCTTAACTAAAATTTTTAGCTCCCATATGGAAACCGATCAAGGATTGGGTCATCATGGTTTGTGACAGTTTTCAAATCTACAATTTGTGCTTGGAATTCATTTTTAAATAGGATAAATAAATATTAATTTTTGCAGGGTTGCAAGATATGAGGGAAGGATTTTCTCAGCATCATCCTAGTAACTGGGTAGATGCAGATGATGAAGATGATGATGAAGAGGATGATGAAATGTGCGTACAGTCTACACCACCATACTGTGAAGAATAGTGAGAATAGTGGCGGCCCAGGTGTTTCCTTTTGTACGTGAGTTGTGTCTTCCATTGGCTGCCTTGGGCTATAATAATTATTTATTTGATTATTGTCTTTTCTGTTGTACAGTCATCTTCAGTTAAACCTGAAAGCTCATATGTCCATGCCCATATGCTGTTTCGTACTACAAAAGTTTAATTATGCTAGGATCCTAGATTATAATAGTTCTTCCATATATACTTATTATTTCACCTATGGGCTATGACGCTTGTGTGGTATCATAGTGTAAATTAGTCATGCTTTCTGCAAGGAATTTTGCCAACAAAATGATGAAAATAGAGCTCATGAAATCTTTTTGATGTCTGTGCATTAAATGGACTAGATGACTTATGTGAGAGTAGCTATCCTCAAATATACTTAAATGGATCTTCTTAAAAAAATTCTTTTTAAGGTGTCAAAGGTTATTCATTAAGTGGATTAGTGTCCTGGAGATCTATCACAGAAAACGTTGTTGCTAGACTTCTGCAATGTTAGTTGTTTATTTTATATCCTACTCGGGAAACAGAAGTATTGTCATTCATAAATTGAAAACTGATCTGATAAAATATAGTGGAAACAGCAACACTCATCTGACTTGTTTGTGTTTAACTATAGTTTGGATAGCCTTGTTCTGAAAGACTCAACAGAAAAGTTAGATTGATGAAGGGCATTATAATTGCAGAGTTTAGCCTTAGTTCAACGTGCTTATTGTAGATATATCAAATTTTTAACCTTGCTCATCGTTGTTGTTTCCTGCCCTTGTGAGGTTGGTGTGTGTTGGGAGGTTAGGGAGAATAAGCAAAGCATATCACTATAAATAGAAAGATGGGATTCTTGTCAATCTAAAGTAGTGTGTTAAAAGTTGCCAC
The DNA here is from genome assembly GCA_019425755.1 of Amaranthus cruentus. NCBI lineage: Eukaryota > Viridiplantae > Streptophyta > Magnoliopsida > Caryophyllales > Amaranthaceae > Amaranthus > Amaranthus cruentus. The sequence goes on along the minus strand of CM033454.1, from coordinate 7,410,223 downwards.
GAAGCATGCTTAGTTCTGTGGCCAATGCCTGGAGGTACGAGCACACATATTGCCATAAATATTACTGTTGTCACTATAGTTTAGGGTAATCCAGATACATTACCCTCTACAGATAATAGGTGATTTTTTTAATTGTCCTTTATATTTCATCTCCCTTTTACCCCTTGAGTTATATCTCTTGAAGCTTAAATGCGGACATATAAAATTTTGACTGTTAGATAGAATTACCCGGCTAAGTCTCAAAATGCTTTATTAATCTCCACATTCTTGTAACCATCTGATATACTACTTTCTCCATGAATCAAGGATCTCTCAGTCTGTTTGATTCTCTCAAGGTGTTCCTTGTACCATCTAGATTTCCAATATTATTCATGCAATTAATTTTCTGACTGGTGTCTGATGAATAGCTAAATTACTAAATGCATATTTCAAAATGAATTATTTCACTTAGTACCCAACAAAAATTAGGAGCTTACCTTTTCTTTTTTAATTTATTTTATTGGTTTCATTAGGTAAGCAAGAGAGCAAATTGTTTGACTTGTACTTGTCCTCTCTTTTTTTACCTAACCTTTACTCCATGAACCAATTTTTGATTTCCTACCCTCATGTAATTCTAGAGAAGTAGGAGTATATGACGACCATACAATGTTAATTTGACAATCTACATGTAGTTTTGTTTCATATACATTGAGCATTTGTTTATTGGTCAAGTCCAATACTCCAATATCATGAAGTATTGCTATGATAGTGACGTATCACTGTTCATGCTTTACAGATCATGAATGTGATTATGGAGTATTTAAACTGGTGGGTACTATGTGGGGGTTTTGATTGATACTTGATGATGACACAAATCAGAAAGTGATATTTTGTCAAACCTGTCTAGCAATTACTGCTCTTTCCGTCCTTTTACCGTCCTATAAGGTTATATGAACATACCTAATTGCTCCACAGCTCAGTGGTTTAAGCGTCACTTGCGTTGTAACTTGTAATAGGTCTTGTGTAGTTGTGTTTGTAGTTGCTCATACTAAAATTCTAGTCCCAGCCTCATCCGCTAACAAGGGCTGCAGGTTGCCTCATGTAAACTGAAGAAAGCACACACACAATTGGTAGGTTCTTTATGAATCAAAGAAAAAAGTTATCACATGTTTTTAGATAGTTTACTGAATGAATTAGCATCTAAAATTGATACGCTGTCATTTTGAATCAAGTTAAAAATAGCCCGTTTTTGAGGGTTTTACGTGACGAATATGATGGAATGAGAAAAGTTAAGTGTCAAAAATATGGAACTGAGAGTATGACCTCTTGCATTATCTATGATTTTAGATGATTAATGGGTAATTAGCAGTTTAAGTAGAGCATTATCTTATGAATGCAGCAGGCTGCCCCTGACACTTTGCTAAACTAGCTAGAGACTGTGGAGTGTTTTTTTAGTTTTAGTGACATCTTAGCTCTGTGATGATTTGAACATTTTGTTTCTTTCATGTTCATTGTTGCCAATTGCCATGTTCAATTAATTGTTTATGTTTCAATAAAGTATTATCTTTGTAAATCCTTTTTCTTGAAAAGCTGAGACTGGCGAATCCTGATTTTTATGTTTCAATAATGTATCAAATTCAGCGGGACAAAGTAAATGTTTATATTATACATGAGATGATTAGTTTTCATTTTACTATCATAGAACAGCAAAATACCCTACTTAAGGTCTAATTTACCCAACTGAACGGAAAGAGTTCTGAAAATGTGTGGCTAAACTGATGGGCAGACTGAGTTAATCTATGCCAAATTGGAAAGGATATTAGTTGAGCGAGAACAGGCGCTTATTTATCCGAGTTGAAGATGAATTCGCATTTTTATCAATGTACAATCTGTTTATTTTACATTCAATTTGACTGTTTTTTCGTTTATGAATCGTACTTTAGGTTAGTTAAGGAGCAACAATATGACTTGATGATGATCCAAAAGCGTCCAAAGTCTCACCTTCGAAAGAGCAACAAAGAAGTACTACTCTATTTGTTACAACATATTTCCTCACAACCTGTTACTATTAATAGCAATCTCAAAGAAACAGAGGGACTACTGGATTGCGGATATGATATTTTTAGCGCCCTCAAATCAAAAGCCACTTTTCTATCTTATATTGTCAATATATAGAGATTTTCCTGAAAATAGCATGATGAGAAGAGTTCCATTATGGTGTGGATGGGTGTTTAAGTAGTATTCCTAGGCTGAGCTTGAATGTATTACCTTCGTTCTGAAATATTTGTAATTGATCGTGATATATGGTATAAAAAAATATCAATATCAATTTTAAGTATAATAGAACAGAGTAAGTATAATATTTGTAATTGATCGTGATATATGGTATAAAAAAATATCAATATCAATTTTAAGTATAATAGAACAGAGTAAGTATGTATTATGTGTTAAATGTGTGGATGAACACAGGGCTGACATTTATCAATATTTTTGGTTTTCGTTATTGATTATAAGACTTTACGTGTTCAACCGCTACAAAACAATACTCCTATTATTGTTCAATGAATTCCAATTTTTTATTATTTGACATTTGATTTAATCTTCTAATGGGTCAAACGTTTAACAATTTCTATATCAATGTATTTGGCTGTTTTATGAAACAGTGAATAAATCACAAATTCTTACATGAGACGGTCTAAGATGTATTATGTGTATAAGTTAAAAAAAATTCTAATTTTTACAAATTATTAGCATATGAGCTTTTTATTTTAAGCTTGTCTCACTAAAAGATGAACTCTTGCAAGAATAGCCCTAAATAAATTTCTCTTCATCTAATTTTAATAAAAATTATACTTTTCTTTTTTTGTTCATTAAATACTTTTATCTTTAAAAATATTTTTGAAACTTTTTTCTCTCCCTCTCTTTTTAACTTTCATATTATTGTTATTATTTTACTATTATTTTTCTTTACTAATTACTATCATTAAAGGCTTCTATTTTCTTCATTACTATTTAACTTTTTCCCATCCCCCTCTTTAAACTTTCCTAGTGTTGTTATCATTTTTCCCGGAACATGTCTTATATGAGACTATTTTATCATGAGAACGAGCTTATATAATTAGCTTATTTTTCTAGTTGATCATATTAAAATTATACGTGAACGTTTTTATGGTTTAGTTGTACATGACTTGGTTTTATATATGAGACTTTCATATTTGTTAACTATTAAAATGTAATGAAGTTGTGTTTAAAATATTCTTATTAAAAGTCAAATAATTAAAGTTTATGCACAAATGGCTATAAAGTCATATCAATCTATTTACTTAGTATTTTTTTAAAAGAAAAATTCAACATTTATCATAACAAAATCTACATATTAATATTAATTTGAAGTTTCAATGCTTGTATTATAAGTGGACAAAATTTTTAAATATGTTTATAGATGGTGGCTAAATATATAAATTCATTTTATTCTACTTTTTCATCTCTTCTAATCAAGACCTAAGGAAAAATAATTATCAACATAACTTTTAATGTAAATTAAATTTAATTAATAATTACATTTAATTTACATTACAAGTTTCATCTTTCATGCATATTACTAAATCGAATTGACTGTAAAAAGCAAAATCGTCATTTTCTTTAGTTGAGTACTAATTAATTTTAATGTTTGAAAGCTTCATAATATTGCTCTCATGATTAATATTTCAAAAAATATTAATATTACTCCCTCCGTTCTTTTAAGTTTGTCCACATTACTATAACGGGCAGTTTCAAAAGTTTGTCCTATTTAGAATACTTTCCTATTTTGGAAAGTTTTTATCTTCCATCTACTCTCTTTGTCCCTCATTTAACCCTCATTTCTCTCTCATAATACCAATACAACCATTAATTCACACCACTATTCTAATAAAATAATACCCACTATCTACAAAGATTCCACCTTTCTTAATTTGTGTGAAATCTTCAAATACAATTATTAATTCACACCACTATTCTAATAAAATAATACCCACTATCTACAAAGATTCCACCTTTCTTAATTTGTGTGAAATCTTCAAATACAATTATTAATTCACACCACTATTCTAATAAAATAATACCCACTATCTACAAAGATTCCACCTTTCTTAATTTGTGTGAAATCTTCAAATACAATTATTAATTCACACCACTATTCTAATAAAATAATACCCACTATCTACAAAGATTCCACCTTTCTTAATTTGTGTGAAATCTTTAAATAGGACAATCAAAAAAGAACGGAGGGAGTAATATTTAGGGCTAAAAGTTACTCACTTTGTTCCAGAACTCTTTATGCGCGGAATATCCGTCAGGCTTGACAAAGCTTGAAAATTGGGTGGGCTTGAAAAACAATTTTAAAAATTTATAATATTTAGACGAGTAATATCCACACGCTAAGTTAAACGGGCAGATAGCGGCACAAAACCCGCGGATAAATAAATGAAATAGTCTTTTTTTGTAGAGGGTCAATTCTAGTCTTTAATGTATGTTGGGCAAAATAATGAAGACGAACCCCTATATATTATAATAGCTTATCTTGTATGAGATTGGCTTAAAGTGAAAGATAAAAAGGATCCTTAAAAGCTTAAGGCGTAATAAATTATATAATACTCATTTTGTTTTGTATTATTGATATTTTAACTATTTCATATAATTAAAATACGAATAGCTCATACTGCATAGCAAAAAACATAAATTATATTTCGACGGCCATTATGTTTAGCTTTCACAATAAATACAACAAGATATATTTCGAGGTTATTGTATAAACTTTTTAATACCAAGTAAGAGATTCAGTTGTCATTACTCCACATATTTTATTTGGTATAATGTTAGGTTGATCCAATCCCTTTCTGGAGGGTAATGGATACCCTTATTTTGTTACCATCCATTTATGTCAAGTAACAAATACCCTTTCTTGATCAAGTAAGTATTTTTCTAATATTTTTATACCGAACAACATACAACTACAATCCATACCTTTACCCTAACTCCTCTTTATCATTTCCCTTTCCATTACATTTTATCTTCCCTTACCAAACACCCCTAACGACCCGTTTAGTTAGTGGTACTAAATGATGGTAAAGAGAATGATTTATAGTGTAAAATTTCATCAATAATTCCATATCATTCCCATGGTAATAAAACTTTGATCACAAAAAAAGTTTTTTTGTTTACAAATTTTCATTACCACCTAATACCACCTTTGCTAATAGTAATGTATTGGAATGAATTTTCTGAAGAAAATGAGATAATTGAAGTTGGACAAGCATGACCATTAAGATAGTCAAGAGATTTTTCTACCAAAATTACACTAAGTTTTCATTCTCATTACCACCGTTTATTACCATCTACCAAACGGACCGGAAGTGTAACATTTTTGACATTAGATTTTTTTAAAAAAAATTACCAATGCAATTCTATCAAGCATCAAGGGCGGCAAGACTTAGTGCTCAAGCATAACATAAAGACATGCAAACCATGTGAGAGTAACCTAGCTAGCTAATATTTAACAATCAAATCTTCATTCATTACTTTAAATTTCTAAACCATCAAAAAAAAAACCCCATATATAATTTGATCAAAGTAACCCAATATTTGTACGTTTATGGGCAATCCAAAATGCCTTCTCTTAATCTTAGCCCTTGGTTTATTTGCCTTAGGAATGCTAACCGTTGATGCAAAGGATGTTAAATCGCCGAGTAAACTCACACTAACTCGTCCGATTTGTAGTGGGTCAATGGCCGAGTGCCTAGTAGGGGACGAGTTGGACGAGCTCGAGTTCATGTTTGACTCGGACACGAATCGGCGTATTTTAAAGTCTCAATCAAACTATATTAGCTATGGTGCACTGAACAAGAATAGAGTACCCTGCTCTAGGCGAGGTGCCTCCTATTATAATTGCAAGCCAGGTGCACAAGCCAATCCCTACACCCGCGGGTGTAGTAACATTTCTCGTTGTAGAAGAGGTTAAATTTTAAGTAATACTCCCATTTCATAAATAAATAATTAATCATTTTATATTTTATTTTGTCTTTTTAATTATTTTTTGATTACAAAAATAATATATGTGTATAGTTTTTTTGTAAATATATTGTCCTTAGAAATGACGTTTCAACTTAATCTTTTTGTTGAGATCTTATATGTATTGTGTTTGAACTGAAAATTTGATATATAGTGTCAAAAATAATTCTAAAAAAATTAATCTTTTTGTTTAGATCTTATATGTATTGTGTTTGAATTAAATATTTAATACCGTGTCAAAAATAATTTCAAATTAAAATTAATTGCATTGAAATATTAAAATATGTGTACAATGTACCTGCTCAATTATTCGTATGCTTTAAACCTACAAAACTATAATTTTGACCCACAATTCGAAATTGATCTGTTTAAAGAAAAATGAGTCAAATCCGACTACAACCTAAAGTTGACCGTTTTGGCCCGTTTTCAAAATTTATCAACTCGTTTCCACATCATCAATGAACACACTATTTTCTAGTAATTTAATTTGATGAAAAAGTGTAACTTTTAATTTTGAGTCTAGGTTAAAAAGTAATGGATGAAATTAATTTGGGTGAGGGAAAGATGTTGATGGATTGGTTGTTGAATTCTACTTGTTGGGCACCCAATGTAAATTTTAGTTTTGCCTTTTAAATTTTTAGGTTTTTGTTCGTAATAACTTTTATTTTCATATCAACAACTCGTGATATTGACAAATTTTGTATTCCTACCAATCGTTGATTATTAATATATTATTGAATTATTTAAATATTTAAAAATTATAGTAAAATAATTTTCTGAAAATATGTGATTAGACGATTCAAATAATATCTCACTTAATTACTTTATATTTTTTTTAAACATTAATCGAAATTCCACGTGGTAACCCTGAGGTTTTGGGTTATCCACGTGGTAACCAAAAGTTTCAAGAAATCCACGCGGTAACCCTAAGGTTTACCAAATTGTTTCATTGTGCCTTTTTGCACATAAAACGTTAGAAAAACGTTAGCAAATGTTAATTTTGAAGCTTCAAGGTTGTTGTACGCCTATTTATGCGACTCAACATTTCAAATGCCATCAGTTTCAACCATTTTCCCCAAAGTATAAACTCTAACTCTACCATCTTTTGATTTGGGAGAAAAAAAATGATTTGGATGAAAGATGGTAGACCTGGGATTTATGTTTTGGGGAAAAAGGTTGAAACTCGTGACATTTGAAATGGTGAGTTGCATATATAGGCGTACAACAACCTTAGAGCTTCGAAATCAACGTTTGCTAACATTTTTATGTGCAAAAAGGTCACGGTGGTTCAATTACGTAAACCTCAGGGTTACCGCATGGATTTTTTAAAAGTTTTGGTTACCACGTGAAAAACCCAAAACCTCAGGGTTAACACGTGAAATTTACCCAATATTATTATATTTGTAATTATATTGGTTCTTCATAAATTAAAGAAAAAAAATAAAGAGTCTAGTATGTAATATTAGAAAAGTATGCGTGAATTGGTATATATATATTCTTATAAGTTTATTAGGTCGTAAAATGATAAATTAAGTGTGTGAGTGTCCAATTTAATTTGGTAGATTGTATGAATAGATGTGAATATAATTCAATTTGTATCACTTATTTTGGTTTACCTATGTGTTGATCGTGTAAACAATTTTAAATTATTTTTGACAAAAATAGATGATTTACTGGTCAAAACATCTAATGTCATAAATTGGTAAATTAAATAACTTAGTATTATTCATGAATGAGTTATTTTCGATTAATTGTTCATAGAAGTATGTTGAAAATCATCTAATTAATCTAATTAATGAAATTTATTAGTTAAATCAGTTAATATAATTAATTAATTAATTTGATTGAATATTAATTATCAACTATCAGCCATACCGAACACAAAAGACGTCTATTCTTTACCAAAAAATGAAAATTAACATGATAACATCCACATCTAAATGAATATGACTACTTGAATATATTCAAAATATAAACTGTTAAGAAACCAACTCAACCAAAAGTTTAAGTTGACGGTCGAGGCCCCATGATATGTTGTATACTCTAACACACCCCTCACACGAGAGCCCTTTGGTCTAGAAGTGTGGATGCAACACATATTCTCCTCATACATGGTGCTAAATATTCTACTTTAAATGAGGGGTGGTTGAGATTCGAACTCATGACCTTTAGTCATACTGGCTTCTGATACCATGTCAAGGAACCAACTCAATCAAAAACTTAAGCTGATAGTTGAGGCTCATGATATGTTGTATACTCTAACACATACGACTACAACTATACGAGTATATAGTATAATCGACAAATGCAAGACAGTAGGGCCGTCATTTTCATTTGGACTTATTCTAAACTTTATTTTTATTATTTCAATCTAAATTTCAAAATATCCAAATAATTTTCCATCAATCATCATTTATTGTATTATTAATTATTAATAAATAATAAATAAAAGAAACAAAAATAAAACTAACAACTGCGGCGCAAGAATATGCTTCGCCACCTACTGGAATTGGTCTTTATTGAATGCCACCTCTCAACGCGGAGATTTGCATAAGGAAAAAAAGTAATACTTCATAAACAATATAATATACTTTCAAAAAAGTTTGTTTATAATCAATGTATATTGTCATCATCATCACATCTATGATCTACTGTAATCTGCTCATAAAAAATTATAATTAGGTTTTTGAAAAAATCAAAAAGACGTATCTTACACTTATTAAAAAAGTTGAATAAGAATAAAACACTAACTATTTAGACAAAGCAAGGCAAGACAAGACAAATAAAAAGACAAAATAAAGCAAGAAAAGTAATACAACAAATCCTTAAACAAGAGAAATACTACTAGCACAATTTAATCCTAAAGGCAAGACACAATAATCAAGGCAAAGGTACTGATAACTATATAATTATTTTAACTAGTTTTATCTTTAGTCAAGTACTCAAAAAAAGTACAACTTGTTTTCACCAACTGTCTATCATCTCATGTTTTTAGGTTTATTGTGACTTCACTATCTACCTATCGTGATGTTTTCCATCATTCTCACAAGTGTGTCAATGTTCTTCTTTCGCACATGTCTAAGCCATCTCAATCTCTTTTTTACACATCTTTGTAGAAATGGGTGCAACCATTAACGTTTCTCTCAAAACCTAATTTCTAATACACTCTCCGTTTCTTTTTTATTGTCCACTTTCCTTATTTGATCGGTTCACTCTAATTGTTCACTTTCTATTTTTGGCAAAGATTTTTTACCTAAATATCCCCAACTACCCCAACTTATATTATTTAAAATAACTCACCTATCACTTTTTCAATTATTATAATCACTTAAATAACCCAACTACCACCTTTACAATTATTATAATCACTTAAAATACTCCACTACCATTTTTCTTAATTTGCGTACCCACTAGAAATTGGACAATAAGAAGGGGGTGGAGGGAGTATTATATATCCCGGTGCTTTACATATCCAACTTAGCATTAATTTGCATCTTTGTTTTTGCCATGTGATGATCATATATCTTCTTAATTGGCCAACACTCTACTCCATGTGACAAGGTGGCTCGACCGAATTGTCCGTCGATATAGTTTTGCCTTTTAGTAGTCATGAAACTTCTATCAGACAACAATGTTCTCTCTTTTAGCCATTCAACTTGAATTTGATGAATTACATCTTCATTTATATATGTCACCCTACTTTTAATCCTAAATATTTAAATTTGGTCATTTACACTAAAATATCTTCTTCAACGATCACCTGATGATGGTTAAGGCTCTCTCTTTCTCCACTCTAAAGGTATTTTGTTTTAGAACAATTTATTTGCAATTCTTGTCCTTTTAGAGTTACCCTTTAATCTTCAAGCCTTCTATTGACTTCTTTACTTGTTTCCACTATGGGCGTAATATTGTTAGCTAAAAGAATGCAAGTTTGGATTTGTCAAATTAATGGTAAACTATTAAAGGTTCAATTCTTGATTATAAACATAATAATTTTTCTCCTGTAATTTAACTTTATTTCAATGTTTTTATACGCGAATGGTACCATATTGAATTGCTAACATATCGTGCGTGTTCTGTTTCAGATTATATTTAATGACATATTGTTTGTCATATTGTGCTTGATTATCAAAAATAAGGCCCTATACATGTGACATGCGTACATGCCATCTTAATGTACTAGTGTCTAACCCAATATATATATTTTTTATTTCAACCTTTTTAAAATACATGATTTGCATATATATTCTATCTATTCCATTTCAAATGTCTCATTGTGATCTTTTGCACGTTTGTCAATGCACTATGTTTTAATGAATGAATTAGAATAAAATACAAATTCAGAGTGATTGATGTATAGTAACCCAAAACAAATTGGACATTTGAAAGACTAAAAGGGAGTATTATATATATATACATATATACTATTTATTTAAACATATATATTTATTATATTCATTTATTCAATCAATTATATATTTGTATTTTATGCCATAACAATTTATCTATCGTGTAACTATGTTTGAACAAGTGGTTAGGAGGATCAACTTTCTAGCACAAGACAATCTTACTGTGAGACGCTCTTCATATTTGGACTGAAGTCTGAATAGCCCAACTTGTACAATTATTAGTACATAGGCTCTTTATTTTAGCTACTCTTGTTAGAGACCGTTTTTACATGAAACAACTTCAAAACAAGAAGTTCATATGCTAATAATTATTTTAGTCGGACAATTTAACCCACGTACAAAATATGTTCACGTTTTGACCGTTTCTCACAAGAATTTGTGTTTTTATTTTAATGTCATCTCTGAGAAATAAACACTTACAAGAATAACTTAGTTTTTAGCTACCACCACCAAGCTTTGGCCCGGCTCCGAGAAAACAACAAAAAAAACACAAAAATTCTTGTGAGAGACGGTCTTTTTGAGAGATCATTGTTAATTGGGTTGGTCTAAAATGGAAAATATAGAGTAAGTTTCTCGATAGACATTAAGAGTATTGTAAGTAGACATTTAGAATATTGTAAGTACTTAAATACTTACTTAGTGGGCATTAAGTATATTGTAAGTAGGTATTAAAGATTTTGTAAGTAGGCATTAAGGATATGATAAGTAGGCTAGTAGGTCAGTTTTTCGATAATCATTAGGAAAAATTGACATTAATAATCCAACATTTCACTCATCCGCTATGAATAATCCCACTTTTTGATTATTTTCTAATAATCCAACCTTTGTGATAAATTTGCCTACAACATACCTTATTATTACCAACGTACCTTATTATTAATAATGGGTAATAATAAGATATGTTGCTAGCAAACTAAAATAAAGGTTGGATTCACATCGAACTAAGGGCAAACGTTGAATTATTAGAAAATAATCAAAACATTGGATTATTCACAGCGGATGAACAAAAGATTGGATTAGTAATATCAATTTTTCCTAATCATTAAGAATATAGTAAGTAGGCATTTTAAGTACTTTTTCGATGGACATTAAGTATAATGTCAGTAAGCATTAAGATAATAAAAGTAAGCATTTAGTATACAGTAAGTGGATAATAGGGTTTAATAGGTTGAACTTGAGAGACGTCTTTTTGAGAGACGGTCTTTTCTAAGAGACGAGCCCAATTAGTATGCAACAACTCTACTTATATAATTCTACTACTCTTTTATTAACTCATCAACACAACACACAAAACTAGCCGTTCCTCGTTCGCAGCTGTCCATTCTCCAAACCCACATTTTAGAGAGAGAAATTCCTCCAATTTCATTCTCCATTTTCCAAAGAGAGAAACTTCTGCAACCCTCCTTCAAAATCCTAATTACAGACTGTTCAACAACAAAAAAATAAAAATAAATTAATTATAAATCTCAACAATGGCCGACACTAGAATACTGCTTACAATCATAGCCGTTGGATTACTCATTGCTTCACTCTCATCCGTTGACGCTGGTACTGACTTTGATCCAACGGTGATGGGTCTATTCAGTTCTAGATCTGGATGCAAAGGTACAGTTGGGGAGTGTTTGGGTGATGAAGATGAGTTTGAAATGGATTCAGAAATTAACAGGCGTATTTTAGCAACAAACAACTACATCAGCTATAATGCGCTTAACCGGAACAGAGTTCCATGCTCAAGACGTGGGGCCTCTTACTACAACTGCCGTCCAGGTGCTCAGGCTAATCCTTACTCTCGTGGTTGCAGCGCTATCACTCGTTGTGCAAGACGCTAGAGAAATTTAAATTAATTTTTATAATTTTTTAAAAAAATTATATTCCCCATACTTCTTAATTTTCTCAAAAAAAATTTGAAAAATTGTAATTTTATTTTATTTTTTTAATTTTGTGATTTGGGGTTTGTTTGGTATACATGATAAAAAAAGGCAAGAGAAATTTGAAGATGGGTTCTTATGTTGATGATTATTGATTGATTGTCAAACTTTTTTTGGTTGTGTATTATATAAGAATTATTTAGCCATTCTTTTTATTTTTCATTTGGGTCTTCCTCTCATAATAATGATAATAATAATGTGATATATGTACTATAAATTTTATGTCTTACTATCATGTTGATTTGGGTTTCTAATTTTGTTGATAATTTTTTTTTCTTGAGTGAGATTTAGTGGGGTTTGTGGTAAGATTTGAATGGTTCATATGAGTATTAAATTTTTTTATTTTATATTTTTGATAATGAATTATTTGTTTTTGGGTAGTGCTTTAAATTTGACATTGACTTGTAGGTGTGAAAGGTTCTTTCTTTAATTTTACTTTAGGGTTTTTGAAAATATGAATTGTTCATAGCATTAGCAACTTTTCTTGCCTTTTGTTCAAAGAAGGAAAAGTAGAGCAAGAAAAGAATAGGAATTGAAGTGGGAGGTGAGGAGTTAAGAAAAGCAAAAGTTATCTATGAATAGGGAAAAATCATTTTTATCTTTTACAATAATAATTTAATTCTTTTTGATCTTGCTTATTGTAATTGTGGGAAAATTCTTGAGTTATTAGCAATTGATCTTAGAAATTAAGGGTTGATTAAGGAATTAATCATTATATAAATTGTGGGATTGAAGTTTGTTTGGAATTGTGTATTGTTAAAGGAAAAATCTTATGCTACACTTTCTTGCCAAACTTTGGTTAGTTCCCATATACATGGATTTTTGGTTACAAGATAGAAATAGATTTTGTTCTTATTCTTAAGAGGTGATTTTTGTTTAGGGTTTTTGATTGGTATGAGTCTTGTTTTAAGGTTTTAGGTATGGTTTTTGGCTTAATTTGTACTCCAATTGCAATTAGATTATCCAAAGTTCTATAGTTAGGAAATAGGTTAGGGAGTTTGCTTTCATTCTTGGAAATCTCATTATCCAAGTTCTAACTTCTAACTAGTGTTTCTAGAAGAAGTAATATTTGATTTCTTCTTATGAGTCACATCACTTCTACTCCATTACAAGCTTCCACCTATATTTGAGGAGCGGGACCAGATATATGCAATTTTACCCTTGTCAGTGATAATATGATAATAAAGAAGTAGTAGCAAAATCATATGCTTCGGTTTGAGACCGTAGTATAATAAGTAAGACTTTTTCGTTGTATTTTTTAACAATTTTTGATTTTTGATTCATCCAACTGATACTATATTGTTGGGATTAAGTCTTTAACATGGTTGTTGCCTTGTTCGGGAATGAGATTAAGTTTTTAGCATTGTTGTTGTCGGTTCATCAATAGATGTTGTTCAATCTCATTGCATTTACAAAAGATGAATAGATTGCATTGTAAACTTGATTTTATTTAAAATACAAATTTGGTTTTACTTAAAATAGAATTGTTTCATAGGCTTTTCAATGGGAGAGTGTTTTTAGGAAGATCACTCTAATTAATTCATAAATTTGAAAATCAAGGCAATATCTTAAAGAAAATTATTTATAATATTTGATAGTGAAGATGGTTTTGTTTTCTAAGTAAAAGTGGATTAATGAGTTGGCATAATTAGCATATGGCATTTATAATCTAATGCCAATATTTTTTTATTTTAATATAAAATATTTTAATTAGTGAAAGGGATCTACCAACCATTGTCATTAACTAAAGATCTCCATTAAAAAGCATTAAAAAAAAAATTAATTGAAAGTGATGGCTGGAATTTGATGGCTTGGTCTGGCCAAGGCTTATTGGTTGGAACTTGAATATTACAAGTAGGAAAATGTTTGTTGTAATGACAAAAAATTAAGGTATTCACATGGGAAAGGGTGTACCTAATAATGATTTTAATTTTAAGAAGAAATAAATAATAATTTGATGTTTCAAAGTGAGAAAATTAAAAGTAGGAGGAGAAATGAGCTGTTTAGATTGAAGAAGGTGGGGTCCATACTTCATTGTTATTATACCTTTTGTTTGTAATCAAAATGAGATGTGGGTTTTTTGAAAAAAAAAATGAGATGTGGGTTTTTCGAAAAAAATAAACTGAGATGTGGGTTTTTTGAAAAAAAAAAATAATGAGATGTGGGTTTTTTGAAAAAAATAAACTGAGATGTGGGTTTTTTGAAAAAAATAAACTGAGATGTGGGTTTTTTGAAAAAAAAATAAAATGAAATGTGGGTTTTTTGAAAAAAATAAACTGAGATTTGGGTTTTTACAAAAAAAAAACACAAATTCTCGTGAGAGACGGTCTCTTTGAGAGATTCTCCCTAATTTGGTTGGCCATTAGGAAAAATGTAGAGTAAACTTTAATTGATCTGTCTCGGTAGAGCCTCGTAAAGCACTCCTCGTAAGACTAAATAAAAAAATGAAATGTGGGTTTTTTCAAAAAAATAAACTGAGATATGGGTTTTTTGAAAAAAATAAAATGAGATGTGGGTTTTTTGAAAAAAAAAAATGAGATTTGGGTTTTTTGAAAAAAAAAAAATGAGATGTGGGTTTTTTGAAAAAAATAAAATGAGATGTGGGTTTTTTGAAAAAAAAGAAAAAAGATGTGGGTTTGATGGTGTATGTCTGTGTTATGAACTGTGATAATGGACCCTCACCCAATACTAGATTCCTAACCCTTTCCCACAATGTTACATCAGCCTCATTTGCAAGGAACTTTCTTGCAATTTTGTGGCTACTCCTGCATGGAAAATTTGAAAAAATAAGTTTAAGTATGCTTGGAAAATTTATAATTCTTAAAATAAGCGTCTTCATGTTAAAATTAAGATTAGGTTGTTCATTGTTACTACGGTAAACAAAAAAGCTTATTGAAAAATGTTGAACTCTTTATTCTTTATTCGCTGTTATTATAATAAACAAATAACAAACAAAAGGAGGACAAAGACATAAATCTCTTTCATTATGAATTTTTTTTTTCTCATTATTTACAAATTATGTTTGATTGAAGATTGAATACATAATTAATTTATATACTCCCTTCGTTCCATTGAATTTGTGGCATTTTTTATTTAAGTTTGTCTCACTTGATTTGCATTATTTCTATTTTTGAATAATGATCACTACTTTCTTTAATTTTATGCATTTTAAATTTTTTATAATTTCATCACAATTCATTGTTAAAAATAACCCAATTTTTCTTTAATGCAAATCAATGAGTACTCTCTCCATTATTCAAAAAAAAAAATAAAGTAGTACTCTCTCCAATTCACTATACTATATCCAATGCACTTATTTAAATTAAAAATTATGAAAAGTTGATGTTAATAATCCTTGCATTGAGACGAATCAAACAAGATCAAACCTAAGTATGTTTTGACTTATATATTATCTAAAATACAAATTAAGAGTAAGAGATGAATAGTTTCCAAAAAACAAATGAGATGTTAGTGTTGAATTGGAGGGAGTAATATTTACACTATTTATCAGTTGATACTCCTTCCGTTCTTTTAAGTTCTTCCACCTTACTATAACGGGTAGTTTCAAAAGTTCTTCCACTTTAGAATACTCTCTAATTTTGAAAAGTTTTCATCCCACTTTTGCCCCTTAAAACCTCTTTCCTTACTTCACACTACTACTTCCTCCGTTCTAAAATACTCGCTACATTTTCCATTTTGAAAAATTTCATATTACTTGCTACATTTCCCTTTTTAGTAAAAAATCAATAATTTAATGTTATACCTACTCCTATTTTTATCCTACTCTATATCTAATTACTCTTATTTTCTTTTTCATTTTTCAACAAATAATATTAAAAAATTCCAAAAAAGCAACTTTTCACCTACTGCTCATCATTGCACAGTAACTTCTCAATTTTTGTGCCCATGCGATGGTAGCAAGTAAATCAGAACGGAGGAAGTATTTAATTATTTTCTCTCTCATACTTCCAATACAATTATTACTTCACACTACTATTTAATTATTTTTTCTCTCATAATTTCAATACAATTATTACCTTCCCACCAAAGTTGTTAAAATCGCGATTCTACTTAGAATCGTCTAGAGAGGTAGAATTGAATCGGTAGAATCGAATCGTAGAATCGTAGGATTCTACAAATAAACTGATCAAATATACATAAAATGTCTAGTTTATTATCATTATTATCCAATTCAAAAGATTAAATTTATGAATTAAAGTTTCTTTGACTTAATTTTTAAAAATGTAACGAAAGTTTTTTAATAATTAGTTTAAATCTTCATACCAATTAAGAAATTTGTTTTTTAAAAGTTTTCATGATGGAAAATTTGAAATTTATGTGTATATGTAAAGGAGATTAGTAAAAGATAGTACATAAGAAAAATTAAAAATAATTCATACTAAATTAGTAGAATCGGATCGTTAAATCGTAGAATCGTAGAATCGTGTTATGATTCTACCTCTAAAAATTTTATTCCCACTAGAACCGTAAGATTCTACAACTTTAAGATTCTACATGCGATTCAAATCGCTCGCTTGTTTTTGGATCGTAAAATCGTAGAATCGTAGATTAGAATCGCGATTTTAACAACAATGCTTCCCACTATTATTTAATTATTGGGAAATTCCACATGGTAGCATCCAGTTTTGATGAAATGTCAGTGGTCACACTTTTTAAAGAAATTTTCACATGGTAGCATTCAGTTTAGACACTATCTAATTGTCGTAGCATTTTCCGTTAAGTTCTTGTTAAATTTCGTTTAATTCATCATTTTGTAAGTTTAGGCACTAGCTAATTGCCGTAGCATTTGCCGTAGCATTTTCCAGTTTTTGTTTAATTCATCATTTTGACGTTTAATTCACTATTTCATATATTGTTTAATTTACCGTTTAATTCATTAACGTACATAAATATTTAATAATTTATGGAAAAAGTATAAATGTTCAATACTTTTACGGAAAAATAATTTTAACATTTAATTCACCATTTTAATTTTTAATTCATCGGTTGAAACAAGTACTCTTTCGAATAAGTACTTGTTTCGATCGAATTTTCGAAAAGTTATCCCATAAGGATAGTAGCGACGTCCGTTTTTCAAAAAAAAATCGTTATGATGGGTAAAAATGACGTCAAATATCTTTTTCGGATTACGTATCAAAAATAGGCGAATAAGTACTTGTTTCGACCAGATTAGATAGTTTCTTATAATTTTTTAATAAAATTATTAAACATTTATGAGCGTTAATGAATTAAACGGTGAATTAAACAATATATAAAATGGTGAATTAAACAAAAACTGGATGCTAACATGTGAAAAAAACTTACAAAATGATGAATTAAACGAAATTTAACAAGAATTTAACGGAAAATGCTACGACAATTAGATAGTGCATAAACTGAATGCTACCATGTGAAATTTTCTTATAAAAGTACTACCACTGACATTTCATTAAAATTGAATGCTACCATGTAGAATTCCCCTTAAGTATTTTTTCACTCATAATCAATCATTAAAATAATACCCACTAGTATATATTAAAATAATTCCCACTACCACCAAAGATACCATCTTAATTATTTTTTCACTCATAATCAATCATTAAAATAATTCCCCATGTATATATTAGAATAATACCCACTAGTATATATTAAAAATCCAAAGTGGAAGTAGTATTTTCATATTGCAACAATCATACAAGAACAATTATACTCATGTAGAATCTTAATTTATTCATCTCGTTGTATAGTTCCATAATACTAAATAATTATAATTTTTGTTATTCAAAATTAAAAATATAAACAATTCAGCAAGGGTGCAAGTAGAAAAGAAATATGAAAGCTTAAGCTTCTCAGAAATATTAGTACATATTCACATTTTTCAAAAAACAGCAGTGAATCTCTTCTCATCTCTGTACACTATTCCAGCTTTTAGAATCCCTTTGAAGATTCTGAAAGTAAGCTGAAATTAACTTGAAGGGAAATCGTCATCGGTGAAGGAAGATGACTTACCGGAACAATAATAGCATAAATTTGCTGTTGCATTATCAAAGATTCAATCGCCAATACTACCCAGATGTGCGATTGAACTGATTCAATGGAAGACTCTGACTTTCCAACAAATGCTAGCATAAATTCACAGTTGCACCATAACTAGCCTCCAACCATTGTTTCCATACCCTAACAGGATTCACCCGCCAATATTCCCTAGATGTGCGATTGAACGGATTCAGTGATGCGCGTCTTGCTGCAAAACCGATATACTCTGTCGACTTCATGAAACTCTGGACTTTTGCCATGATGCTGAAATCCGTGAACCTACTTTTATTGTAATGACTAGAAATCCACTCCTCTTGATTTGAGAGAATCACTTCTTCATTTTGCCCATCTAGTTTACGCTTTTCTGAGTCATTCTGAGCTGATATATAGCTATTCATGCCAAATAATTCCCAATCAACCTGCTGTAACATCCCAGCGGCTCGATCAATGCCTTGCAAGGCATATTCTTTAACCCGAAGAGGTTTTTCAAGAGCCAATTTATCCACCTGCAATTTTAGTTCCTTCAGTCTTTCGCCTATCCTTGTGGACACAGCATCATACAAATTTTCCCTTGATACAAGCTCGGTTCCTTCAGTGTTGAGCAAATCATCGAATTCAACTGGATCACCAATAAGCACTGTCACCTGCATAATTCCACATGCAGAAGATTATTCTAAGATGTTAGCAAACAAATTAACGCAAAAGAAGTCGCTTGACGAAATGTAATTGAGTGCAAGTGTGATTCTAGAGCACCATTAGCAAAATAGCAACTTACAAAACAGATAACTACTGATATTGCTTAACCACTCGGATATCTTCCTACAATTGCATAAAAAGCCAAATGCAATACTGCTATTGCCTCAACAAAAAAGCAACATTATCACCCCGAATCTCAGAAGATCAAAAATGGAAATTGGTGACCATGAAATACTGTAATATGCAAGAAAAAAGTGGGAACGGGTGAAGTTTGGCTTACTATCTTGCCAATCCTTGGAAAATTGGCTCCAATAGGCATAATCTCTTGCATTCCAGTATGCACAAATGGGACTACTATCGGAGTTCTGTCCGCATCCAGCACCAACCTACAAAATAAAGGAAAACACAAAAAACAGCACTAACTAGTTAAAAGCCAGTAGAGGAAATTCAAGGAACACAGAATTCACAAATAATACATGATCTTGCTTTAAAAAATAAAAGAAAGGTATGTTCTTGGGAGAAGGCATCGCTAGAAATGAAGAACAACAGCATTTCAAGAGTATGATGCAAAATAAAGTACACAAAAATGTCGGGAACATAAAAAAAATTTCAGATATTTCGATTCAAAATAAGCATGTTCTGAATTTTACAAATAAAAACTCAACAAAATCCTGGTCCAACGAGTCTAGCAAAGAGTTCCAAAGTGTAAATCAATTTTGAGCTTGGTAGAAGCAGTTAACTGGATGCTAGCACTTCAGCATATTTAGATATTATAATGACACTGAAACTTTCCAGCAGTACAAAAATGGGGAGCACGAATTTTATGACAAGCCCTTTATGCACTTGTCATATTTATTTTTAGTGTATGTGCTTCCTTTGTCCTTTTTACTTCTAGTATCTTCCACTAACCAACGTAACTTCATAATCAAAGAAGTTTGTACACTTATGGTATCTGGTTGCAACCAAGTTTGATGCACAGTAATACACCTCCGATGCTGAGGGTAAATATCACACACAAGATAGGAGGAGCAGAGAGGTAATTAAAAGATCAGTACAATTGTGAGCAGTCTTTTATGTCAGTCGTCATAGTTAGTTATAAAAGGTGAGGAGAGGTTTTGAGCAGATAAATAAGAGAAAGGAAACTGAGAATTACATTGAGAAAATGTGAATGTGAGGAATCGCGTTGGAGTGACAGAGCAGCTCAAAATACCTATGATGTAAGTTTTGGCACATAAATCTATAAAAAATATTCTCTGCTATGTTTCTTCTTTTTATCTTTTTCTTTTCTTCTCCCTCTTCTCTGCCTAACATCATTCTATCACTGCTTGAATCAGATCATTGTTTCTGGTCATCAAAATAAATGTTGATAACTCAGGCCCGCTCAACTCATAAATAAATTAATTTTAAATAGTAACCTTCAAATCTGTGACCATGAATCAATTCACAAGGGGTAGACTTTGCTTCAGAATTTCTGGAGGATAATCCATAAAACAAACACCAACAACGTGATACCCAAGATCGCTGAAGGAAAGAGAAAACTGTCAGATAAGTTACCTCCTGGACTCAAAATTTGTGGGTCATTGAGCCTGGATTTCAGACCACCCATCACATCCCAGATTGAACAATAGTAGTATATTTTATGGACCCAAATCAACCAATGAACTGATCAGTCATAGGATGGCAACCGTTCCGGTACCGCCATCACGAATGTTACCATATTTTTGCACTATGTGTTGTACGTAAATCTTATAGCTGATCTTGTATCAATCAAGAGTCATGACGTAGGTGACAATGTCAGAGGGGGATTGGTGATTCAATAGGGTTCTCGGCTACCTTTGAGGATGCCATGCAGCGTGTTAAGGAAGAAGAATAACAACTCAAAACACAGGAAGCAAGACTTTCTGGTATTTCAGATTTTACCGAGTATTGGAGAACAAAAGGTTAAGGCACCGGATGTTGGACCTGACATAACGCTCCTAGGTTCCGACAGACGGTAGAGAAACTATGGCCATAAGTGAGAGGCCGAAGTGGTAATGTGCCGCTTCAAGTCAGTTCAACAAAGCTTGTTGTACAGCAGTACAAGTGACGACTCTCAGTAGTGCAAGATAATCTATAGCTGACTATCATCTATGATTTGTTCTCAAGGCAGCTCTGTTGGTTTGACTTCCAGAGCCAGTGTTGACGAGGTGGTATTCATAAATGGATTAGAGAACAGTTAAGACTTCAGATAAATTTCAGACTCTTACGTCCTCATAGTTTGGAGCAAGCTATGGATCTTGCGATCGGGTAAATCAAAGGCTGACCTGGGTTCAATCCCAATCAAATTAAAGATTTTTTGGAGGACTGAAAGAAGTATTAAATAAACTTAAAAAATTAAATTAGAAAAAATTAGAAAATCGGATATCAAGCAGGATATCCGATCAGAATTATCTGATTTTCGAAAATTAGACAAAATTATCCATTTTTTATAACCGTGTATATATATATATATCCGGATATTTGGTCAAAATTATCCGATTTTCAAAAGTCAGATAATCCAGTTTTTATAACCGGATACTGGATATTTCATATTCCTGATCGCATAGATCGAATTGTATACTTTTTAGTACCCTGCTACAATTTTGCGTTATTCTTATGTTCTATTTATTTAAATTAGACAACATAGTTATAAAATTCAACATAAGAATCATAGTGTAAAAATGCGGTAATAGTTGCGATCGCAGTAATGGAAAGGTGATGCGGTGAAGGTAGTGATGTGGTTATCATAACGCACTAACGCTTAAATATCAGTCGATACCGTAGGATATCCAATGATAAGTCCTAAAAAGCGATTTTTGCACACCTTTACAACGCGGGGAATATCGGTTCGTTTATTTTGAAAACCTTTACGGCGCGTCCAATGCGATTCGATACGGCCTTGTTACACTATGCTCGTTATATCCCTTTATTAGCCATTTAAAAACCCCTCACATAAGCATGTATTACGAAAGTTAAAGTATAATAGAAACTTACCTTCCAACACCCCTCTTGGCTGTTCCAATCGTCCGCCCACCATCTCGTGAACGGCCACCTTCTGGGAAAATATGGACCCAACCACCATTATTGAGTTTGGATAAAGCCATGTCCATACCCTGGAGCAAGCGAGACACCATGAAGATGTCGTTGAATATGATATCGCAAGATTCACATCATTATTGATCAAATGACATACAACATTGCACCAAATAATTTACAACATAGAAATCAGCTATACCTTTTGATAAATTCCATCACCCCGTGAGACAGGCAAGACCTTTACAGATCGAAAGAATGCAGAAGTCGCAGGATTTTTAAAACATCGATCAGTTGCACAGAGGGTCCACCTCAATTTTTTGGCATCCATGAGAACACTTGGAGGGAGCAATGCCGAGATAACAAGTGGATCATCCATAGAGGCAACATGATTGCTAACCTGGCAAGAATACAAGGCCATAGCATTACAATATTGTTTAATACACTCTTTCACTGTGTGTTGCAACATGATAGAACATCAACCCCATGTATCCGGAGTTCCAAATGATATTTTGTCTACTATAACTACTAACTAGCATAGCCTGAACCAATAGGCCAACGTAAAATTGAAATTGACCAACAACAGAGCAATATAGTGGATGTAAAAGTAAAATCGACAATAATGTTTTTAGATAGCACTGCAAGAAAATACATGCATCTGAAAAGCATGAACACTAACATGAATACGACAATTACAATGTTTTGTAATCCTTGAGTAACAAGGAGCATATTATTAATCCAATATAAAACAAATGTAACATAAACGGAAAATTACGATCTGTGATATGACACTCAATCACCTCATAAAATCAATGATACCCAATCACCTCATAATCTATGAGATCCAATTACCTCATATATCAACTTCACATAATCAATTGAATTCACTTAATACAATGGTGGTAACGAGACGATTCTATAAATAACAAATAAGACATTGGTACATACAGTGATTAGAGGCGTATCTTTTGACTTGCATTGCAAAGCATTAAGCAACTTCTCGGAACCATAAACCTGTTAATCAAACAAGGTCTTGACTTATAATACTTGACAAAGAAGAAGTATAGCAAACACAATACATCAAAATAATAATAATAAGATAAAGACCTGAACGCGATTAAGTCCATGCATAAATACATGGCAAACATTCCCAAGAAGGGGTACTGCCAGAGCTTGAAGCATGCGAGTGATTGCCGACTCTTCTTCCGCATAAACTTCTCTAGCTGCAGAGAACCTAAACTATCACAAATCCATCCACAAAATCTCAAACTACAATGAATTATCCTCTCGAGTTGATGACAAAATGAACTACACCATAATTTGAATGCTCGTTTATGATCAACCCATCAATAGTTAGGAAATTAAAGGTAATATAGTTGCATTTAAATCAAACAGTCCCATTTATATGTTATGACAGCACCAATTTGGGTCGCTGTTTGATCAATGATTCCAGTCCTTGTAGAACAATATTTGTGAGACCCTTCCCCTTACCCTCCCTCGGCTGCCATTTTTATTACTAAAACGAGGTAAACCACACAATACATAATGATCAAAATGATCAAACTATATTCAAATTAAATAACAAAATGATTTGATTAAATGAAATTAACACTTAAAAGATTAGTTTATTGCACAATACGATATTTACCTCGTTTGATACGAGAAAGTGTGGAGGAAGTAGAAGTGGAGGAGGACAAAGAACGGCGACGAAAATCGCGAAAGCGATGAAGACAACGCATAACGAGGGAAGAAACACGAACATCAATGGCGGAAGAAAAAGAATCGCGGCGAGAATAAAAATGGCGATCGACGGCGACACGAAAGCGTTGACGAAGCTGAAGTTGTAAGAAACGAACGTTGGATTTGAGAAGATCTCCTCTGTCAATCCAATGGTGATACTGGTATTGATGTGCTCCCACCATTTCTAAGGAAAATGAAAGTTTGAGTTTCTGGAAAAAGTTGAGTGAAAATGTTAGAAGTGTGCTAAATTGCGCTGGGGAGGCGGTGAAGTAGTGCGCAGGATATTTAACTTGGATATTTAGGTTTGGATAACGTCAGTTCATTTATACAACATAGTCTAATTAAATAACAGTGATTTATTTTTATTAATATGTTAAATTAGACTGACGTATGGTGAGACTATTTTTATTAAGTTTCCCCATGTATACTTTTTGTCTTAAATAATCCTAAAATATTTATTTTTTATAGTTTTAGTTAGATTACTTATAACTTTAAAACGATCACTTACGATCTTGAAATAATCAATTGAAGTAATCAATTTTGTACAGTCTCATATAAGACACATTGATTATTTTTATGTCGATGAATTTTATAGATAGGATTTTAGATTTAAATTTTTTTTTGTTTTACTTATGTTGTTGGTATTTATTTTGTCCTTGATATAGAAATTAGACTGATTGATTAAGAATATTTACATCACAAATTCTTGTACGAGAAGGTCTCACCGTGAGACATGCTTCATATCTAAGTTAAATAGTCTAATAATAAAAATTTTTAGCATATGAGTTGGTTGTTTTGAGTCCGTCTCAAGACGAACTGTTTTTGCATTTAGTGTTCATGTTGGGACCCACAAGTAGGGTTAGTCGCTACTACTCGTGTTCTTTGTTGAATAAGTGGCACTTCGTCGGTTTTCTAGAACAATCTACGGGAAAATGGATACGAAGGACTGTTTTTGACAATTTTCAAGTCCAGGTGAACTCGAATTCAGATCCGTTTTCAAGAGCAGGATTCAAATTTGGACTCAGATTCGCGGGTTTAGTTTTGTAAGATCCATATCCGGATCTGTGGATACTGTGGATTTAGTATCGGATTCGGGTTCAAAACGGATCTGATTTATTTTTGCTTTTTTGTATTTTTGAATCGTGTTGAGATTGCCATAAAGCTATGAGTCACTCCAATCAACTATTAGCTATTAGCGAATTGTCAAACATGATGAATTGTTATACATACATACTACTTCTATTTGTCTACTACATTATAAGAAGACTTAGTACACTACTGCTCGTTAATATCACTCCCATCAATTTACTGATGTTGTAATGTTCTAACTCCAAAAAAAAATGCTAACTAAATGCTCATGCATATCACAGACCTTTGACGGAAGAGCTATTAGGGTACGCTCTTTTTGATTCGCTCATTAACCAGTAATACAATATTGCTGGTTGATAGTTTTAGTTTCCTTCAATCTTTTTAGCTCTTACTGTTTTGGTTGAGAGTCAATGGGGAACTAGGGATTAAGAATAGTGTATCACATTCAAATTATATTTATTTTAATACAAATTACAGTACAATGTACACTGCAAGTATACTGCAAGTATATATATGTTTCGGTATTTTCATGAGATCCGAATCCGGACCCGTGAAATTGAAACGGATCTGGATCCGACAGGTCATTATTTTTGGGACCCAGTTCCGTAAAAACGAATACGGGTCCACGGTTCCGAGTTGGGTCCAATACCCATTGTCATCCCTAGTCAGGCCTAGATATATTATAAAAAAAATCTAAGTCGATTTGTAATAAGTCATTATAAATTATGAGCCATAATATATTATCATCCTTTTCTTTTTAATAGCTACATTGTTCTTAAAAATTTTCACATAAATATGCCTTCATACATAATATTAAATACTAGTATAAAAACCCTTACATTGCATGAAGTTCTTTTGTATGAAATTAAATTTAAATATAATGAGAAATTATGCCTTATTTATAATTAAAATTTGGTTAATCTAGCCCACAATTGGATTAAAACATAAAAATGAAATTAAGCCCTATGTAAGTCTTATTTTTTTACAATAGAAAGAAACGTAAATTATTAACTGCAACAGGTCCTCTCTTGAGAGACCGTCTATAGTATAGACGTCTCTCATGAGCCCAGCCCATATCTTCCTTTTAACTTACAAAATCACCAATCAGTTTTTTTTAATTTATAAATTGGGTCCAGCCCCAAAACTTGACGTTTATCGTAAGAATTATAATTTGCAGAATATACTGTCAGAATAAAAAAAATATTTTCCAGATATTGTAAATAGACCACTTTTTCCAGATTTTTTTTCAAAACTACAGACACATTATAGAAGAAATACGACTGTGAAATTTTTTAAATTACGTTTTCCAATCATTTGTTAAGGAAAAGAAATATGTTTTGTATTTACTTAGGTTAAAATTGAATGTATTTGTAGATCCTTATCTTTAGTACCTTAAAGCACATTTAAGGTAAACTAAACCTATTGTTATAAAAAAAATTTGAAACTACATACACACAATAAAAGATTTTAACAAATAAGTGGGTTTGGGTTGTATAAAAGATTTTCATAAAAACTACCATTTTATGTATAATTATTAGGGCCGTCAAAAGTTGACCCGACCTTAACCTAACCCGAAATAAGTGGGTTTGGGTTGAGACTTTTGACTCAATTAATTAAATGGGTCGACCCGATTAAATGGGTTAGGTTTAGGTCAAAATTTTAAACCTGAAAAAAACCTGTATAACCCATTTAATTAAATGTGTTAAATTTCGAGTTAAATCAATAAGTATAAGCTAAACTTAGTTCACTTCATAGTTTCTTATTTTTCATAGTAAATACAAAATAAACAACAAAAAAACATAAAGTTAAAATTAAAGCCTAAAAAATTAGATTTAATTAACGTTAAAACCCCTAAAACGAAAACAAAAAAATTATAAACAGGTTAAGTGGGTCGAAATCAGGTCAACCTGATCTGTTGCAGGTCGGGTCAAGGTTGTGATTTTCGACCCAATTAACTAAATGAAATGGGTTTGGATCAAGGATTTTCTAACCTGTTTATATATAACCCGAACCCGAACACGACCCAAACTGATCTGTTTGACAGGCCTAATAATTATTAATATTATTATTGTAGAAAATATTACAAAATATGTTAATTTTTTATTATCCTTTATATGCAAATTAGATGCCGAAAATAAGTTTGCCACATAAAATTTAGAAAACCAATAATACACAAATTCTTGTGAGAAACCATCTCTAATAAGACCAGCTCATTATATATTTTTTTTAAATATTATAAGTAGATATTAAAAATGATATAAATAAATATTTAAGATACTGAAACAAGCATTAATGTTAGAGTATATGTTATATACTCTAACACGCCCCAGGATATGTTATATACTCTAACACGCCCCCTCACACGAGAGCTCTTTGGGCTACAAGTGTGGATGCAGCACATGCCCTCCTCATACATGGCGCTAAATATTCCACTTTAATTGAGGGGTGGTTGAGATTTGAACCTGTGACCTCTTGTCACCCTGGCTTCTGATACCATGTTAAGGAACCAACTCAACCAAAAGCTTAAGCGCCCCAGAATATGTTATATACTCTAACACGCCCCTTCATATGAGAGCCCTTTGGGCTAGAAGTGTGGATGCAACACAAGATCTCCTCATACCTGGTGCTAAATATTCCACTTAAATAAGGGGTGGTTGAGATTCGAACCCATAACCTCTTGTCACGTTGGCTCTGATACAATATCAAGAAACCAACTCAACCAAAAGCTTAAGTTGATGGTTGAGGCCCCAGGATATGTTATATGCTCTAACAATTAAAGATACGATAAGTAAGCTTTAGGGATAATATAAGTAGGCATTAAAAATATAAATAGACATTAATCTTTAATAGGCTAGGCTTGAAATACGTCTCTCAAGGAGACAGTCTCTCAAGACACTAGCTACTGATAATATTCATGTGCTTGACAAAACTCTATAGGGTTGATAATTGATATATGTCGTTTAACAAAAAAAAATATTAAATTATATGACATACAATATGATATAATTACATATGATTAAGAGAACCAATAATTTTTCTACATTCGGCAAAAACCTACACCATCATTTATCATTTAGCAACAAAATTATTAAATTGTATAATGTCTTGATCAACATTATAAATTTTAATGGAGTAATAATATTAATATTGATAATTGCGTAGACCCTAGCAAGCCAACCAAATTAAAAGGAGCATTAAACTTTTCTAATAAGCTAAGTTTATAAAATCTCAAACATTTTGAAACAAAAACATCTCACTGAATTCTGTATAGGGGACTGGAGTAGCTAAGATTGAATCAATTTGCAATGTACATAACCATTTCTATTATTTATCATGAACAAAGCTCGGTTCTTCCCAGTTTTACCCCCTGATCGGATATATACGATCCAATTTCCGGTGGAAATGCAATCAGCAGGCAGCACCTGAAAACAAGCGACACAATTTTGCAGATGGTTAAAAGATGTGAAGCCAGTCAGTTTTGTTTCGAAAAATCCGAGAAGAAAAAGAATCTTAAAGCTTAAAGGTTAAATTGTAGAGAATTAACGGTTAAGAATGCTATAAGCGCTGTCTATAAATCACTATTCGGGTCGTATTACTCAAAGATAGGCGTTAGGTGATTGCAAGGAGATACTCGCCTTGAACAATCGTGGAAATACTCGTAAGTCAGCAAGAATCTCACTGAAATAAGGTTGTTAATGTTCTCTTTTTCTCATTGCAAGATTATATAATTGTCGGAAGTTCACAAAGAATCGATAATATTTGTCATATTGTTTCAACAGCTCAAACTCAACTACTCCCTCCGTCCCATTTAATTTGCAGCATTTTCCATTTTGGTTCGTCCCACTTAATTTGCATCATTTCTATTTTTGGACTATGGCCCACCACTCTTTTAATCTCATCCATACACTTCATTCTCTCTCTTCATTTATTACCACTTTCTTAATTCTCACCCATTTTCTCTATGCTACTAATTCATCCGGACGAAGGGAGTATATGGCATGAATTAACCAAAACTTCATCATTTGGTTACTCCCACAAAGGCCATCCCTCCTCTTCTTTCAAGTTTGGAAAATATGGGACTAATCATTACCTATGTCAAGGAATGTAGAAAATTTTTCTTTTATACATACATCAGAAAAAATTTCTTTGTTCCTTTAAATTTACTACATAACAAAAATTAAAGTAAAAGCTTTTTTAGTGTTGTGTAGCAGGGACTAGAGGTGTTCAACGGGCGGGATCGGGTTAAAATTTAAATGGGCCGGGTCGGGGGAGTCATGTCAAATTTAAACGCGTAGGGCGGGTCAAAGGCCGTTTAAACCCAACCCACTTTGACCCGTTTTTTAAAAGTTCATATAATAGTTTTTTATTCTACTTTATGGCCCGGTGGGTCGACCCACTTATGTATATAATTATATCATATACAAAAAAGTGGTAAAAAAATTTTGCAACCAATTCCTATAATTGTTCGGCCCGGCCCAACCCTTTACACCAAGGTCCGTTAATGGCCCGACCCGCTATTGACCCGTTAAACCCTCTAGCAGGGACAAAGTATTTTTGAACGGAAGAAGCGGTGCCTTCTTGTCTCTAATTCCCTTTTTATGTCAAAAGAAGTCACAATATTACTAACTTAAAGTAGCTAAGGCTAAACCTCAACATAACAAACATGATCTCCCTGCTCAAGTCCGAATTATATTTTCTAAGGGGTCGCTTGGATTGAGAGTAAATATTTAAGGTAGTAAAAAAAGTCAAACTAATGTAACAAAGGTAATTAGATATGCAAATGAAGTTATTGAAATAATTGTGATAGAGGTTGAATAGAAGTAAAATAAAAAATATGAATAGAAAAAGAGTTTGATTTCACTCGTTTGGAGGTAAAGAATTCCTCCGCCTCCCCCTAGGGTAAATTTATACCCCAAAATAAGGGAACTTATTGCTATTTTCTCTATTTTTTCATTACCTTCTAATTCATTTTTTTACCTCTCCAACAATCAAATTCCTTTAATCACCTATCTAACTAACCTTAAATTCCTACTTTGACTTTTATTACCCCTTAAATATTTACTCTCAATCCAAGCGACCCCTAAAAGGATTTAACCACTGCTGTAACTGAAACTTCCCCAACTCCAATCCTTTTGCCCCCACAACAAAATGCAAGTCCTTGTCAAATTAAAAACCCACAACATGAACAAACATACCATACCACTAGGAACAATGTAGTATACATTCAATTCAACAACGCTCAACTAACAACATGAAATCCTTACCAAGGCAAATACAAACGATGTCGGTAGAATGATCAAATTGCATCAATAGCTTTAATTCCAGCATTCTTATCCCAGTCCTCAGGTGCGGAAACATCAGACATAATCTTTTCTTGACCCCGCCAAAGAATCTGTGTCATGAACAGTGAATTCAAAAAACAATCATATTGCTTCATACTTCCTCCGTTCGATTATGGTTGCTACATTTGACTTTATATGCATTCTAATTCGTTATTTTGATCATTTATATATTGAATTATACAAAAATAAAAATTATAAAAAGTTAATATTATAAAAATATGAGATTAGACGATTCAAACAAGATCCCGCTTGATTATATTTTTCTTACACATTAGCCGCAATATATAAAATAAGCTTGAGCGATGAATAGTGTCAATAACTTTAATGTAGCAAGTATTTCAGAACAGATGAAGTATGAATGTGATACAAGACAACTAATGATTGAAGCAATATAGAATATAGCATAGAGAAATCAAGAAACTTGCCTTGTCAATGACACCAAATTCCTTGGCTCTGGTTGCATCCATATAAAATGGTCTTCTCATCAAATCAGCAACTGTTTCTTCAGACTGAAAACAGTTAAAGCAAACTAAATGGTTGAATTTATGCCTCACAAACAACTGGAAGAGTAACAACAAGAAGAAACTCAATTGCCATCCTTACATTTTCAGTGTGCTTAGCCAATAATTTGACAAGAGTATCCCTGTTTATGATTACCTGCAACTCAATAAAATCAAATTTCCGAAGCAGCTTTTGAGATAAATCATGCAATGTCTACACATCAAAAACGACAAACCAATAACATAGACAAAAAAATGCATGGGAGATCATCGTTAATTAAGATTGAACTGCATTCAACCCTATCCAATCCCAAATGCCCCCATTTATATCAATTCTTCAGGTCATTCTTTGATACTGTTATTTAGGGAAGGTAAAGGGAAAATTTTACCCATGTGTCATTAGATCAACACTACTATATGAAGCAAAATGCTGGACTTTCAGACGAGATTATGTAAAAAGACGGGCGGTAGATGAGACCAGAAGGATATAATTCAAAGTGAAGACAAACAAAAGGGTATTAAAGTACCCTTCAATATCTTCGCAGACCACAAAATTAATTCCCATTCCCAAGTCACGCTATAAGATACTAGTCCACTATCCCACGACTTGTTTGGATAGGTCCAATATGGAGCTACTAGTTAAGAACTATTTCTATTTCAATATAGACTAACTAGAGTCTTGAAAGACAAGACTAATAATCCCATCTATTCTTGCACAAATTAATTTCAAAATTCTAATATCATACATCCCATTTCTTTACATGGTTACATAGTGAAATTTGCCAAGAAACCCATCCAAGGCTTGATGTTCGCCATCATATAACGCTAGCAGGTTCCATGGTCATAACTTATTCCGCAAATAATGATTGAAGCTTGGGCATTCACAATACAATACTATCCCACTGTTCGAAGCTTTTACATCCTGGTACTAATTGCTACCATCTCATCAGACATGATGAAACAACGACCACAGATGGAAACAGTAGTCATAGAATTGTGACTTGTGAGTGTCTACAATACACTTTTTAAAGATTGTATTTAGGTCTAACTTGATAAGAGTACTTCTGGTTCAGAGTAAATCATGCCTAGTGTACTACCCATACAAATGATCATTTTCAAACCGGTATTGCTCACAATTTCAACATAAAACATGACTAAACTTACCTCTTTTGCACGAATCGCAACATCACTTGCTGGCATTAAACCAGATGATGGTACACGAGGTTGTTGAATCATGGCTGAGAAGTGTTCAAGGAAAACAAGTAAACTTCAAACAAATCCCTAACAAGAAATCTATATAACCACTCAAAAAAAGAGATTTATACGAGAAAACCTTTGGCATGGGGCATCATAAATCTCCTTCCCTTGGTTCCAGCAGAAAGTAGCAGACAAGCCTGACCTATAGCAGCACCAACTGCAACTGTGTGTATCTGAGTTTGCAATGATGTCAAAGAAGCAGAAATGATGAGCAGTAATAATCAAATTTCAGAATGCAACATATTTAAGATAAATACTACAGGAACATAGTAGCTCCTGTGGACATGATGTTTTCACATGTTTGACTCCTGCTAGACTAGAACCATACATCACATTAACAATCATCTTTAGTTTCACCAATGCTCATGAAAAGCAAGTCTCGTCCTTGTCACATTACGTAACTCGAGAACAAGCAAAAAAACTCTATTAATGTCAGAACTGTTCTTTAGAGTAATGACATAGAACAAGAGACTACATAAGTAATCAAAGGGTGCAATGATAAGGGCAGTCTAGAAGAGGCAAACAGAGCTAAGGGATCTACCTCGTTTTTAAGCTGCATCATTGCGTCATAGATAGCAAAACCTTCGGTTTCCATTCCAACCTACAAATCAAATCATAAACAGGTTATACTTTTATGATTTAAAAAAAGTTACAAGAAAATTGATCAACAAAGCCAAACATAAATTTGAAACATAACCAAAAGCTGATTGACCAAAACCATTTTACGAATATAAAAAACATCTACAAATACAAAGAAATAGAGAAAAGAAAGTAGAGTCAATTTGAAATTTGAGATGCAAAACCTTTGAGAGAAAAAAATATTTAACAAATAATTATTATACTGGGGCATCAAAAGAACATAGAGAAAAGAAGACGACCAACAAATGAATTATAAATTATCTGCATAGAATGTTTATAAATGAAACCAAAAGCAGAATGAATAATAACACAAACATAGTACTGGTAAATTCATTTACGAACCATATTCCAAAATCAAAAGAAGACGACCAACGAATGAATTAGGCATGATGCTACATAGAAAGGGCATTCAAAAGACAAAAATATTTCCTTTGTCATTATCATTGAATCTTATACATGATGAATTTTTTTTGTTTTTCTTACCCAGTGAGGGACATAGTGCAGGGAATGTCTTAAAACTTATAATGTTAGTCTTTGAAAAACCAAACACCAACATGCAACAATCAAAATTTAGAATGTCTAGCTTAATCAATACATACATACTACCAAAACAGCCTCATTAAAATAAGACAAAGTGCTCTATTTACAAGGAAAATAATCATTAGCTTACCGTTTCACCATCATCCCTAGTGGTACCAGTAGAATTTATATAAATGTAAATCGGTTCCTTAGCATCCATCCATTGTAAGTACATCAACTCTGCCACCACAAGCTCAGTGACAGCAGGAACCAACTGACAGCCAAACATGTATGTAATCAATAACCAATATATATAATATAGAAACTAATTTCTATGTAGACTCTGATTTTCACTCCTTGATGACAAGAGTTGAAAACATTTATATAATGTTTTGCCTTATTCCCATTACTAGATAATCCCCGTAACATGCACGGTTTTCTTCAATTTGATGTAAAAACCAAATAAATTGCATAAGTCCGGCATAATATCACATCAATTTAAATTATTTCTAAATGCACATTTTAATACATTCATGAAAAATAAAATTCAAACTTTCTTTATAGTTATCATTATAATAATGATAAAGCAATGGACCATTGTAAATTGTATCTATAATATAATTAAATAGCATTATAGTGAATTTTTTTAAGTATATTTAAAAATAATATAATTAATTTGTAAATGAAGGAATTTTTTTAAATAGCTATAAGATCAATGATGCTTTGTAAATTAAATATCAAAGATATATAATAATTTGTGCATCTTTGTTACATACTACTATTTATTACATTGTTTTTCAAAAATTTTAATAGTATATGTTATAGTCCCAAGCCCAACTAAAATTTTAATGATGGTCAAATTAAACATTTATAATCATCCTTAACATTTAAGATTCCTCTAATCATCCTTATTCAATGACAACGTCTTTGCGTAAAGGAGGGGGAAAAATCTCATGAGAAGATGACAATTCATCAATTTTTTGAGTTGCTTACTTGCTTATGTCAGTTGTGTTTTGTTTTAGTATATTGTATAGATAGATATTTTATTCATTAATGTAGGTACTTATAACATTAGCCTTTAGTTTATGATCAAGATAGTATTACCATGTTAAGGCATCACAACTATAAAAAAGGCATCCACTATTTCTAGCTATTTACCATTTTTACGAGGTTGTAATTATTTGCTTGTACATTAGAGATTTATGGTTCATCACCGATCGGTTTTAATCATCTTATAAACTGATTAAGGCAGAACAAATCTATTGTAGTACTGTTTCACTTATGGTGGTGGTAGCAGGTGTAAGGTTTTCGTAATTTAGATGGTATTTTGCATCATAGTGTCTCAGAACACATTCTAAAAAACATTCAGCGAATGAACTACATGTTACGACCTTTATTTTAAAAGGTGTTATGCGTCCCTGGCCTAGGCAAGGGTCAAGGTGCTAACTTTTGAGTATGAGCCTATGAGACGCCCGACAAAATAAATTGAAAATCCTAATAGAATCCCAGAAAAAATCAAGGAACATAAGAGAGATAAAAAATAAACAGAAAACAGAAAACATTCGTGATGGCCTGATGGGTGTTGTGTCAAATAATCTTCTTCTAAGGCTAAGACCATAAAACGCACTAAGGTGGCACTTGCCTTATAGTGCTAAAAGCCGCTCTAAGGCCCCAACATAAGGAATCATCTCGTTTACCCATTGCCCAACCCAAGGTGCTAGCCTTAGGCACGTCTACCAGAGCTTTTAAAAACTAAGGATTGGACAACTTAATCTATAGAACACATTGCAGTCCCACTGGACCAAGATTCAGAATAATAACATACACAATTACACTTAAGTTCTAGAAATCATATACTACAATGAGCCTTAACAAATAGGACGGAAGGATTGCACAAGAAAACTTACTGGCATCCCTATGTAGATAATTCTTCCGTGGAGCAGTAAAGAAGGCAAATCTGGTGGAGGTCTCCTTGGTCGGTGCTCATTGTAAGAAACAGACCTTTCAACCTTGTTCAAATAAAGAAAATGCAACGCATCAGCAAATCTCAATGAATAAAGAGTTGATCAAGATGTAATGTTAAAATTAAAGAGAAAGTATAAAACAGCGACAAAGAATATCATTTAGAACAAACCTGGCAAACAATTTTAAAAAAGGTCTAGTAATTATTTCCAGACCATTGCTATAGCAGTGAGCACAAAGCACTTGGGGCCAGGGCAAAGCTAAGAATGGACTAGAGGTAGCCTTCACCTTCCCCACAAGTATTTACTACATTTATGAGATTTAGAAGGTTTGTATTTATTTCGTTAGTCTAATTCTAGTTATTCATCCCTAATAGTTATTTGGCCCCCTAATGTACTAATCCTAGATTTACCCATGCCTTTTGAGTCATCAAACACCTCATATTGAAATGCTCCTACCAAAAACAAAATGTTGGAAACTATTGATAGTAAACACTCATGTGTTTGAATAAAGTTACAAACCAGTGGTCTCATTTCAAGGCATAAACAATGAGTAAATGTGTTAGTTCCAAAACATACACAAATGACTAAGAGATTGACCACCAACACTAGTAAATTCCTAATCACTCAATTTACCAAGCATTCATCTCCACAAACAAGACTAAGATTTTTGGAAAAGTTTTAACCTTAGAAATCAAATCAAACCAAAAATTGACATTTCTTAGCAAAGACGGGGTAAAAGTTTCTACACAAAAAAGGGGCCAACATTTTCCAATGACCAAAAACTTGTTCATCCGAAATTCAGTCAAGGTTCTCCGCCAAAGTCTAGTAGGGGTATTCTTAGCATGAAATGAACTTTATTAAATAAACCCACTTAGATTCGTTATCATATATGCATCGGAACCCCCATGTTAGGTAAGAGCCAACATAATCTTCAATCAGGGTGAAATCTTCCCACAACCACCAATGTATTCACCCTAAGAAAACAAGAACCCATCACGGCATTCATCCTCACTTTTGTCTAGTTAACAATAACATACATCATGCAACGAGAATAGCATTCTTCATTCTATTGGCCAGCAATGTACTTTTCTTTCGATTAACGCTCTTGGAAAGAGAAGGGAGAGAAACGGGTGATTATAAACTTAAGGAATTATTCCTCAAATCTTTCCCCTCAAAAATTGATGTCCAAACCAAGTAAAATACATCCCTCCAAATACCTCTCCTTCCTATCCTATGACTAACCCTCCAATTCCCTCAAGCCAAACACAACTATGTAATTTTGTTTGGATGCCAAGAAATTGTCAAGCCGGGGTTGCATTATCTATTTGAAATTTCCTATTCTGTATTTTGTACTCTTCTCATTTAATGTAACACACTCTATGTTTCGACTGCAGACATACCTAGCAAATAGTCATTCAAAGTAAATTTGCGTGTAATTCTTATATATGTTCTTTGATTCTTCGCCTGTTATGGTCTCACCCATTACAACAGTATTCTTCAAGAAAAACAACATCACTTCCAGAGAGGAGCTCACAAAATACAAATCCACCAAAACCCATTAGTTGTTACACATTACTAATTACTATTAAGTCACATAAAAGTTCAAAAAACTAAACCCATCAAACATCTAGGATAAATTGAAATACCAGAGAAGAAGCATACCTGGGCAGGAGTAGCCATAAGCTGGGGAGAATCAAACAAGTCCAAATAAGGGGGAGTATCAGAATTACCAGGTCTATTAAGTAGCAATTCGGGAGAATCAGCAGCAACTGAAGCGAGTTTCTTAAGAAACGGGTCTTTAGGGTTAATTGGAGGCATGGGTATTTTAGAAGCATTTCTGGGTCTCATCGAACAAAAAGTTCTTCTACTAGAATTAACTGAGGTTGAAGATGATGATATAGAACAAGGTGCCATCATGGGTACTTGCAAGCAATTCGCCATGATTATTGTATGAATTTTTGAAGGTTGGTTTGGTGATTTTGAGGGTTTTTGAGCAAGATGCTGCTGATATTGAGCAGCCGATTCGAATTCCAGACTCAAGAGAGAGTGTAAGAGACGGAGATGATAAGAACCAAGAACGACGTGGGTGTTGGGCTCAAACTAGAGGCCTCTACAACTCTAAAAAATGTGAAACATACTATGAAAATTTGAAACAAATAAGATTATTTATAAAAAAAAAAAAACATACAATAAGATCATAATCAAACTTTTTCCAAAACTAAGCGTGTAATTCGCAAATCTTAGGTTTGGGCTGTTATAAAAAAAAAACTGAAACAGGCTGTTCGCTGTTACTAACAGCGAACAGACTGTTTTAGGTCAAAAAGTCAAAAGTCAACAAAAGTCAACTCAATTGGCCGCTGTTAGTAAGAGCGGCCGATTACTTGGCTGATTTTTGTTGCCTCATCCTTTGTAAAGGCCCGCTGTTTGACCCTGTTTGACCTGTTCGCAGTTACTAAGTGCGAACAGACACTTTTTTTTGACCAGTTTATTATTGTTCGCACTTACTAAGTGCGAACAGCCCCAAACCTGTGCTCTGGGGTATCAAACGCTTATATTTGGAATAAGATTGATTATGATCTTATTGTATACTTTTTTTTGATAAATAATCTTATTTATTTCAAATTTTCACATATGATAGCACTGTTTAGGAATAAGTATTTCATTTCAAATTATAAATTTAATTATGAAATTATAAATAAAGAATTTGAGAATGATAAGGTTTGAGTAGTTATTTTTAAATTCTTAACTTTAACAAATTTAAAATTAATTGTGGAATTTGATCCAT
This sequence comes from Amaranthus cruentus, assembly GCA_019425755.1. Classification (NCBI taxonomy): domain Eukaryota; kingdom Viridiplantae; phylum Streptophyta; class Magnoliopsida; order Caryophyllales; family Amaranthaceae; genus Amaranthus; species Amaranthus cruentus. The sequence continues at coordinate 7,372,241 of CM033454.1, read as the reverse complement.
ATTCAAATTTGAAAATTTTTAATTTGTCAAATAATAGATTTGAGTCAATTCCAAATTTCCAAATGTAATCATCGTTCTCAAACATGGCATTACAATTTTAACAAAAAAAAATAAGTGTGTAATGTTCGAGCTTAAGGTCAGTTTACTTCGCAGTTATTATCGGCGAACAAAAAAATTGGTAAAAAAGAGTCGAATTAGTTGTTAACAAATGGAGACAATGTCATACTGTTAGAATAGAATGAAAATAAAGAATAGGAATAAAAAATGAAATAGTTTTCAAGATAAAAGTCCTGGGGGAGCGTGGAATTTTAATTAAAACTTTCATTTTTATGTCATTCCAAGTCCCTAAACAAACAAGGAATAAGACATTTTATCTTTAAAGTCTCATACTAAAGTCTCACAAATACTAATCCCCTGTGCCAACACCCGACAATATTTTGTTTCTAATGTCTATGTGGTAAACTAACTTATTTAAGAAGTATTCCTCTGTATCTTTAAATTTGCTGCAAAGCACTAAAAAAGCTATTACTCAAATTTGTGTTATGCAGCAAATTCAAGATGAGTACTTGTTTAAGAAAAGGTGATGATAATGGTTTAAGTGAATAAGTGTTTCTTGGACTCATGGATAGTTGTAAGTGTATATACACAAGTGATTTTGAGCATATGTAAGAGACTAACTACATATCATCATCATCATCCTACCCAGTATATCCCGCTCATAGAAACTATGGGCAGGGTCTGGGGAGGAAAGAACGGCGGCAACTCATACCCGTAAAGAAAAGCACGGCCAAAAGGAGTCCCCCGGCTCCAAGATGAAGGAGACTAACTACATAGAGCCATCTAAATTACGGACTATCAAATATTAGTTGAAATTACCTTCAATTTAGTTTAGCTACTTGTTTTTAGACTCAAAAATTAATATGTATTTTTATTCTGCCCCTACATATAGATACTCGAATATTACATGGTCTCCTATATTCCAGGCTCAGCAAACGCTTACTTTCTAAAATCATACAAGCAATTTATCATTTTATTTTTTATCATTTTATTTTCACTTAAAATACTTGTAGGACGCAGTCGTACTCGCACACATTTTTATTATATTTTACCCTATTGCAACTTGCTAAGTATAGTAAGTGGCAAATCGGGATCGAATCACAAAGATTGTGATTACTAATTTTAAAGATACTTCTAATTTATTTATTTATATAGAAAACATGCAAAGTAAAAAGATTAGGGAAATAAGTTGTGATTAGACTACTAAGAAATTAAAAATAAATTAAGCTTAATATAAGATAATAAAATATGTAAAGTAAATGGTAAATAGTAACAACATGCACTACTACAAACCATCACTTGTGCCACTAATTATGCCACCGGAATTCAAAATCCGTGGCAAGTTTTGATCTTGCCACGGAAAAAAAAGGTTTCAAGACAATATCACAACTATACCCAAATTTTTTGCCACGGGTAAATATATATCGTGGCAAAGATGCACTTGTGCCACAAATTATGCCACGGGTAAATATATACCGTGGCAAACAAACACTTTTGCCACGGGTAGATTAATATCGTGGCAAACAAGCACTTGCGCCACTAACCTTGCCACGAAAAATTTAATTTTTTTTGTGGCAAACAAATAGTTGTACCAATGATTATGTCACAAGACTCACAACGAAATATTTATCGTGACAAAAAATTTGTGCCACAAATTATGTCTCGGGTAAATATTTATCATGGCAAATAAAGACTTATAGGTCACAATTAAATAGCCATTGTGTGATTGTGTTATAAATTATGACACCTGAATTTAAATTTATCGCAAGTTTTGATCTTGCCACGGATAGTATTTTTTATGAGAAAAATAAAATAATAAAAAGTTTATCAAATATTTAAATTCAAAATCTTCATCCAACTTAATTTAATATAAGAAAAAAAATCTATAAATAATGATTCAATTTCATATATTTTAAATAAAAACATTTAAAATTATTTTTGAGAAACTTTTTTCACTTACCAAATACTTAAACTAAACCTTAAACAATGATTTTAGATAAGATTAAAGTATTTTCAACAAAAGAGAGAAAGGTTGTTTCTAACCTATTTTAAGACTTTTCCAATTTTGTATTTAGTGAAAACCAGATGTTATCATCCTCTTAAATTCAAGAACACATGAAAAATATTTTTTTCTTTCTCTAACCGTTACTATATAAAAACACGGAGCAATTCCGACTGAAAGTTTCTAACTAATTTTCCAACTGACAAGCGTTAGTCGGAATTTCCGACTAAATTGCTACTAAATCGATTTTAAGTTAGAATTTTAAATTGAAAAAAAATGAATATATGACTAATAATATAGTAATATACGACTAACAATATCGTAATATACTAATAACTAATAAGTGTTATCATAAGTAATATATATTAATACAAGTAATATTATTCTAACATACGACTAATTTTGTTGTATTTAGGAATATTAATTGATCAAATTTAATTTAATTTTGCAAGTAATTTTGTTCAATTAATTATAATTTTTTTAACTTACTTTTAATAATTTTGTTCAACTAGGTAATAATAATAATAATAATAATAACAAAGACAAGGCTCGAGATGATGATGGTCACTTGAGATTGTTAAAGCAATCACCAAATCTCATCTATGTGGAGGATCTTTGGGGTGCCTTGATGAGGGGTACGACGAAGAACAAAGACAAGGCTCGAGATGATGATGGTCACTTGAGCAAATAAGCAGCAGCCACGAGCCATTGAAGGGCGCTCGACCTGTCGAGCACATATGGCTCGGTCAAGCCACAAAGCGGTAGTAGTCCAGAAGCTCGAGAGTAGTCGCTCGCCTGGTTGTGGGCTTGTTATTATGTTGTGGGACTATATAAGGGGTTCTTAGAGTCACTAGAAAAGAGAAGAGGCAAATACATGTGAGATACTAGGGCATAGGCCATAGGAGTATTCTTGTATTAGCGTCTTTGTGTGGAGTTTCACCATTAAAGGTGAAACCTTTATGGGTTGAGAGTGAGCTCTTAACTATTGTAAGTTGAGTCATTAGTGTAATGTTGATTATATTAATGGTAAAATACTTTATTTGAGGGGAGGTATCCTTTGATACCTCATAAACACTTGTTTGTTTGTTTGCTATTCTCTTGATTGTCCTCTGGTTTTTGAATCATCTTCCACATTGTTTCTCTACCATTGCTGGGTTCTAGACCTTCTCTAGCTTTCAAAGATAAGGAGATCCTTTATTTTATGCATGGGGTATCTCTCTAGGACTCTTATGGTTACCAGGAAATGATCAAATTTAATTCCACCTTAGGGTCGCTTGGATTGAGAGTAAATATTTAAGGGGTAATAAAAGTTAAAGTAGGAATTTAAAGTTAGTTAGGTAGATGATTAAAGGAATTTGATTGTTGGAGAAATGGAAGAATGAATTAGAATGTAATGAAAAAATAGAGAAAATAGCAATAAGTTTCCTTATTTTGGGGTATAAATTTACCCTAGGGGGAGGTGGGAAAATTCTTTACCTCCAAATTAGTGAAATCAAACTCTTTTTCTATTCATCATTTTTTATCTACTCCTATTCTACCTCTATCAAAATTATTTCAATAACTTCATTTGCATATCTAATTACCTTTGTTACATTAGTTTGACTTTTTTTACTACCTTAAATATTTACTCTCAATCCAAGCGACCCCTTATATGCAAAACTCTCAAGTCAACTAGCTGTGCTTTACAAATGACCTCATGCTCTTTTGTAGAGGAAAGGGTAAGTCTTGCTGCTATCCTTTGTGAGTTTCTAGAGCTATTTGCAGCATCTTCCGGATTAAACACCAAACTAAAAGTATACTTCAATGTCCAAGATCAATAACATCTAGCCAAAACAAAGTTGTGGCGAAATAAAGTGGGAGTCAAGGTTAAGCCGGTTAGGCGGTCATGACCAACATGGCTCGGAAAGATGATAAGAGATCATACTTCATCGGAATGTGTAAACTACGCAAAAAGCTTGAGCCACAATCAAGTGAAATGATGAATAGTAAGCTTGCTGGAGTCCGAAAGTATAACCTTGTATAAATAGAAATTCTTAAAAAGTTCAAGCAGCATCCTGAACAAACTTATACATTCATTACCAAAGATCAGAAATATAGAAACACGGCAACATAGCACAAACAAATTCTAACCACCAAAAATGCATTCAATAACTAGGGATTTATAAAACAAGTATGAACAATCCATTTTGCTTTTATATCATGTTCCTTGAGATGAAGATTACTGTGCAGCAGCGACACCGTTTTCGTTTGTAGCAACAGTCTGTGTCTCACCCTTTTGCTCTTCAAAAACTTTAGAAATCCTCTCGATTGGTACGAGTGGCATATAATTTGCTACTCTGTAGCCCTTCTCAGCCCCTAGTTTCACTGTTTGGTTGTACTTCTCAGAGCAAAGAGCTGCTCCAGGGACAACCACCTCAGCCACCTTGGGGAAAAGGGGAAGACGGTTTAGTTTACGCCAAGCTGAAACTGCATACTGTTCTGCTACAGGCTCATATTTGGAATACATTTCTTTGGCTGTGGGTTCATATTTGTTGTAGGCATCCTTTACATATTCTGATGCAGTATCCACCACACCCACACGTTGGACATCTGAAGCCACACCACGAGCAACCTCAGGGGCCTTTTGCGCGGCAGAGTATGCTTGGCAAGACATCTGCTTCACTAGGGGTGGAACACGATCCTGCAGCTTAACCATAGTGTCATCAACCTGCAAACATCCACACATAATCAGGCAAAACTTCATATTGTCATATGTCTCATTGAATACACTTTCTATTGCATTCGTCCCTTGCAATAAAGAAATGTTCCCCGCTTTCTTTGATTCTCAAGCACACATTTTTTTCTCCTTTTTGAAATTATCCACACAATGGTAATGTCTCCACCAATTTATCTTTGTGCCATTATACGGGGACAAAGGAGTAAATGCTACCAGGGGCAGAGCAAAGATTTTAGAGGCCCTATTTATTTTTACGTTGTTTTTTTAAATGAAGCCCTTTATTATTATATTGAAACATAAAATTTTATCCACTTCAAGAAAAGTACTGTAACAATGTATTACTTCAAATACGAAAAATTTAACAAACAAATCACTTAAGAAGTCCTAGCTCAGAACCGGGACTGAATAACGCCATTTAAAATTTGAAGCCCCTTATTTCAAAGGGCCCAACGCGGTCGGCTACCCGGGATACCCCAAGAACCGTCCATCTACCTAGAAATATGATTTACAAGTCAACTATTCATGCAACCACATAGGAAATGAGATCTTTCATTCTTCAATACACTTATATTGATAGCTGATTGTACATAAATAACGATGTCAACAACGATGCCACTGATTTGCACTAAATTGCACCCTCTTCAACTAGGAATAGATCATAATCATGTGCGAAACAGGATACCTTCCTGTTATCGAAAGTATTCCCAAAAGCATGAAAAAGATCATGAAACCAATATACTGAAAAAGAATCTGTGACCCGAGGGCCGAAGCACATATTCCCATCACATTGAACACACAACATATAACGTATCAATTTAGTTTGAACACACAACATATATCATATTACACAGCACAGCCGCAACATGAAAACAATAGTGAAGGATAAACATTACAAAAATTGGCATACCTTACGATCAACAAACTTAAGAAGTTCAATGGGAACATCATGAAACCGATCATACACAGGACGAACAACAGTCTTGACTGTACCCTCGACAGTCTCTACACCGGGCTTCAAAGGTCCAGCCTTGTCCTTAGCATAACCATAAAGGTTTGAAAAGCATACAATGGCTTGGATTGTAGCAGCATGTACAAACTGAAAGTACTTCAAATTCTGCTCTTCGCTTCCATTCTTCAATAAAACAAAAAATATAATGTTAATACCCTCCGCAAAATATCATCTTTGAACGAAAAATGTAAGGCATTTACTGATAATCATCAACAAGATTTTAAATGATGATTGCTCCGCTTTGATACGAAATCAATCCAAAAACTTGAATGTAGTCAATCATATATTCATATCATAACACAAATCATCCAAATGAAAAGCAGACAGATAAAAAACCACAAGTACGTAATCATAAATTTAAAAAAAAACACTAAAAACCCCAAATCAATAAGAAATAGTGGAAAAGAAGCCCTTAAAATTAAACCGAATTATTTGATCAATCAAACAGACACAATAACACAGATTCATGATTCATCATCAAAACTACTACTCAATTCATTGAAACATCATCTAAATACAAACATGATTAAAACATATGAATAACCGGAATCTCACCATCTGTTTCTCAGGTTTCGAATCACTTTCCGCCATACCGTCTATAACCAAAACCGATATTCTGATTCAAACTTTGTCGAACAAAAAGAGAAAGTTAGGGTTACGTAATAGAAACGAATGAAGAAGATCAAAAGAAAATTGTTCTTTCCAAATCTGTAGAAATAAGAGAGAAAAGTTGGGAAAATTGTGATGAACTGATGATGGATGATCGAAGAAGAGAAATCGCACGAAGTATATATAAATAAATAAATAAATAAAACGAAAAATGAAGAAAAAAAATATAGGGTGAGAAAAAGAAAGGAAAGGTGTGGCGAAATATAAGTGGACCAATAAAATTAGTTAATTTGGGCGTTTAGAGGTTTGACTACTTGGTGATTAAGTAACGATTTCTCTAGAATAATCTATTTTGGAGGTACCTAGTAATTCTTAGCCGTGTTTAGGAAAGATTCTTCATTTGTTCGTATTTTCTCCGTTCTAATAATATTGGCTATATTTTTCGTTTTGGGAAATTTCATACTACTTACTATATTTCCTTTTTACTAAAAAAATCAATTATTTAAAGTTATACCTACTTCTATTTTTATTCTACTATATATCTAATTACTCCTTTTTTTTTTCATTTGTCAACAAATAATATTAAAAATTTCAAAAAGTCAATTTTTACCTACCGCTTATCATTGCACAGTAACTTCTTAATTTTTGTGTCCATGCAATGGTAGCAAGTAAATCAGAACGAAGGAAGTATTTCCCAAAATAAATAAGGAAAATTTAATACTCATCTTAATTTTAGATTAATTTTTAATTCGACATTTGTTTCAGTTTGCTGTCAGCATACTAATAGGGTATGCTGATAGAAAACGAAAGCTAAAGGTTGAATTATTATAAAATACGCCCTTTAATTCACAACTATTGTCTCATTTCGTAATCGGGTAAGTTCACTTTAAATGTCTCATTTCTATTTTTTGCATGGTTTTTTTTACCTAAATACTCCATGTTCATACAAGCAATGACCAAAATAACTCCACTTTTTCTACTTATAATTCTCCAACTACCACCTTTACAATTATCTTATATTGTACTCCCTCCGTTTCTTAAAGAAGTTCCCACTTTCCATTTTTGGGTGTTTCAATTGTTGTTCCCATAAAGAATCTTTCCATTTATATCACAAATTTTGGACAAAAATAACCCCACCCATCCTCATTTTAATATTTTAATAATGATTATGGGCCCACATATCTTACACTAACTCCATTTTAACATTTTTATATTCCCCACATGTTTCCCACTAACTTTATAAAAACATTTTTTAATTAGTTGTAGTCCCCATATTCTTCCACTAACTTTCTTTAAATACTTTTTTTAATATTTGTGGTCCCCACTTTTCCTCCATCAAATTTATTATTCAATAAAATAATATCTTCTCTATCTAAAAGATTTCACTTTTCTTAATTCCCGTGAACATTCTCTATGGGAACATCAATAGAGAACGGAGTAAGTATGTGTTAGACAATGATTACATCTTATCTTTAAACCTTAACTTTTTATCTTATAGTGTATGTGTTTTTTATTTTTATTGTACAATAATGAATAAATATGTTAATTAAATTAATTCTGGTTATAGAGATAGACTTTATTCAAAACTAATTTGTGTTAATTAGATTAATAATAAGAGTACAAGTTTGTTTCATGTTTAAAATTTTAACTTTAACCTAATCAATTTAAATTTTAATGTTAAATTGGTCAAGATCTATCTAAACATGATTCTTTTTTCACATTTTTAGAACGAAGAAATAAAATGCTATTATTATATGAATGGATTTCAAAAAACAAATGAATGATCAATAATAGTATAACACTAATATCAATAATAGTGTTAAAACATTGCGCAATACAAATACTCTATTGGATGCAACATAAAGGTTATAATGGAGCATAAGAGTACTTGTGCTCCTTAATATCGATCAATAAGAGTGGTACAACTCTTCCCCCAATAGATTATGTTCATAATGGACTTGGTTACCCTGGTTTTGAAGGCGAAGAAAGTGTTGATCTCAAATTATATTTGTCAATTGATTTAATGAATGCTCTCAGAAATGATCAAGAGTTCATAACTGCTTCGATACAAAAAAATTCAATTTTGATCTAAAAATGATCATTTCAGACCTTAAAGTGATTAGTTATGATCAATTTCAATTATAACTTATCAAATAAATCAATTGTGACCTTAAAGACATAAATTATAACATATTAAGTAGTGAGTGCACATTAAGAAAAAATATAATTAGGCTAAACTAAGCTATAGAAGGTGTTTGACAAATGGCTATAGTTGGTACCTGATAGCTAATTTTATTAGCTGGTTTGACCAGCTGATTTTGAACACGCTGCTATAAGCAACTTGTTCAAAAATAGCTTATTCGTATCAATAAGTTATTTCAACCAACTAATTTACTAAACAGTAGCATTAGCTGATTTGACCACCTAACCTTCTATTTATATCAATGGAAATTTCATGATATACCACTGAGTTTCTTCATAATTCACCATATACCATATCAAATGTTGTAGATCATCATATACCATTGAATTTTAGTCCGTTAGCACAACATACCATTAATGACAAATTCCGTTAGTCTGCCGTTTGTGGTAATTATTAATTCACCATATACCATTAATTTTTTGTTTTTTGCGTCAAATACCATTTTGTTAAAACAGTGATATACCATTACTTTTTTGTTTTTTTGCGTCAAATATCATTTTTGTTTGTAGTAATTATTAATTCACCATGTACCATTATTAATTCACTATAAACTTTTATCAATGATAGGATGAGGGTAAGTTTCTTCTTTGTCTTTAATTTGAGATTATAAAGTTGTGTACTAACTTAGTCTTGTTTTTTTTAGGGGGTTGAATCAGCATTGTTTGAGATGTTCCTAAGAGCAAAAAGGGAAAGAGGCACAAGATCAACAAATGCAGCCTATGCAAAGAACTAGGCCACAATGCAGTCACACGCAAAGCAAGAAATGCGCCGGCGAACACAACAGAACAAGAAGCTTCCTCTTTATAGCATGGAAAAACAAAGGGGAAGAAGAGAAAGACTACTAATTAGCACTGTTTAATGTAATTTTTTGGTGACATTTGGTTTGTATGACACTTTTGTTAACTACTTGGTTTGAATAACACTTCTTTTGTTTATCACTATATTTAAAAAGAAGGTATTTGACGCAAAAAAACAAAACAGTAATAGTATATAGTGAATTAATAATTACCACAAACAGAAGACTAACGAAATTTGTCATCAATGGTATTTTGTGCTAACAGACTAAAACTCAATGGTATATAGTGATCTACAACAATTGATGTGGTATATGGTGAATTATAAAAAAACTCAGTAGATAATTTGTTAAACACCCTAATACTATCACTCCCACCGGCGTCTGAAATCTCAAACCCAACCCTAAAAATCGAGAGGTCTAATTTGGGTCCAATAGTTTTGTACCGCCCTAATACACTCGCTGAAGACGACTGCCTGAAGGATGTTGATTTCTGCATGGTGAAGAACTGAATCTCACTTCAAACCATTCCGCCATGGCGTTTTCTCTTCAAAAGTTCATATCCTTTGCAAAACCATCCAGGTATTCCTCTTTCCCTCTCTTCTCAGTATTTTCATTTCCTCAACTTTCCACCGTTGAATCTTCTTATAGCTTTGAACAACAAAATCAACAAAATCTCTCTGTTTATAATATCATTCAAAGACCAATTGATTCCAGTAATATAGACGAATCTAAAGTCCTTGCTGAACTCTCCAATCTTTTACCAATTCATCATTGTACTTTGATCCCCAAGAATCTGTTTTCTCCCAGTCCCGAAAAACCCCTCATTGAAAACGAAACTCTAATTAGGGTTTCCCCTGATGAGTTTTTACCTCTAGAAGATAAGTTACGAGGAGTTTTTCTCCAAAAACTTAATGGAAAAGCTGTAATTGAAAATGCCTTGGATAATGCTTTAAGTGATGCAGATTTAAGTGTTGATGTTGTTTCTAGGGTTTTAGATCGGGGAAATTTAGGGAGTGATGCTATGGTTTTGTTTTTTGATTGGGCAGTGAAGAAGCCTAGTGTTGGTTTTAATTTAATGGTGTATCACGTGGTTCTTAAGGCTTTAGGGAGGAGGAAGTTTTTTGATTCTATGATGGATAAGTTTAGGGAAATGCATATTGAAGGGATAAGTGCTAGTTGCGAGACGCTTGAAATTGTGATGGATAGTTTTGTTAGGGCTCGGTGTGTATCGAGAGCAGTGGAGTTGTTTAGGAATTTGGATGAATTTGGTATGAAATGTGATGCTGAGAATTTCAATGTGTTATTGAGGTGTTTGTGTAAACGATCTCATGTGGGCACCGCGAATTCGCAGTTGAATTTGTTGAGGGGAAAATTGGTATTTGACTGTGTGACTTACAATGTGGTCATTAGTGGGTGGGCGAAGTTAGGCAGGCTTAGTGAATTGGAGAAGTGCTTGAAAGAGATGGTGGAAGATGGGTTTTGTCCAGACTGTAAGACATATAGTTATCTTATTGAAGGTTTGGGTAGAGCTGGTCATGTCAATGATGCTGTTAAGATATTTAAAACTATGAAAGATGAAGGGTGTCAACCGGATGAAAGAGTTTATAATGCAATGATTGCTAATTATGTCTCGGTGGGTGATTTTGATGAATGTATGAAGTATTATGAAGAGATGGCAAGAAGTAATTGTTCACCGGACCGAGACACCTATTCAAAAATTATCGGTGGCTTTCTTAAGGCTCGAAAAGTGGCTGATGGCCTTGAATTATTTGAGAAGATGTTGCATCAAGGTGTTATTCCTACCACTGGAATGGTAACGTCTTTCATTGAGCCCTTGTGTAGTTATGGTCCACCTCAAGCTGCTATGATGATTTATAAAAGTGCTAGAAAACAGGGATGTGTTATATCACTGACTGCTTATAAGTTGTTGCTTATGAGGCTTTCTCGGTTTGGTAAATGTGGAATGCTTTTGAAGTTGTGGGATGAGATGCAAGAGAGTGGATATTCCTCTGATATGGAGGTTTATGAGTATGTTGTTAATGGATTGTGCAACAACGGACAACTTGAGACTGCTGTTTGTGTTCTAGAGGAGGCTCTGCATAAGGGGTTTTGTCCAAGCAGGCTTATGTACAGTAAACTGAACAACAAATTAATGGCCTTTGATAAGGTAGAGATGGCATATAAACTCTTTCTGAAGGTAAAACAAGCTCGTGTTAATGAAAATGCTAGGAAATACTGGCGTTCAAATGGCTGGCACTTTTAAGCCTGCTAATTGTATAGTATCTTGTCAGGGTGAATTGGAGATGTAAAATTAATATAAATGGAGATGGTCAAATCCGTTTCTCTTGCTATGCAACACATTCTGGATGATAATGTTGGAGGCTACGGAAGAATAAGGGACTCTTATGCTCATGACTGAACTCAAAACAATTTAATATGAATTGTATGTGCTCCATTCAATCTCGTATAGGTAAGTTGAGGTTGCCCTTGATTATTCTGGTTACCAACTTATTAATGTTATAGAAGTACACAATTTTATTTGCTGGGAGGAGTTAAACTTAAAATAAGATGATTTCTCCAAATACAATTAGTAGTTGTTTCTCCTTCATCGTGATTTGCAGCTTTAGCCATCAAATCCGAAAACTAGGAGGCCTACATGACTACTTGTGTCTAAATAGTGTTTAATATCTGCATTTGAACTCCAAAATCTATTCAATTTGTATCTTCTTCAACTTGATTATAAATATTTAGCCATGACATTGGATAACTAGGAGGCCTACATTTGTTTCTTAATAGTTTAAGAACTCTGCATTTTGATAACAATCATTAGCTCCACCTCAGTGTGATTCTTAATCGATATTATTTACCTATTTTGTATGCTTTTTTTTAGTATATGACTTAGGTGGCCCAGGATCTGGTATTCTAATTTTAAGTCATTTTTTTAGGCTGGGGATCCCTTTTTCCACATCATTTATGATTCATAGTAGGGATAGCATTCAATAACTGGTGTCAGATATGTGACCTTGAGCAACAATTTTGTCATTCACTGTGTATAAATTGTGCTATTGTTCCTGCTCTATGTTGAATAGATTTATAAATTCTAGTTCCACTCATTTTTTCCATTGGTTTGCAAAGAGTTGGGTAAACTATTTCTTAGACCTGCAAATTTTTTGACTTTCTGGCATAGTCAATCTGAGTGCTGCTGCACTTTTGTATGTTGGTTTTCAGTTAGGTTGTTGGATCAGAATTATGCAAAGTTGAGAATGGCTTGTGATATTTGTGAAGCTCACTCTTCCCCTGTACGCCACTAATTAAATGGCCATAGTTTGATCCAAGGATTAGTTAGATACTTCAATTACTTGAGTTCTGTAACTCTTAAGATGGTGGGACTTTTATTGACTTGAAGTGAGTCGAAACGGGCAAAATTATTTGCAACCTCAGTCTTTACACTTTTTAAAGTGCTTTAAGTGCCGATCTTCTTCAGGATAATACTTTTTCTTGGATTTAGATATGATAACTCCTATTAATCATTTTGTGTCCAAGCTCTTACTGGAATGATGCAATTTAGCCAAATCTGACTCAGAGATGCTCCTTGTGGCATTGTTTTCTAATATTATCAATTTGTCATTGAAAGTTGCTTAACTGTCTTTGTCAACTTGATGATCTTAGGTGAAATGCTACAACTTACAAGTAGTAGCGACTCTGTCTGATCGATAAATTTAGAGAATGGTTTACATGCTGACCAGATAGCTACCTTGGAGATCATCTGTTATTTTATGAAGCATGCCTTTGGTACTTTTTCATAATGTTGGCAAGTTTTCTACGATTTTCTTTTACACACGCTTTTTTGTTAGTCGTTTTTAATTCCTTTTCCTTTTCACTACTTGAATGAAACCATTTTGTTGAAACTGCTCATGCCATTTTGTTGTATCACTGTACGTTAGAACTTAGGAGTTAATCTGTAACCAGATGGTCTACACATTTTGATTTCGTGCAAATCTTTCTCTACTTTTTTGTGTGAATTTGTAAGAATACCCTTTTATGTTATCCCTCTAAAAACTACTAGTAGATTTCTTGATGTATTCAGATGTTGTAACATGATTAGGGACACCAATATCTTTGACATTGTTGTTGTTGTGATGTCATGAATCATGATAGTGTCTATATCACCTTGGCCCAACGGACCACCGGTGGCTACTCATGGAGACTGTAGACTAGCCCCACAGACCAACACAAGTCTTTCCAGCGTACTTCGGCTTCACTCGTGCGCACCCAGGAAAACTTCTCAGGAGGTCACCCATCCTAAGATTGCTCCACACCAAGCACGCTTAATTGTAGAGTTTCTTAGCAAATGGACTCTCTAGAAAAGAAGATGCACCTTGTTGATATGAGTAGTCTATCAATTCCTTTTCAAGCTAAATCTGGGGTATCACAGTGTCTCTAAGCATTTCGAAATGTAATATTTCTATATGTAAGTTCTCATCATCTTGTTGTCTGTTTGGATGGATTTGCGTCTTGCCTCATTTGTAATTCACCTTGAAAAATGTTATGTTTGTTTGTAGGTTTGCTTATTCTAATCAGATTTCCCCTATGGATTAGTTTGTCTGGAGGGGGGAACATGTGTTCATATGCCGTGTTGCGGCGACCGAGTATCCATCATCCTACTAGTCTACTATCAAGAGCTACATTGAGCTTTGTTGTATGGACTCTTGGCTGAGATTTTTTTCCCGAAAAGTGAATTTATACTTGGAAGTTGATAGAAGATTTTTTTCCTTTCAAAAGTCTACAATTGGGAGTATGTATTTTTGGTTCATTTATGTATCATATTGTCGTCGTCATCATATCCGGTGTATTCCGATCATAGGATTGGCTATGATCAGAGTCTGAGAAGGGAATGACGACGGTAACTCATACCCATAAAGAAGAGTGCGGCCAAAGAGTCACTCGACTCGAGAAAGGTTCATAGATGAATCCTCAGGAAAAAAGAAATAAGCAAAGACATACCATGAAAAGCTCATTTATCATTGGATTACTCTATAGGCTTGTTTGGTTTTTGATAATAACGGTGTTAATGAAAATAGTTTGTAGTATAAATTTTGTAAGTTTTGATAAAATGTACTATTATTTTCATGTTAATGAAATTTTGATCATAAAATAAAATAAATAAAAAGTAATTTTACAATTCTCCTTTTATCATTTTTCCAAATAGTAATGAATTATGAAATGATTGAATTTTATGAAAAAAATAGCACAATCCACCATACAAAATAGGTGCACTTGAATCATCAATATCGTTTCCCTCAACCTCAACAAAAGTAATATCGTTACCAACCTTCAAATTCTTCTTAGCTTTACAAGAACCAGTTTAGAGAGTTCATCATCAAAAATAAACAAAATCAGAAAAAAAAAATTTAAATAATAAAACTTTCATTCTATCAAATGCTTCCACGTAGAGGTGATTTATTAAGTTTACAAATAACTGTTATTTACTAAAACGTTCTCGTTCATTATTACTTCCTAAACAAACTCTTACAAATCAAGTCATTCACAATTGGATGTCCAACTTCGAAACCCCCGATTTTCTCTCACCTTAATTTTTGCGACTTTTTCTCACTAGATTAATTTCCCCGCTTGATGAATATTATCATCATCATATCCAGTGTATCTCGCTCATAGAAAACTATGATCAAGACATGGTGAGGGAAGAACGATGCAAGCTCATACCCATAAAGGAGAGTCCGATCAAAGTGTCCCTTGGCTTGAGAACGGTCTTCAAGAGCAGGCCCGGCTAATAGGGAGGGCAATCTGGGCTTTAGCACAGGGCCCCAATTATCAACAAAAATTTGAGGGGCCAAAATTTCTATTATTTTGTACTAATTTTATTCTTGTAAATTACTTCATAAATTGGTATTCACATCACTCCCCATTATAAGTTTATAACACACACTTTCTTGTTTCAAGTAAGTAAATCATATCAATTTTCTTTTTTTTGTGAATATAATTCTAAAATCTCAATTTCAAAGAAAATTACCGTAACAATTATTTCACAGTAACAATGACATAAATTGATAAATTATTCGTTTATTCAGATTTGCTGGGTATTTTGAACTATTGTTGAAATTTGCTGGGTATACCGTATAATTGGCATATACTAGTATAAGAAATAAGAATATTCATGGCAATGGCAATTGGCATCAACCTTTCATTTGGGAAATGGATAATTGGGTTTTAGTATTTACTTTCTGTCTTTTTAATTACCTCTTGTAGGTTTAATGGTTTATTTACTTTTGATTTTTTTTGCCTTTAATTTGCTGATGTAATTGGGTAATTGATTTTTAGTAGTTGCAGACTTGCATAATAATTTATTGTTGTAGATGATGTGACATGAAATGAGTATTTTTTTCTAATTTTAATTGTATCCATTTTTCTTATGATTGTAGGTTTTTAATTTTTTTAATTTGCCTTTTGGAGATTTGTTTCAAGTGTTTTAGAAGAATGAGACTTTTTAACTAAAATATTAGTAATAACTTAAATTGAATTGAAATATTCTTAAAAAAAATTTGAATTTAAATATGACTTACTATTATAATGAAGTAATGAGTTTTTGGTTATTTTTAAAAATAGTATTTGGCATTATTGAAATTGTAAATTTATTAGTAAGGGCCCAATTTAGAAATTAGAACAGGGCCTCGTATATATTTAAAACGGCCTTGTTCAAGAGAGAGACCCACTTGATGAATGAACAAGTCAAATAATCTTTATTAACAATGTTACATGCATTATATATGATATACGTATGGGAACTAGGCAAAATGACTATGTAAAGTCATATATAACATGGCACCCAAATGCAATGCAACTGCAGGGGAATCACTCGATTGACTCGAGCATAGCTGCTCGATCGAATGTGCTTCAGTAACAGGTTTTGTTCTCTTTATGCACACTACATAATATATCTTCTATTCGAGCTTCCTGAATACTATTAACAACCACTCTAGCTATCGAGCATCCTGAATACTATTAACAACCACTCTAGCTATTGAGATTATGAGCAACATCTAACATAACACAAAAGACATAAAAAACCCAGATGGATAAACCTCTTTCACCACACTACGACTTTTAAACCACTCTAAATAACATACGAAGTCTAACTTATGAAATCCCCTTCAAAATTCAATTTTAGCATCAAATCATCACTTAAAATTGTTGAGTCATCGACTTATCGTTGGTATTATCTACACTATAGCTTGTTTACTTATATTGAACTTGGATCTTCAACAAAAATAATGATTCTTTTCCCTTCTATGATGAACCTTTAGGGCAACCTATTAAACTTGATACTAAAGGAATAGGTAGTCTTTGTTTATTACACATTGTTCATATTTACTCTTTCTCTAAAGTTGCTAGAACTAGGAAATCAAAATGAGAGCTTTACCCATTTCATATAGCAAATTTAATGCGATAAAAAATGCATAACTTGACCAGTTGACCTACGTCCAGTCGTATGTTTTGTGCGAGATGTAACTTTTTTAGAGAGAAGTTAAGCAAAAAAAACTTATCACGATAGTTTCATGGTTTAATTCATCGTCTATATTGTTTCAATGTTGAAATAGAGTTGATAGCGTTTATTTTATATATAAATCATAGAGAAAAGAGTTAGAGACAATATTAAATTTTAATATATAGATATTTTAAAAATGACGACACAATTAAAAGAACATTTGTGACCAAAAAAGAGTCATTTTTCTTTACTTTGACTTGTGCATTACCCTCATTCCACCGATCCTGACTTATGTGAAATATTAGGTTATTGACTCTGATGGTGACTTTGAATAAGAGGGTTTCCACTGATTCTAACTTATGCGGAATATTAGGTTATTGACTTTGGTGGTGACTTTGAACTCTTGGGTAACAAGTTAACAAATAATAATTATATTTCAAAAAAAAAAGACAAATAATAACTAAGAAACATCGGACAGATCATCATATTCATCATCATTATACCCAGTGTATCCCGCTCATAGAAAATCATAATCAGGGTCTGGAGAGGGAGGAACATGTCATGCTCAGGGTGCGATCAAAAGAGAAACATAGGACATATAGTGAGTCATAGCCAAAACATAACACTCTTAATCTCTCACAAGCTAGTCGCTGTGTTCCAACTTCCAAATACCAAATTACCAATCTTGTTTACTTTTTGCGCAAGACTCCGTCCCTTCTTCTCTTCTCGCCGTCTTTCTCTTTGTTTCAATGGCGTCGGCGATGGTAGAAGATCCGAACTTTCAGGAAGATCAGCTTGCTAATATGACCACTGAAGATATTGTTAGGGCTTCTCGTATTCTAGACAATGAGATTCGCATTCTCAAGGTATATTTCCTTTCTTTTTTGTGGTTTTTATTGCTGTTCTTTACTTGTAAAAGGCGGAATTTTGATTTAGGGTTTGAGTTTGTAAATTATTTGATTGCGACTTACTTTTTGGGGTTTGTGATTGAATAGGAGGATGTACAGAGAACATCTTTGGAGTTGGATTCGTTTAAAGAGAAGATAAAAGAGAATCAAGAAAAAATTAAGCTTAATAAGCAACTTCCTTACCTTGTCGGTAATATTGTTGAGGTACTATTTTTTTCTAAGTTTTGCTTGATATAATTTACAAGCCTTGAGTTTTTCATTGCAGAGAATTTTGTTTTTAATTGACTTTAGTACTTTTTGGGGACAATTAGGGTTTTTGGTGATGGGAACAGCAATCGTGTTCAGTAGATGATGAAGTGTTTGTGGCATTTGCTTTATACAAAAATTACCCCCTTACCTCTACTAATGTAGTAGAGAATTAAGGGATCCATCTCTACAGGGAAATTCTGATATATTATTATGGTGCCAAGTAATCAAAATGGAGGTTTAGTGTGAAAAGATTGTATCAAGTGCTAATAAAGAGTGTAATTTAAATTGATTGAAATAACAATGGAGGGTAATACATTAGTTAAATCTTCACCTTACCAAGAGTTTCATTTAATTCAATTCTTATAACGCGCATTACAGCTTTAATTATTTCTAATTGTAAACCAAGATTTTCTTTTTGTTATAGTGATGGATGGGTAGCATCTCACACAACACCGTGCTTGTTAAGCAGCCATTTAGACTTGACTTAAAACAACATCATGATATGCAGTTTTACTGAGTCGGCAACCGCAAAACATTAATGTTTAATGTTTTTCAGTGAAATGTTATTAATCAATTTGAATAGCTTATGTGCTATTGGTAAATTTGGATTTCGAGCTGCTTGTTTCTGGAATTAAGTTGCTTGGATTGTTTAAGAAGCTAGATGAGTTATTGATATTCTCTGTGTTTCTGGGAAAATCTGTCCGCTAGAAATACCTTGGTGGCACTTTGTATATGTATGTATGTATGTTTATACAAGTACAAATTTTGTGGTGTAGAATCATCAATTTAAGTCATCTTTTATAGGTGTCTTTTTAAATATTTTGTTAGTAAGGTGTGCTTTTAAATTTTTTGTTAGTAATGGTTATGTAGAATCATGAACATATCTATACATGTTCTCATGTTTGTTCATTTTTGCCCTTATGTAAGATAATAATTTGTGATTGGAGTATCTAAATATCTATGATACTTGTCTTTCTGTTGTGTATGGTTCATCACTGAAGTTATTGCGTCACTATTGTACATTTTGAAGAAGTGTGATTGGAGTATCTATGATACTCGTCTTTCTGTTACATTGATTCGAATGCTTTTATGTTTTAGGTGTTGGAACCAGATGGTAGTTTCTAAACTATTATTGTCTTAAATGATTCTTTTCTGTTGAATTGAAGACTATATAAAATGCAACATGTCCATTTTAGACATGCAAGGATATCCAATTGAGTTCTTATATCACATAACTTGGTTATGTAATCAATGTTCATCTAACTCCCTGTGGAATTCAGTTGTGTTAAACTTTTTTTTTTGGTACTACACATAATATCATTTTGGTGAAGTGGCCATTTTCTTCAGATTGGCCTTTTAGTAGGCATGAGTCGTGGATAATATTTATTGAGAATAGATCAGTAGAGTGTGTTGTGTAAACTATGATGGTTAACTAGGCTCATTTCTTAATTTCTTCTTGCTCTTCCTTTGATTTCAGATATTGGAAATGAATCCAGAAGACGAGGCTGAGGAAGATGGTGCCAATATTGATCTTGACTCCCAAAGAAAAGGGAAATGTGTTGTGCTTAAAACATCGACCAGACAGGTGTACCATCTTATTTAATGCATTTTCTTCTTGTACCTGCTAGAATTTGTGGCACTTTATTAAAATTGCAATTGTTTTGTTTTTTAAATGGTCCTTATGCGAGCCACTTGTTGTGAATATTGCATGTTGTCATTGTTCGTTAATCTTCCTTGTTTTCTATTATGCAATATTATCACATTTAGTTTTCATTTTAATAAAATTTTGACGTTGGTATTCTGTTTGTATGCAGACAATATTTCTTCCTGTTGTTGGACTAGTTGATCCTGATACGCTGAAACCTGGTGATTTAGTTGGTGTCAACAAAGATAGTTATCTTATCCTGGACACTCTGCCATCGGAATATGATTCTCGAGTAAAAGCTATGGAAGTTGATGAAAAACCAACAGAAGATTACAGCGATATTGGAGGCCTGGAGAAACAGGCAATTATTTTTCACTTGTTCTCTACCATCAGAGAAACCATATATATTTTTTTTTTGGGATTATGAAAAAATGCTTTGGTTTCTACAGATTCAGGAGCTTGTTGAAGCTATTGTTTTGCCAATGACGCACAAGGAACGTTTCCAAACAATAGGAATCCGTCCTCCTAAAGGAGTTCTTTTGTATGGCCCTCCTGGAACAGGAAAAACTCTTATGGCGCGAGCATGTGCTGCCCAAACAAATGCCACTTTTCTGAAGTTAGCTGGTCCGCAGCTTGTCCAGGTTTGTTTGGAATGTCTATCCTGCTTTTGTATGTCTAGAAGTAAATGAAGCCGGTTTAGCTTTTTGTCTTGCTTGAAAATTTTATATCATGTTTTTACCTTGAGTGTCTAGTTACCTTTCCTGGGTTAAACTTAGAATAATTAAATGTTTTTCTCTTGTGGTAATACACTTCTTGAACATGTGGTTCTGTCAGATGACTGCTTGGTAACAGTAGTGTTTTGACTTCTATCCAACTATAATCTTTGATTAGCTAAAACAGTGTTACATGTTTGAAAGTTTCATATTGAGTGATGTTTGGAATCACAAGGTCAATGATCTCAGTCTGACAAGAAAGTTTCATATTGGGTGTCAGAGGAAACTAGTACAAGTGGAAATTAAACTATATCTTTATTCTTTGTTTACAGATTTTAGAGTTGTGTATATAATGTTAGAAGTGTGTTTATCACGACAAAGTTGATGATGTTTAGCGTGTACTTAAAGATATGTTCATTTCATCTCTTTGTTTTATTTGTTTCTAATTGCTGGAGTTTAGAGGTTTGGAACTTTTAGCTTCTGTAGTTCTTTGTGATAGTTGTGATATATACCTAGGCTACCATGCCTCAAGAGACTATGTCAAAGTAATGTGTGCCCATTAAAATGGAATAAGTGAGGAACTAGTGGAATTTGAAATAGTGGTCATTTGTGGACTTTAGCTACTTTAGGACTTAGGTGCTTCTAGCCATCTAGGGGTTGAACTTCATTATTATGCTTGCTGATTTAGATCTATATTGGCATTTGTTCAACACTAAGCTGTTAAGAAATGTCCTTTGCTTTACGAGTCATAAATAACATTTTTCTTTGTTGTACTATGTAATAAAGACAAGAACATAGATACTAAGATTATAAAAAAGTTAAAATTGGAGCGGGTGTTGCTTTTGGAATTAAAACTTAGAAGTGGGTTTCCCATTCTGTAAGATGTGAATGGATAAGGATTGAAGGTTTGGAGTGTTGTATAGGGAATGACTTCGAGTTTCAAGGATATCTAATGTAGCGATTTCTCCTATTTAAGAAGATTATGATTCATCCACATTCCAACCCTCTGTTTCTAGTTAGAGTTGATTGGTTTTGAGGGTGACATCCAAATGAATTGAGACATTTTGAAAGGATAAAAGTCAAGGATGGCAGCTCCTACATGATTTATTGTGAGGAGTTTTTTGGTTTTACTTAGTTGCTTGTTTTTTGTCCTTGTATTGTATCTATCCATAGTTTTCTATATGCATTGATGCTAATTCTCTTTGGTCCCATGATCTTTTAAATGTTATAGTCCAACAGAGGTCCCTCATCATTGACAGATCTATGTTAGAGCCATGTGATCCTTTAAAAAAAGAAAAAAATTAGCTTCTATTGCACCTTGTGGTCTCTCCCACATGGAAGGTGAGGATTCAGAGCTGATTGGATGGGTCATGTTAAAACCCAAAACAAGGGAAGAAATCAGAATGTGTTTTGGAAGATAAATCAATAAATTTTTTAGGATACAATACAAAATAAGAAATGTAGGGTAACTATACAAATCATAAAAGCAGGATAACAAATACTTGTTTGTTCTAAGTTTAAGGTTATTATAATTACATTCGAATAATAGACTCAATTGAACATGTCAAAGTCAAATTTCAAATTGGGGAAAAAGCGGGAAAAGAAGAGTTTACAGAGAATAAAGGATAAAAATTGAAGATAGTGAATTGCAATTTTGGTTAAGGAGAAAGTGTAAAAATTGAGAAAAAAGCATGATGAAGAGGAGTTTTCCGTAAAGAAGACAATAAAAGGTTAGGGTTTTTGTTTTGGGGCTTGGGAGGAGATTGTCAAATGTCTTAGTGAGTTTCATAGTGTTTAATATTCATTCTTTCTCCTTTCATTTTCCATGTTTTGCATTGTTTTGTTTATGTACTCCTCTGCCCCTTGTGATGTCCTCGTGAGATTGTTCTTTAGGGATAATGCTAAGATTAAGAAAAATGAACCGGTGTGTATTTTAGTGGTGTATTGTAGGTAAGACCATGTCTTTTAGTAGTGTAATTATAGATTTTTATATAGGAAAAAGAATAAATATAGTATTATTAGGGTATTATAATTTATAAATGGCCCATGTCCATAAATAACTATGGGGCAAACTTAGTAGGGTGGACTGAAATAGTATATAGGACAAAATTAAGGGGATGAAGAGAGTATAAAATTATGTTCAATGAATCCAATCCAGTTTTTGTTGTTATTTCTATAGGTTTTATTGGTGTTATGTAAGATTTTAGGTTGGTATTTTGTTGATGTGTTAATTGTTCAAAAGTTCTTGGTCCCTTTTAATTTGTCTCAGCTTTTATTTTGTGTTGTCACATTCATTATGTCGCATTTTCTTATTTGGAAACTGACTTTATTATCTTTAATTTTTTGCACACTTTCAAACTCTTTTTTAATGTCTTCCACGTAATTCAGTTTATCTCTTTATCAAATACCAAATTTATTGCACTAAAAGACAAAAATTAACAACTTTTCATTTCAAAAGTGGCTATTTCACGGGGATAGAGGAGTATATTGGAAAACATGAGATTTTTATGAGCAAAACTATAAAAAATTTTCTACTGTTATGGTGATTTTGAATCCTAAATCCTCCACTGGCCCTCATCCGTTGTTACCACAACAAGCACTCCTCTTTCTCTTTGTCGTTGCAAGAATGGGATTCTAGTGGTTGATTGTGTTCACTAAAATACTAAATTTGATGTTTTCGTGCTTGAAATCCACCATGATTTAGCTCATTAACAGTGTAACTTTCATCTTTTTCATTGTTGGTGCAAATTAAGGTTTCTTCAAACCATCAATATTTGCCTCTTTTTTTTCAAATTTAAGTCGGTTTAAATTGTAACTTTAGTACAAGTAAGATAATGAGAAACACTATAAAGTTAGAAGAGATTGGATACATAATTTTGAGCAATAGGGACATCCAACAAGATGTCTCCCATAAAATTGAGTGTGGATGGAAAAATAGAGAGCGGCTAGTGGAATATTATGTGATCGAGGTGTAAAGGATAATTTTTATCGAACGACCATTAGACCGACGCTACTATATGAGTCAAGATATGGGGCTAGGAAGATAGTTGTAAGTTCTTTTGTAAATCTGTAATGCATGAGTGTTTCTATAGGTTGGAAGAGTATTTTTGCAGCAGCTGAAACCTGTATATTTGTTTTATATTTTAGATGTTCATTGGAGATGGGGCTAAGCTTGTGCGTGATGCTTTTCAACTGGCAAAAGAGAAGGCTCCTTGCATCATATTTATTGATGAAATCGATGCTATTGGTACCAAGCGGTTTGACAGGTGAGCATCTCTTACACCATCCTATTATCTGTGGTACGACTGCTGTTTTTTGGTCACTCTATTTCTCATAATTAATTCAAGTAACTAAGAGTAGCCATAATCTTTATGTAGAGAGTTATGTAACATTCTCTATCTTCATTGTTGACTATATTTAGCATTAAGATGTACACTTTTTCGACTGCAGTGAAGTGAGTGGTGACAGAGAAGTGCAACGAACTATGTTGGAGCTTTTAAATCAGCTTGACGGCTTTAGTAGTGATGAAAGGATTAAGGTAATTGGGTTGTTGTTCTTCAAATCCTCTTCACCCCATTCGAAAGGAATAAAAAAGAAAAGAAAAAATAGATTGAGGTTGCATTGATCTTAACCAGAAACTTACAAAAATGACTGCATTGTAATTTTGATATTTTTTTTTGCTGCAGGTAATTGCAGCTACCAACAGGGCGGATATTCTGGATCCTGCCCTCATGCGATCTGGTCGACTTGACCGTAAGATTGAATTTCCTCACCCAACCGAGGAGGCAAGAGCTCGTATTTTACAGGTTAGGTCCCGGAATCATAAAATATATATTCGGGTATTGTTTATGATGTTTGGGAAAATTTATATTGTTGAAGTATTAATTTCTCAAAATATCTCTTGTAGATCCATTCAAGGAAAATGAATGTGCATCCTGATGTAAATTTTGAAGAATTGGCTCGCTCCACAGACGACTTCAATGGTGCCCAGTTAAAGGCCGTCTGTGTTGAGGCAGGCATGTTAGCGCTTCGACGGGATGCAACAGAGGTTTCTCTCTTGCCTTTTTAATTTTTGATTTGTCTGTATTTAATTTTTTGGCTTTGAGGTTTGTTTTTTTTTCTTACGGTCTTCGAGATGTGTTGAAGTGAAGTTCTATTAATTTTCAGGTGAACCATGAGGACTTTAATGAAGGGATCATTCAAGTCCAAGCAAAGAAGAAAGCAAGCCTAAATTACTATGCTTAGGATTTTATTCATTTGGTTTGTTTCAATATTGTATGTACGCTGTTGATGTTATTTATGTGGTTTAAAATTATAAATTGCTTCTAACTTGTTCTGTATTGAATATTGATGAGGCATGCTTTTTTCACTTCATCAATTTTAGTATGAACTTTTATTATCCAAATTAACTTGACTTTTGAATCGAAATTAACTTGATGATACGAAAAAACACCCCTAATTGGATTATTTTTGCACCATTAGAAATTATTACAATATGACCCGCCCAAGTTGTGAGTTGTGACTTGTGAGTTGCAAATTAGAAAAGAATTTTAACCTAGATATTAAGAATGATTCAACAAATGAAATTTTGTAGTCATATATTATCTTAACTATCACTAAAACAAAATATTGTTGATGTTATCGCTTTTTAAAATTATTTACGTGTCATTTTTTTTAATAAAAATTTTCCATCTAAAACTTAATGATGATGTCATTGTATTTATTACTAATGTTTATATCTTTGACTTTTTATTTTCTAATTATGATTAATTTTTATCATTATTGATTAAAATTTTTACTTTTTAGATCATATTATTTAATATATTGAAATCATATATTTTATTTTAGGGAAATTCTATCTGGTAAGCATCAGGTATAGTGAAACGTCCCAAGTAGCGAGTCTTGTTTGCCATTCTACCAAATAGCACTCAACTATTGCAAAAATATCTACCGTAACGATATTAGGCAAAAAACATTAAGTAGCCGTTAAGTATTCAAATTACTAAATTACCCTTGTTTAATTCTTAAAAAAGATGGTCCTTCTCCTTCTTCATTTCACACATCTTTAGATATTGGTAACATGATTGCACTGGAAACACTTGATTTGTCATTACTAATGGTTTGATGAAGTTTGCCAAGCACGAAGACCATAAACAGAGATCGATTCTCATTAAACAGATACCAAATTCTTTTTAAATTGAATTTGCATTTCCATTATTTGGTCTTCTTCCTCTGCTCTGTTCTTCTTCCTATGAAGCCGTCGTAATGTTCATACTCATTACTCTTTCCTTTTTATATACCTAAACTTCTACCATTTTTCTACCAATCCAGCTTTCAGCTACTTTCCCCTCCATTTCAGCTGGAAAAATGCTAAAAAAACCATTGTTTTTAAGCTTTTCTACTGCAAAACAATGGCTGCTTCCAATACTAAAAACAGCCCAGAAGAGATTGCAATTCCTATTTCTCCTCTTGAAAAAGAGCAATCTCCCAAAATGGGTCCTCAAAATAATGAATTTGAGAAAAAACCCATGAATTTTTAAAGAGAAAAAACCCAAAATAGGTCCTCAAAATGGGTCCTAGATTTTCGAACCAATCTTCTTTTAAAGAGAAGACTCAATTAAGTGCTAGAAAAAGTTGGAGAATGACAATCAAATTGGTATTTGAATTGGTTGTTTTTTTTGTGTATTTTACAATTTAACGAGATTGAGATGGGAAATTGAGTGGAATTTTGTTAGTTTTGAACAAGTTAGTTTGACTTCAATGGTTGTTTAAGGGAATGGGTGAAATGAGGAAGAAGAAGGAGCATGCTTTTATTAGAATTAAACAAGGGCAATTAGGTAATTTCACAATTGAACGGAAAAATTAACGTTTTTTGACCATTATAGTTACGGTAGATATTTTTGTAATAGTTGAGTGCTATTTGGTAGAATGACAAACAAGAATCGCTACTTGGGGCGTTTCACTATACCTGGTGCTTACCAGGTAGAATTTCCCTTTATTTTATTTTCTTTCAATTATTTATAAAATCTTTACAATGTTATTTATTAAATGAGTATAAGATATTTCGAGATAGTTAAAACATAAGCCATAAATTTTAATTTTTTTATTTAATTATAAAATATATTAAAGTTTAATAGAATCGTACATTGTACGGGCAATATCTAGTTTATTTATTAAATAAAATAAAAGGCAACAAAATTGGTCACAAAAGTAAAATATGATCCCTATGTGGCTCTCTCTAGATGAGTTCAAAAGGGGAGCACGAGTCATTGTTTAAGACCTCGTTTTTTAACAGACCTCCCACATAAAAAGGTTGTCACAGAAAAATAATACTACTTCTTCCGTTCCATAATACTTGTTACTGATAGTGAGTTGGTGATATGTTTCCACACAATATATCACATTCAGTAGCAATTATTATGGAACGGAAGAAAAATATTTTTTTTTATTTATTTTATTTATTTTTTTTAACTATGTAGTATGAATTGTCGATCTCTTATAACAAGCTAATATATTCGTAACTCTAATTTCCCTAATATTCAGATTCTATTATCCTCAATTGTGATCGTCACATAACTCGCTAATTCAATACTAATCTTTTTCATTTGTTTAAGTAATTTTTTTTAACTTTTCAAGAGAGAATGAAGGTAAAATCATTTGTATATTGATCTTTTTTATTTATAAATAAACAGAATATTACGAATTACTATTAGATTATTAAACATGATGAAAAAAGTATAGAATGTAAATTTTGACCAACTTTAGCTTTTAAATCATTAGTGAAGTGATGCCTTATTGCCTTAATTTTTCTCTCATTAATATTCATTAAATTCAAAATTTCAATTTTAATATCTACACGTTAACATTATATAATTAAAAGAAATATTTTGAGTACAAAAGTATTATATTAATCAATTCAATTAACCTATTTAAATCAATTTAAAATTGTCTCACGAGTTACGATAAACAATTTTAAATAGGAATTTGCACATTTAATATCATACCCTTTCTTAATTTTTTCCTCTGTGCAATCTTAAAAGAAATTTAGATCCACAAACTATAAAACCCTAAATAATTTCACGAACAAAACATAGAAGCATAATAGAAAAAAGACTGAGACTTGAAAGTCAAATTTAAGAGACCACATTAGATGACACAAATTCTCAAATGAGACGCTATTTCTATTGGATTGGCTTATGTTAATTTATTATTTTAAAATGATCACCTATTCATTTCAAAACATTCATGATCCCTTCACGAACCAAACTTGAATCTTTCAATTCATTTGGCTCTCACGCTCAATTACTTCAATTATTTTGGCAAATTTCCATACCTTTTTTGAATGTAATGAACCTATCCTCTCTTCTCTGGTCATGTTCCACAAAAAATGGAAACGAATCACTAATCAAGACTCGAATATTTGGAGGACTCTTCTAACCCAAACAAAAAAATAGAAATATATTTATATATTTCTATAGTTTTAAAGTGATCATTTTTTATAGTTTTAGAATAATGACTTATAATCTTTATGTAATTAATTACGACTTTAAAGTGATCAATTGTAGGCCGCTCATGGCATGCTGAGATAATTTCATACAAGACTTGTGGTAATAAAAATAAAAATAATTCTCCAATAATAATAATATCTAAAATTCTCAACAAAACAAAATAGTGTAGCAAATACTTAAAATGTAAATATAAAAAGCTATTTCTAAATGGACTGGTATGCCATTAACACTTGACTTCCTTCAAACCATGGGAAAAGTACAAGAAAGTTGGATTAGTAGCATCATCCTTGTAGTAAGCAAACACAATTGCAGCATCGTCACACATGCTCTCACCCACAAAGCTACACAACCACATAACAAAAAATAGGTCAGACAACACCAACACTAAATCCCATTCTCATCATAATATTTGATATATTAAGATTATTATATTCCGTGACATCATAAAATTAGTACTACCTCTGTTTCAGTGACTTTGTCCCATTTGGTTATTAGACACTATTCAGAGTTTATTTAATTTAATTTAATTTTATTCTTAATCTATATCTATAAGTTAAAACATAGTCATATGGATCTTGTTTGATTTGTCTCAACGAAAGGAAAATCAATATCAATTTTAGTTATGTACCGTTATAGATATTAAGACTTCAATATATATCACGACAAAAACGTGCCTAAATAAAATAATACAAAATCATAAGATAAAGGGAGTGTTAATTTATTTTTTTTTTGGAATTTCAAGGTAAAAATTCTATTAAATAAAAAAGATGCAAACAAGAAGATCAACACTTACAATTGAAGGTCGCTAAGCCTTGACAAGAGAAACTTGGTAGCTGGCTCAACATTCTTTTTAAAGACATCAACTGTCTCCGCATCCAGCTTTTCAGTCAAAAGTTTGATATATTTCTTAACCCATCCAATGAATTGTTTCTTATTAAAAGCAGGTTGTTCCTACACAATAATAAATATTATTCACTATAAAATTGGCAGTAGCAACTAGCAATAATAATAGCAATAGCAGATCGAGATGGTTGGTTACTTGAAGTCGAAAAGTGTCAACAATGTCGACAACCCTAACAGCCTGATCGTCGATAGGTTCATCCTCACCACCTTCAGCAGATGGATTGGCTCCGATATCGAAATCAACGAGCCCATGTTGAACCCACTGCAAATAAAGAAGCACATAAAAATGATGTACAAGAGGCGCGAGGCGAGCAAGATGACTAAAAGGCGTGCCTAGGCGTCTTATTCTGCATAGAGGTGTTCAACGGGTCGGGTTGGGTTAAAATTTAAATGGGACGGGTAATGTCAAATGTTAAATGGGTTTGAGTGGGTCAAAGTCTGTTTAAATACGACCCATTTTAACCCGTTTTTTGAGAATTTATATTATACTTTATGGTCTGTTGGATCAATTAACTATTTATTTAATAATATATAAATATTTTAAAAAGTAGTAAACTATTATTTACAGCCAGTTCTTATAATTATCTGATACGGCCAGACCCTTCACATAAATACCCGATTCGCTAATAACCCGTTAACATGTAACCCAACCCATAATCCGTTGGATCAACCCGCCCCATTGAACACCTCTAGTTCTGCGCTACGTCTTGACTTATGGAGGCGTTTATGAGCTCGCCATGGTGCGCCTAAACGCGCTATTTAAAACACAGCATAACTACATTTTAACACCGAAAAATTGTAAAAAAAAAAAAAAGAATGGAAATACAGATAAAAATCTAAACTAATCCATACCTTTCCTGGTACTTCCCAAAGGCATCCTTCAAATCATTCGTGGTAACGGAAGGAGTCGGACAAAAGCTCGTCACCTAGAAACCAAAATAATAATACAATTAATGGACAATCAAATTAACGAGCAAAACAAACACCATTTAGGTCATGCTTGTATTGGATGTAAATATTTAAGGAAGTAAAAAAAGTCAAAGTTATAAAATGAAGTTGATAAATGAAAAATTAGTGAAATTTGATTGTTGAAGAGGTGGAAGAATTGTTACAAAGTAATGAAAAATGAAGTTTTGTGGGGTAAATATTTATCTTAGGGGAGGGTGGGGGAATGTATTACCTTCATAATAGGGGAAATTATCTTCTTTTTCTTTCATTATTTTTATTTTATGCTCATTTTACCTTCTTCACGACTATCTCAACTACTTTAAATGCATATCTATTTGCTTTCATTTCATTAGTTTGACTTTTTTTACTCCCTTAAATATTTACACCCAATACAAGCATGCCCTTAATACATCTCATAAAAAAAACTTTCCATTTAGAATATTTTATAATAAGATATAAATTTAACTGAAAGTTTTGAAATAGATACAAAATCTAAAATATATTTATGAGAGATCATTCATCTTAACGTAAAATTTTTCATTATATATTTTTTAAATATTCATAATACGTATCAAAACATATTTATCGTGCGGAGAGAGTAATTAATATCGTCAAAATTAAATACAATCAACCATTTATATAAGCTTAACCAATACGCCATTAAAATTCATATCATGATATCAATAACAAACATAAGATAGTCACAAACCAATCATTTTCACTTTAGCCATAAAATATCATCAAAATAAAAAAAAAATCAACGCCGTAATAATAGATGCATGTTTGACCAACTCGCCAACAAAATTCTTATCAATCGATACGAACATTAGATATTACTTTAGCCATAAGAATATTCCTATTAATACGAAAAGTATGGAGTATAATTGAGAGCAAAACCCTAGTCTAAAATCACAGAAATTGAATTTATGTTAGAAATTTTACGTTAAACGATTATAAATCAAAATCACGAATGTAATCACATACTAAAACTAAGGAAACTACTTAAAATGAATCCAATCAATCAAAATCATGAAAATAAACCCTAACTTTGCAGCGGAATGATGAAACTACAATAGAAACTATTTGAAATTTGAAGCAAAAACAAAAAATAGAAGAAAGTGAAATAACCGGTAAGAATATCTTGGTAGAGAAGCATGGTCGATCGATCTGTTATGGAGCGTTGGACAGAAAGTGGTGAATGGTGAAGCAGAGAGAAGGGAAGTGATGAAAAGGAAAAAATGGTATGAGAAAGAGACGATAAATAATGTGATGCTTCATTCCATATTTATAGTCACATTTAGGCATGTAATCAGATCCTAAAAATGTGTGGAACGGCTGACCATTTATTTTCGCCTAAATAAAAGACATTAATTAATACCAATTTATTTTTTTTGGCTTTCAAAAAAAAAATTAATACCAATTTTTTAAAATTTTTGGAAAGAATAAGTAAATCAATATAAAATAAGATAGGAAAGTTTGTTCTCAAAACAAAAAAAGATAGGAAAGTTTATTTTAGGTTTTTAATTAAAATAAAATTAGGTCAACTTTCTCGAATTTTTAGGAAATAAAATAGAAAGTTAATTTTAGGTTTTTAATTAACGTAACTATAACAATTGAAATTTAAGAGTGTTAAGCTTCTAATTTTTTTAAAAGGTATTGTTATCAACTTTCTATAATTGAATAAAATCACTCCTACTTTCTTTATTATCAACTTTCTCAAATTTTTAAGAAATAAAATAAAGAGGTTAAGTTTAGGTTTTTAGTTAAAATAACCATAACAGTCAAAATTTAAATATTTTAGTCTTTTAGTTATTAAAAAGCACAAATTCTTACTTGAGACCGTCTATACAATAGACGTCTCAAGTTTTGGGGCTGACCCAATTTATAAATAAAAGAAACTAATAAGTGGTTTTGTAAGTTAAAAGGGAGATATGGGCTGAGCTCTTAAGAGACGTCTATACTATTATTAATTTTCCTAAATATTTAGGAAATAAAATAGAAAAGTTAATTTTAGGTTTTAATTAAAATAACATTAGGTCATTTTATATAATTGAAAAAAATCAAGGAAAAATTACACAAAATAATCTAAATCAAATCCTGATTTCCCTACAATAATCTAATTCTATCAACCTACTTTATTTTATAACTATAAATTAAACCATTTTTATTCTTTAATTTCACCGTATCAATTTTCTCTCCTCTCCTCCTAATTCTGTTTCTTCTCATCAACCATTTTTTTCTTTACATTCATTATCAGTTTATTTTTCTCCTTCACAGTATTTTGCAATCTTTAGCCATTTTTTTCTTTTTACAAATTACAAACCAAAATTATAATTGAAACGCCAAATTCGTAAAGGAAATTTGATAGGAGCATATATTTATATTCTCGGCTCGTATTACAAGGTAATTTTCAATGTCCATCCAAATAGTATTATCCCGTAGTATTATGTGCTAAGTGATAAAATTAATGTGTTTAAATGAGATGTGTGACTTTATTTATATTATACTTTATATACTCATTACTTAGATTATTTTAAATTTACTATTACTTTTGTTAAAGTTTTGATTTATAATATTATTTTGATGTTATTTATATTATTATTTTATTTTAATGACGAATTTAAATGCAATTGAATTTGGGAGAAATATATTTATGATATTAATTTCTGTTAACACCAATTGATATTAAAATAGTGATTTGGAAAATGAGATTACAATTGAATATTTTTGAAATATATTTTTATTGGGAAAATTTATGTTCCTGAAATAAAATGTATAATAACGTATATTTGATTGTATATTTGTGTGCTCACGGATTATTATGCAATATATTAAACCACGTAAAGTGTAAGAAAAGGAAATGAAGCTCTTATGTTTCTTGTGATCCAAGTTTAAGAGTGATGAAAGGTTGCCCTGTTTGGTTAGTATAGCTGCTGACAAATTATTATTTTTGATACTTGATACAATGTTTGGTCTTCCTTTTATTTGTAGTGATTCAAGTAGAAGGGGTGTGCACATTAGGTTTACCAGAGATTACTTTGTTGGCCTTAATTAATTATTTGGCTGACGACCTCTTGATGAAGTAGGTATAGGGGTAAAGTCTTGGCCTAGTGGCGTTCTCGTTTCCTCAAATTAATAGTTGGATATATATGTGTCATCATCAACCATCAATTTAATAATTGAACACGTGATAGTCATTATTAAATATAAATTAATAAATTGGTTTATGTTAATGTATATTGTTTTCACAAATTGATTTTTTTTAACTCAACTATATATTATTTTCTAAAATTACTTTCAACTCGATTATAATTTAATTTCTTAAACTATTACAAACTTAACTGTTTTACGAGATGGAGTTGAAATTTTTCAATTTTTTGATTTTGAGAGTTTACCCTTGTGTTTCTTGCATTCTTATTTTGCATGTGATTGATCACACTAGGATTATTAGTTTTTATTAGTAGTCATGTCTCAATTACAATTTCACCTTGAGTTATAAGAATCATTTAGTAGTTAAATTGTAGTGTAAAATTATTTATAGTTGTTTTGCCTTATATTATTTCTTATCAGAAATAAATGTGGCGGTAACGTTTTCACAATTAGGGTTTGGTTTTTGTTTTTTTCCTAAAAATACTTCTTAAAATTAGACCTAATTATGGGTGTGTTACATTTATCTAATTTTTAACACTATTAGTTGTAGGAAGTATCAATTTAGGAACCAATGAGTAAGCATAGTAGGAAATAATACCATTAAAGAACGAGCAAGATAATTAAGTGTTTAAAATTCAAGTTTTTTTCATACAAAATAACACAAATATTCAGGGAATTATGTTTAAGCAACAGAATTCAGTTCCCTTCTTTTAAGCAAACCTCAAGGCTTTCTCACCTTTTTTTAGGCAATAGTCTACTCATTATGGACACCTCTCCACATAGACCATAGGCCATTCATAATTCAATGTCTTATTTTGCTCTACCTTCAAGGCAGTTAAGCTTCTCGATCAAGCCCACCGCCAAAAAGGACTTGCAAGACCCATTCAACATCATATGAACCATCGTTCTGCATCGTTTCAAACATTACATACTTTTTTCGTTTCTGCATTTGTAAATTTTTGACAAATTGTTTTTTCCCAAAACGAAAAAGGACGCACGGAATAGTCTTCATGACCGGTTTTGTTATAGTGTCCGTTCAGACCCATGCCATTGACGGAAACTGCTAGACCCACCAATAGCCTGGTGGGGAAGCCAACTGGACTCTCTATCACCCTGAGTTAATGGGAAAGAAGCCAAATGGTCTCTTTCCCACACATATCTGCTAGATAATGGATTTTCTGCTTCCGGGAAGCTCTGAGGGGGTGTGCCTGATGGGAAGACAAAGTAGCCACCACCTGTCTGATCGGATGATGCGGGCAGTGGGGCACCTTGGGACAAGACCCGACGGCCACTAGATCTTGTATTTGACATAATGGGTGCACGCATGGGTGGGGAACCGCTAGGTGGATGAACATATGCGTGAAGAGCTTGTGCACGATCACGAGCCCGAGCTGCGCTGCCTGGATAAGGTGGAACCATAGATGAAGTAACTGAGCTTCCGACCCTACCACCAGAACTGTGATGATAATATTAAAAAATTACATGAAAAAAAAGTCAAGAATATATAAAAGATGAACATCATTCTCATATTCCCTGTTAAGTTTAAAATATGTCCATACAATCATAACTCAAGTATGATACATTTGGAGTCAATAAAGTCGATGATCACCCCATGTGATCCTTTCGGTCGTTTGGAATAAAGGAAAGAGCTCAGGCTCTACATATTAGAAAATAGGATCCCCAAAGGCCAACCCTTAACATTAATTTCTAAATTCAAGAGAAGTTACGAAGTTAGGGTCATAAAAGGAAAGACAAAAAGAGTCCCAATTACGCTCCCTCTTTTTGAACAGGCCCAAAAATTAATTCACTGGGTAACGAATATAGATTTCTAAGCACTTCTATTTCCAACAATTGATTAACTAGAAAATCTCTAAACAGTTCCAACAATTGATTAACAAGGAGCATACCAAGATTTGATTCTGTATCCCAACCCAGTACATAAGTTAGCAACCAAAAGAACAAATTATTTGATTAGTAGAATTCTACTTTCCCCAAACTATCCCTCCCTTCCATTTCAGCCACCACCTACACTCCTACATTTCCTCAAAAGTTTTATGTCCACTGGCCCGTCCCAAACACACCTTTGCAAGGTTGCAATCAGTACCTACCTTTCTGATATATGGCCTCACAAGTGAAAAGAAGGAAAGCTAAAATTTATACGTCTAATGTAACAAAGATAAGTACAAGTACTGATAGATACGGCTGTCAGCGCATACCTGTGACTTATGACAAATGGATGGACAAATGACCCTGATCTTGGTATATCAGAGTTCATTCGAGAGGATCTTGTTGTCAAAGATGGAGCAGATGTTTGATCAGAAGCACCCAAGTGACTTCCATTAGCAGGGAAACTCTGAGAATGATGCTCCCAACCATGATAATGGGGATCCATAGCCGCAAAGGTATATGAAGTTGGTATTTCACTGGCGCCAGAGGGGCCACCCCAACGATTGCCAAAACTGGAGCCATCAGACACACTCCCAACAGAGCTTGAAGATGAGGAGTGAACAGGTCCATAATATGCCATGTAAGGGCATTGATGAGGAGATGATGAAATAGTTGAATGTTCAGTAAAGACTGCATGTTGAACCAAAAAATCGCGATCTGCAAAAGCACCAATAAAAAACTTAATATAACAATTGTATAGCACTGGTTAAAATTTTTACTATATGGGCAAAAATGATTAAAAATTTTTAAAAAAACAAAAGATAAAACTTACACGCAGTAGGTGGGAAGTCCCCCTCCCTGGAAAGAAAGGAAAACAAAACTTATTAGGGAGTACTGAGTAGTAAATACTAAAGAACCTTCTTCAAATGATGGGCATCTTATTCATCACAAAACACTTATCATCTACTCAAAAACACTGCAAACAGTGCTTCAAAATTAGACTGGAATATAAATGTACAACAATCCAAAACTTAGAAACACGAAGCCACACAACTTTCAAGCAAAAAGGGATCATGGATCCACTAAGAAAAGAAGTCCATTAATCAAAATATAGACACTTAACATAGCTACAGATCAATGTGAACAGCTGGAGACCCAGTAAATCTACTATCATGATATGTGTGAAAGAGCAAACACATTAGTCGACCATATGACCGAAGTAGGGATTATTTCAACAAGGTCAACCTGTTAAAGCCTTTCAGGTGTATATAATTTCTGTAATGGTTAACATCATTAGTCATTACACTATTGACCATTACATTGAAGAAGCTCAAATGATATGTGTTGCTCTAAACACTAAAAACTGATTTAATAGAGATATAGCCTAAAATATACTCCACTTTTCATCCAATGACAGTTAGGTGGTGATTTCCTGGAGAGTAAATAATTACACTTTTCGATCCTTAACATTCCTCCCAAATGAAATAGTTGAATTTTATGAGCCCTGTTGTCTACATTAATTCATCTGAGTTTAGGGGAACATGAGGTCTGGATAATCCTCCTATTTAAAATTAAGAACTAAGGAAAGGACATTAATTATTAATTAAGATAAATATGTTTTTATAAAAGAGAGTGCAGCTCTCCATGAATATATATATGTAATATTTACACAGGATAGGGACGATGCTTCTAACTTTCAAGATTCAAGGGGATTTTCTATTTTGGTTTAACTGTTTAAGTGTACACTAGTAGGAAAATAATTTGAAATAGAACAGAGAATCTGAATAATGTACATACACAGAACATCAAATGTTCCAATCATCTCATGGGGTATTTATCAGAACAGTTTTTGTATTGTAACTTAGAATAAGTAGCGATTAATGTCAAATTTCAATGAAATTAAGTGATACTCCCTCCGAATCAGTTTAGATGTCCCATTTCCTTATTTGGCAAAACCATACAAATTGTCCCATTTCCTTTTTTGTCTATCCTTTTTTTACCTAAATACCCCCACTTTTCCAATTCCCAATACCCAACTACCACCTTTACAATTAATTTAATCAATTAAAATACCCAACTACCACCTTTTTAATGGACCCCACTCAACCCTTAAAATCCGTAAAATCCCAAATGGGACATCTAAACTGATTCGGAGGGAGTATAATAGATTCCATTAGAAAATCCAACTTAATACATAAAACTACTCTACATAGTTGTACCATTGAAACGAATGTTATAAGAAATAAATAGGACAGCATAACTTCAGATATCCAGAGCATGCATCAAATACACTCAAAATTTAGTAATAAAACATATCAAGGAGGGCAATGCTATAGTTGTTGGCTTTTAAAGTCAACCATCACAATCATGTAATCTCAACCGTTGATTATTCTAGTATAAAATCTGAGCCATTTATTTTATTTTACAAATTAAAAAATAATCAAAATGCAAACAAAATATTTAAAAATAGCAAATGGCATTAAATATTTTTGACATAAATTGATAGATATTTTCTAGTTATCGTCAATAATCACAAAAATAAATTTAACATATTATAAATTTTTTATCGGTCAATCTATTATAGTGGTTCGCTTTAGAATTACCCTAATTTGAGAAGAAATGCTTACTCAAATGAGGGAAATCGAGAAAAGGCCGGTACGGGGCACCACGGAACACCAAACTGCAAAGGAAAAAAAAAAACAGATCACAGTGAATATATCATATGATATCTTAAACTTATACTAACAGCAGCTTTTCAATAACAATGCAGTCAATTGTCTTGATATGTAATGAATATGTTATCAGAGCTGTACATATTCATCATATTCATCATTTCTGATCTTTTCAATAACTGCTATCCACTCTAAAAATAATTGTACAATGTTGATCCAAATTGCGCTATCGTACCTCTACATTGATGCAAATTATTACCCGCCTTGAGGACAAGGTGGATCTTTGGGCGACCGGTAATGTGATGAATCAATATCTACAATACGAGGGGTATAATAGTCTTTTAATGAACTTCTAGAAAGGGAATATAGTGTAACCAATTTAGCAAATGGCAACAAGGTTGTTAGGCATTTTAGCTATATATATGATTATGTAATAATTGGTTAGGACATGAAATGAATA
Source organism: Amaranthus cruentus (assembly GCA_019425755.1). Classification (NCBI taxonomy): domain Eukaryota; kingdom Viridiplantae; phylum Streptophyta; class Magnoliopsida; order Caryophyllales; family Amaranthaceae; genus Amaranthus; species Amaranthus cruentus. The sequence goes on along the minus strand of CM033454.1, from coordinate 7,334,302 downwards.
TGTTATGAATTCTCCCTCTTAGATTCTCTATCCTTTCTTTGTTCTCTGCTCTCCTTCTCAATTTCTTATTCTTAACCTCTAATTTCTTCTCTACTTACTCTTTCTTTTCCCTAATCTCTATCTTTTTCACATTAGCAATTATCAGTTCAAACAGTAATGTAGAGAAGATATAGATTAACAGTAAACAATGTACAATAAACAGAAGTAATATTAAATAAAAAGTGAGAGGTGCAAACAATTCAGTCCATAGTTCTAGCAAAGCTCTTGAAGAAGGGTTCAATGAGGAAAAGATAACATCACACAATTCTTTACAAAGAAAAAGTCAATACCCTTACGAATTAGAAAGAAAAAGTAAATGCAATCAAAAGAACATTTGAGCAACAAGAAATGTAAATTTTCATGATTAGCAAAGAAAAAACACTGCATTTGTATGATCGTCTCCAAATCTTAAACTGCCTCAGTCTCATGAGAATAGATCCTGAACTTACAAAGGGACTTCATTTCCACAACCAAATTAATTGGGATATCAGAACTTGTGTAGCATGTGATGACAAACAACATAAGCATTTCTATATGACCACAATGTTCAGTATCTCTGAACGAGGACACTGGGATACTATGATGCGTCAACTTCACTCCCATTAAAAAGGGTCGCGGTGAGGAGACCTAACAGTTCTGGTTCACTAAGTCCAGACCACTTAAACACCTTAAAGTACTTGCAACCAAAAAAAAAGAGAAAGTGAGGCATCTCTAATCTTGTTCACTATTGAGATAAGTTAGAGAGTAAAAAAATTCAATGCAAGTATGAATATGTAGTTTGAACTTTTAGCCACCACAGGCTGTGAGGAGATTCTTCTCGGTCCCGATACCCTTCTACAGTTTAAAAGGATCCTTGGTGGGTCAAATTCCATTTCCATGCTAAGTGATAGCCTTGTTTCAGAATTGTAACTATACGTATGTATGATAGTAAGAGACCTCTTTTTATATAAAGTGTCGAAATTTGATCCAGGCTAAGTGAACTACAGTAAAATCCTAGAGATGCTCGTAAAAAACCAATAAACAGCAAATTCAAACAATATGTGTGACATTGTTCAAGAATCCTAAATTATTTTGAAAGAAAAAGGGAAAATTTTAGCACATCCATCTTAATAAAGTTGTTATTTACAAGGCACATTATAGATTGGTCAAAATAACAAATCACCACCTACAGTCATTTTTGGCAAGAAACCAATGCATGGCCCCATTACCTCTCTGTTGTGAGCTTCCTTATTTTAATCTCCTCAATTATACCTCATTATTTCCTTCTTGATTTAATTACTATCCCCCTCAACCTAACAACTTGAACAGCCATAACCAATTCAAATTTAGCATGGGGGTAGAAAAGAGGAAAACTTAAGCAATCAATTCAACCTAACTGTGGTGATATATTGGGGTCCATACACTAGTTTTACATCCAGAAAATGACATATAGAGGTGTTACACAAGAAAAAGTAGCACATATAGGGTAGTCGTGCAAATAAAAAATTTAATGAGGTCAAGGTGCACATAAGATTATATAGAGAGAGATTCTACATAATTTTTCAAAAAATCCCTAAAAAAATACCATCTCTGAGTAGCTCACGTCATAAAGTTCCTCATCATGAGGCCAGTCCTCCACATAATCTGTGAATGAACGACAACCAGTGGCATAGAGCCATTGACCTTTCTCAATCTTCCTACAATTTGGGCATTGCATTGCACCCTTTATATTAAAAGCAGAGCCAATACAATCTGCACATCAATAAAACTAATAAGTACACAAAATAAAAATTGAAGCAAAGACAAATAGAAGAGTGTTTAAAGTTACATCAAACAAGTTATCACTAACAAGCAGTAAACTAGAAATTCAATACTGAAAGACAAAGGTATTCCATCAATCCTAAAAACCAAAACAAATTTTAAGCATATTCATATTCATGGAACAGTATCCTCCTAGGATATATAGAATTTGACAGAGCATTACTCTTCTAAAGTACATTCAATGTTACCAATATCAGTTTACCATGTGTGAACATTAATTTTAAATTTTTTAGGTGTATCTTGCATTTACAAATTCATCTTTGCAAATTCACAAATATCCACTAAACAGGTCAAATCTCTACATTCGTTTTGTGCAAGTTTGGCAAATCGTAAGATGTCACAAAATTTTGCAACACCACATGGCTTATGTAGCAAAGCACATTTTAGTTATATGGTTGGCATGTCCTAAGGAAAAAACACCCCCACCCCCATTTTCTTTTTAGAGAGGAGAGAGGGGGCAGGAGCCAAAACAAACGGTATAAGATAGGCAAGGATTTTAAGGCTACCAAATCTAACTTATCCTTTCCTATAAAGGAAACAATTTGCAAGGTTTATTCCTCTACAAGCTATCGAGGTTCCAGTCAATGTCGCAGTTAATAAACAAATATATCAACAATTATATTGCAGATAACAAATCTCATACTGATGGAAAATACACCAAAATTTGCCTGGAATTCAGATTTAAACCTCTATCTCTAGGTCATTATTTCAAGCATTAAAAAATGAAGCATACTTGGTTTAGTGGCAAAGCGATGAATCTCTTGGCCTTGGGGGCCGAGCATTAGTTTCAAACCTTAAACAAAACTCAAAAGATAACTTATTCCAACAAAGGCTAGGAAGTTTATTCATCTGCTTGGATGTCCAAGTTATAGGCTTTACATAGGATATCATTATTCATTAGTCTGGGGCCAGTGACTTGTCTACAATTCCACATCACTGCACTGACAGTTCCACTGCCAACAAGAAATAGGAGAAAAGAATAACAAAGTGAGAAATTTGGTCATCTCCACAAATAACATGTTGTCAACTACGTAAGATCATTATCATAATGGCATGCATAGACAATTAGCTCTACTGAGATCTAGAAGTATGTTACCACACGTCTAACAAGTCAAAGACTATCGGACACGTTTGTAAAGAAACAAACAAGTAAAAATTAATTCTACATAAAATTAAAAAATTTAAATAGTAAAAATAAAATGTTTTTAGAAGCATACAACTAACCACCTAAGTGTGTCATTCAACAATTTAAGATTTGGATTACACATAATTATATAAATGGTGTTTAGTCCAGTTATAAATATGCATGTAGTTCAGGCTAAGAACAAAGCACAAATTGATAAGCAAAATAATGAGAATTTAAAGTATGCATTACATGAATTAAAACATATTATTATTAAGGTCTTGACTCTTAATACATAACTTGAAACAAGTAATTATACTATTGAAAAGAGATCAAATATGAATAATCGGAAAAAAGAAAAGAGAGAGAGAGAGAGAGATGTAAATGGCAGCACAAAAGAGAAGCCAAGTGACGTAACACAAATAAAATTGAGAAATATGCTTTTAAATAAAGATTGTACGCCAAAATCGTAGAACATGAATAGCTCTCTCCAGTCTTAAGATTTTTCATTCACCAACGAAATAGGTAACCATGTATTGCACGCTGCTATTATAGGATATGGTTGCGGTGAATAGCGTTTCCCAAAGCTTCATGTTTTAGTTTTTAACTGCAGAACCTGGTTTAACAATTGATAGAGAGATATGAATACTGAGGCATACGAACCTGCTGATAACAGATACAATCAAGCTCTCTCACAAAGAAAGGTGCAACTGAAACCAATTGTAGTTCAATCTCATTTTTTACAAAAGGCTTCGGTAACTTCAAACATAAATGTTTCAATTCATATAGGTCAAATTAGAGTTGTCTTAGCTAGTTATCAACGTCAAGTTCATATGCCTCCCTATCCTTTTTGTTCTTGGTACTTTCCAAAAATGTGTTTTGGTTCTTTCTAATTATAGCTATTAGTCTTCCATCATAACCTTTGTATCATTCAAGTGGTGCCCTTAATCATTTTGATGGAAAAAACATGGGTGAACCTGTTTCAATACTGTTATGTTCATTTCCCACAAAATTATGGATCCCCTTCTATGACTTGAAAGAAGTGCCCAAACCCCAAGAAGAAAAGGAGGGGTATATAGTAGCTCATAACACAACTTTTAAGGACTGAGCATCTGGAGAAAAAGACAGTAAGGACACCCAATCGTAAAAGCTTAAAAACTCTAGCTAGTAGACATGAATACGGTAGAGTGATAATTAATCTAATGATGAACAATAAAGAAAATGCATACGAAGGCGAGAACATGATATTATGCAGCATCCATGGAGTGTGACTTGTAGCTATATTTTAAATGCAACAACAAGATGAGCAACGTAAAAAGAAGAAGAAACATAACTAAGTGTCATGAATGGGGTTTTGGGGTTAAGTAATTAATTAAGGGTTAATATAGTAATTACCAATAGTTGTTAGCTTGGGGAGCAAGCTACTTGAGGGAGGGGCTTTTAGTATAAATAAAGATAGAGTGAAAGGGAAAAGGCATCCAGAAATTAGTATACACTTGGTATTGAGTTTTACACTCATTTAGGAGATGGCAAGCTTCTCGAATTGCTTGTAACTATCGTTACGTTTGTAATCGTTTTTGTTTACAATCGTTCTTGGTTATTCAATATACATTTACATACACAAATCTTTGTATTTTGTCTTACAATTGGTTATTTACATATACATTTCAGTTTGTTCTTACTAACTTCTTCTAATGGCCAAGTCAGTCCATGACAATTGGTATCAGAGCGGTACAGTCCCGGGAGGCCATGACGGTGTCGGAAAACTCATACGCGCCAATGAGGTACAGGAGTCTGATCCTTTTGATGCATTTTTGGAAGAGGTTGATAATAGACTTCCACCATTAATGAAGTTGAAAATGGATGTACAATGCAATATTATTCACTCTTTCAAAGCATTCTCCGTGGATGAACTCTATGAAAAATGGAGAAAAGGTATGTGTGAGTTTTGTGATGAAATTATAGGAGAAACGGGATTATCAGGGCACAAATGTAAAGAAAGCGGATATTCAATCATTTTCTTTAATGAAGGGAGGGAGGATGAATTAGTTGGGTTGGTGAAGCAGAAGATCTTTGTAATTGAGAAGGAAGGCGAGCATGAGAATTCGACGGCAATTGAGGATGAGGACACTGCTCAAGAATGTCAAGAAAATGACAAAACAACGGCGGTAGAAGAGTTGGCAAAAATATTCGACCAACACAACGAACCTGCACAGATCGAGAAAGAAGAACGTGGTGGAATTGGAGGTTTTCCAATACTTCTAAAAAACGAAATTATATCGACAAATGTCAAAGACTCAAAAAAACTAAAGACGGGTGGTACAGAGGTTGTTTTGAATGGTAGAGAGTACAAACTCCGGCATGGAGTTCGAAGGTTGGCCGAACATTTTATCAGGAGACCAAAATTAGGGTTTCAGAAGGAGAGAGAAAGGCAAGAAAAAAGAAAAGGGAGAGAACGAAAAGGAGGAACACATCTGATGGTCTTTTGATGGTGCAACCGCACCTTGGTGGACGTGGTGGTGGGAGATCGCTGGCGAAGGTATGGAGGCGACGAAGTAAGCAACTACGACACCTTAGGAAGAAGAGAAGGGCAACAAGATATGGTGAGGGGTTAGGGCTAATATTAGGGCGAGGATTTGGAATTGAAGGCTTCACACCGAAGGTTTTAGGAGTTGGTGGTTTAGGGGAAGGCGGAGAAGTAGCTGGCGTGGGAAGTGGAGGCGACGGAGGAGAACTGGGTGGAGGAGTAGGAAAGAAAAGAGAAGAAGAAAAGGGAAGAGGCTTAGGGGACGGTAGCGAGAAGGTGGTTATGGTTGGAGTAGTTACTAGCAGCGTCAGCGGCGAGACAGCTGGAGCTTGGGGTGTCGGTGTTAGAGATGGAGGTGGTGGCGCTGCAGTGGGTAGTGGTGAGAGGAGCAGATGTGATTCTGAAAGTTCAGTATTGGTCGATCAATTTAGGGCAAGGAGAGAGAAGTTGGTGCATAGGGGGAAGATAAAGTCTGATTCCTATAAAGAGTACTTGAAGGCTGTGAAAATTAAGGCTAGGGGTAAGGAAGTAATTAGCCTAATTCATGACATCACTGTTGATGTCATAAACCCAATTCTGAGTTCCATTTTACTCCATGGCCTACTACTTTATTCTACTCATACTTTACCTTCTATTTTTTCTTTTGGGCTCATATTTTTACTCTTCAATTTTGTTCGGTACCAATTTAACAACCGACTTGGTTCGACTTATATTTTTCCCACCTTGAGGACAAGGTTGATTTTTTAGGGGCTGGTATGCCATGAATGGGGTTTTGGGGTTAAGTAATTAATTAAGGGTTAATATAGTAATTACCATTTAGTTGTTAGCTTGGGGAGCAAGCTACTTGAGGGAGGGGTTTTTAGTATAAATAAAGATAGAGTGAAAGGGAAAAGGCATCCAGAAATTAGTATACACTTGGTATTGAGTTTTACACTCATTTAGGAGATGGCAAGCTTCTCGAATTGCTTGTAACTATCGTTACGTTTGTAATCGTTTTTGTTTACAATCGTTCTTGGTTATTCAATATACATTTACATACATAAATCTTTGTATTTTGTCTTACAATTGGCTATTTACATATACATTTCAGTTTGTTCTTACTAACTTCTTCTAATGGCCAAGTCAGTCCATGACACTAAGTTCCATATGTGATGAAAGAAAGGGGATCTATCTAAATGCAACAAGCCAGCAACCAGTAAGACAGCTGGACAGCAGGTAAGCATTTAGTATTCTTAACCAATACAAGCAGAAATGTAAAAAACAAGGATGAAGGATCCACTAGATTATATATTGAAAAGAAATGGCATTTTTTAAACTTCATCAAAACCCCTTAAACAAGTTGACGGAATCAGGGGAAGGCAACGAGGAAAGAGATCATTCTATCACGGCGAAGTTCATTCAGAAAATGTGGCATTAACATAGGCGAAGTGTTGAATCCAATACATGAACGAAAGATGAGATCATCTATAGCATAATTTTCCTTGTCATATGAGTCTTCTCTTTCTCCAAAATGAAAAACCACATAGGTCTTGATTCTTTCTAAGACGCCAAAATCTCAGTGCATTAAAAAGATCATACTAATACATCTTGACAAAACACTTCATAAAGAGCATGTAAGTCAAAACCAGATATGTTTACACACAACTTGGAAAATGGTTGCATCAATAGAAAAAGGTGAAATGGAAAACTACATCAACAAAGAAGAAACAACAAAAATGGTTGAATCAATATGGTAAAAGGAAGAAGGTGATGGTGTGAGGAAGATGTAACTGTCATGGTGCAAACATAAATGAAGGTAAAATGTAATTAGCGATACTAAACGGTCAACCAATGGTTTGGATCAATTAAGGTTATTAAGTAGATAAAAAAAAAAAACTTTGCTCTACGTAAGTCTGGGGTAACCATGTAAGAAATTTCCCAAAGTTAGTCTAAATTCTTGAAAATCAAAATTAGATTTAGTTAGTTTCAAATTAGGATAGGTTTTATGTAAAAATATGACACATGCGAGTTAATAGTGAATCAATTTTAAGTTTTCCATTAATTACATAGTGAAAAAATAAGGCCAATTGTAACGTGTTATAATCAATACTACCTGCATCGTAAAGGAGTAAAAGAACAGAAATTTTAGGTCACTACAAGAAATATATCATGGCTATACCCTATCATTGGAAGTGTCATGTTACCATTGCATAACCACGATCATTACCGCAACCCAATTTTGTGTGAATTTTCTTCTTATAAAAAACTTGTGAGGAGCAAGAGAGAACAATCCAAGACTCTTGTGAGTATTCCATAGTGCAGCCAAGTAATTGCACGAAAAGGAATAAATAATTTTAAAATGATAAAGCAACTAGCAACAATAGCATATTCTAAAATTCTAATTGACTTTGTTGACCTGACTGACAAAACCTATAAACTTAAAAACAACTGAAAAAGTGGTGTTTCTTATGACCAATTCTATGCACCACCAATAAAACAAAGGCAATATATGCTCATCCAAAGCGTGTGACACCGCAACACAGAAACCATACTACTCCTTTTCACCCATGTTAGAAGAAACAATGGGAAATTCAAGACAAAGTGATTGGATTTTAACATCAAACAATTATGCTACATTGTTACATTGAGCAACAATCATGATCAACCTCTTGAAATTTAAGATAGTAAGATACATTGAGCAAGCAAGCAATAAAAGGCACATAACCCCTTTCCTGGCAATTAACAAACGCTATGTACCGCAGGGAGATAATTTGACTGAAATTTCAACAAGCAATCTTTACAAGCAACTAGCCATACCCTAACCAGGCAATCCATAAACAAATCTCATACTGCCAGATCTATTTGTTATAATCATAATAATCTTTCTCAACATCCCCAACTAAACCAACCACTAACTCCCCAAATTCCTAGCCCACTAACACAAATTCTCATTTCTTTGGCCGGATATGAGTTGCCACCTAATTCCTATGAGCGGGATACACTTGGTATGATGATGATGATATTGACAAAAATCAGAACCAACTTCATCATCAAACAAAATCCAGCAAAAACTCCATCAAATCAAGCAAAATAACCGAAATTTATAACCAAAACTCAGATGTTATATAGCTTTAGAAAAACATACCAAGATGAAACTCGTGACCACATTGAAGCTTAGCCCAAGATCTTTCACCATTGTCGGTGACCAATTCTAGACAAATTGAGCAAGTAAAATGGGGAGGAAACAAAGCTTTACCTCCAGCACCAACACCGCCACCACCATCATCAACTATATCAGACTCATCGAACCCCATAACTTAACAATTTCGTTTTTTTCAACTTCAATTTACTAAAAACCCTTAACCGATTGTCAAATTAGTTCGATTCTCTATTCACACCAAAATCCATATGAAATTAAAATCAAATACTGACTCTGGATGATAATTTATTCAACGACTTGCTAGTAAATGAGCAGAATTGTGGAGGTGAAACGAGGGGATTGAGATTAAGGGTTTGAAAATGGGGGAATGTGTGGTGAAACAGGAGGGAAGAAAGGAAGATGGAGGAGAGAGAAAGAGAGAACATAGATTGTAGGAAAAATTTGGGGAAGGTTGAGAAAGTGGGGCCCATAAGTGCTTTTACTTTTTTAGGACAGTCAACAATGTATGAATGTGTTAATTCTTGTATGATATTTTTAATTTTCAATTACTCCTTACCTAAAAAAAAAATGTTAAAATTCTTCCTTTTAAATTTCATAGAGCCATTAAATTAAGTAATGGACCATGAATTACATTTTACGTAATGAGGAGGATTCTAACTCTGATTGCATAGCCCTGCAATACTCATATAATGGGTCGAATAGTTCGTAATTAAATTTTTAATTTTTTTATACTAATTTAAGACTTAAAATATCAAAGTGGAGACTTATATAGCCAAACCTAAAAGTTAAAACATCAATTTTAAGGCTTAAGTTGATTTAGTTTTAATTCTTAAATTTGGTATAATAAATTTTAAAATAAATTTCCAATTTCAAGACTTAAAAGACCATAAAAGATCAATTCAAACGCTAACTTACATTTGGCATTTTAAGTCTTAAATTTGGATTCAAAAAATAAAATTATATATAAAAAGTATTAAAAAAAATTAATTATAGGTTCGGCCTTTGTTGAGTTTAATGATTGTAATTGTTAATTTAAGTACAAATTCTTGTATGAGACGGTCTCATGGTGAGACGTGTCTCATGTTTAGGTTAAAAATCCCAATAATAGTTAACATATGCGCTTTATTTTAAGGTCGTCTTACCTTGAGACAGTCTCATTTAAGTATTGAAATAGATATTTTGAGTCTTGAAATGGGCATTTTAAGGTTTGGCTTAAAGCATATATTTGGGTTTAAAATGGAAAGAGGTAAGCTGGGCTTTTACTTATGGTCGCATAAAAATAGCGGTTTTACAGGAAATTTGATATTTGTCGAAAATCATTCGTAGTTTATTTGAAGATCAAAATAAATTCTTTATGATTTTCTTTACAATTTTTTTAAAAATGGAAATTGCGGTTACACTAATTCTGGTTTTATAAGATATTTTTTCTTTCTATTATACTTATTTTATTTTACTATGTACGCAATCTACGCAATATAATGGTTATTTCAGTGAAAGCCTATTTTTAGTTTTTTGAAGACCAAAATAAATTCCTTAATAATTTTTAAAAATAGAAACTGTAGTGCAATTGATTTTGGTTTTATAAAATATTTTTCTCGTTCTATTATATTTGCTATATCCAACTTTGTATGTAAAATAATGCATTATATTGTTGAAATTCTACTCAAAGTTTATTTGAAGACCAAAATAAATTCTTTATGATTCCTTTACAATTTTTTTAAAATAAAAATAGTGGTATAACTAATTCTGGTTTTATAATAGGTTTTCTTTGTTTCATTATACTTGCTACATCTGACTTTTTAAGCAATACAATGCATTATGTTGGTAGAATTCAATTCATAGTTAATTTGAAGACCAAAATAAACTCCTTATGATTCCTTTACAATTTTTTCAATATAAAAAATGTGGTGTAACTAATTCTGATTTTGTAAGATACTTTCTTCGTTTCATTATACTTGGACTTTTTACGCAATATAATGCGTTATTTTGATCTTTCATATATTGAATTATGCATAACTAAAAGTTATAAAAAGTCAATATTATGTAAATGTGCGATCATTCATACATACACATTTGTCGTAATATATAAAATAATCTTATAAAATAAATAATTTCAATATTCATAATGTGGCAAGTATTTCGGAACAGAGAAAGTTGGGTCTATCGATGATAGGTAATTAGGTGTCCCTTTATTTTTAGAGATTAAAGCCTCATGAATTTGAGGCTTGAGTCGATAAGATGATTGGTAAGATAGGACAATGGGTTAACAAGCTTTATTTACCATTTACTCCTTTGGAATTTGCGGATATTGGCAAGCTTGTGTGGCACATAGCATGCAATTAGAGGTGTTCAAAACAGATTTGATAGTCTGATATTTATCCAACTTTGTAACCAAATTCTACCCGACCCGTCTTCGAGTTGAATTTGAAATTATTTAAAAATCAATATAGGCACAAGACCCGATTGTGAACCGACTTAAAATACGTAACCTGAAATCAACTCGATAACCCGAATGAACACCTCTACTTGCAACAAGTAGTCTTTGTGGTTCAAATGGATCCATACACATTATATAAAAGAGGATAAATGTGAGTGTATAATTTTGGTTTCGGCCCCCCTTACTAATATATTATATAATTTAAAGAGTGTATAATTGTAATATAAATTACTATAGGTCAATGGTTGAGGTAACATATTTGTAATTTAAGGTAAATGATCAAACCCAAATTTGAACGATTATTTTTTAGTAGACTAATAAATTTAATTCACACAAATTCTCATATGAGACAGTCTCACAGTGAGACTATTTTAATTGCATTGGCCCAATGTAAACTTATTTTTAAAGTGATGACTTTTTAATATTAAAGTTACACTTATAATTAATCTTAAAGTGATCACTTAGACAAATAGGCTTACTTGTATAGATTCGTGTCATAGTGAGACAGTCTCATATAAGATGGGCAGATTTAATTTATACTATAAAAGTCATTACTATCTATCTTTCATAATTCACATTCATGCTTTTTAGTGTGTGTCGTTATATTTTTGTTATCTTAATTTTAATAGTATTTTTTTGGAGACTAAACAGACAAATATATGAAGCCACAAATTTCAAAAGGGTAATTATAGGAAAACATCAACTCTATTTGTCAAATATAATTTTTGCTATGATTCAAGTTAATTCAGTCTATATGATTCAAATTTGCATAGTTTAACTAGTTTTTATATAATAAATGACTTGCTAGTATATCGACAATTCGACCCCCGTAATTGTAAATCCTGGCTTCGCCCCTGCTTGAAACTATTGTGTTCTTTGTGGTTATGGCTTTGCCCTGTTTTGTTTTCTTTGGCATATGTTGCCATTATTTTAGCCTTTAGCTTTTTCTTTATTTAATCTATTTTTTGGTGTATTTTTTCGTACCTTACGGGCTTGGAGAAGCCGTTATATGGTCTCAAAATTTTATAAATGACATATTCTCCTTTAGATGGAAGAAAGTCTATCTTTAATATATTTGGGCATAATCTGATGAAAACAACTAAGTTGGTAAAAAATCGTAAACAAGCACAAAAAAGATACATATCTCATTAAATGAAGTACATATTCAAGGTAAAGGGGTACAAGTATGTTGTGAGTTATAGGTTTTTATAGTATTTTGAAAAATATCGCTACACATATGTACTCCCTTAAACTAAATATATACTTTACAATTATTTACCAAATGTCACAAAAGTTTTTACCCCATCATATCATCATACACTATATTAAATAGTGAAGAAAAATATGAGTGAAGGATAGAGTGCCATTTATAATTATTCTATTGGCCAATATTTATGGCAGGATTTTTTTATGGGCAAGAGTGTAGTATAGTAATTCTTTTAATAGATGGCAATATGATATCAGAGATTTTGACCAGTAATTATTTTATTTATGGCAATAATAGTATAGTGATTATTTTATTTATATTTATGACCAGGGATTTTGACAAAATTTCTACAATTTTAAAACGGCAGGATTACTTAAAACGGCATGATTATTATATGGCATAAAATCAGCAGGATTATTTAAAACAACATGACTATTATATTGGCAGGGATTTTCCATGATTTTCGTGAATACTAAATAATATACTAAATATGATATATATAATATACTAAATAATAAGGTTCTAAAAGGCATGATTATTATATGGCATAAAATCAACAGAATTATTTAAAACAGCATGATTATTATATGGCAGGGATTTTCTATGATTTTCGTGAATACTAAATAATATACTAAATATAATATATAATATACTAAATAATAAGGTTCTAAAACGGCATGATTATTATTTACAAAAATAAAAATCGGCTTTTATTACAATGGCATGAACATTATAAATGTATCTTTTGATCAACTTAATTAGTTGCTCCATACCATTTCTTTTTTCTCAAAATTCAGTGATATTTTCAATAAAAACAATGAGTTTAAATTACATTAATGAAATACAAAGTGATAGGAGAACATGGAAAATCAATGCAAAGGTCATACATATGTGGGAGTATAAAGAGAAAGATGTGACCGCATCGATCCACTTAATACTGGTGGACGAAAATGGAACATCTATTATGGCTTCAATGGGAAAATTTACAATGCCATATCATTCTAATTCCTGTGTGTTAGGAAAATCATACTTTTTTGCAAAATTTGGTGTTAATCCAGCAGTTGGTGAGTATAGATCAACCAAGCATGAATGGAAGGTGTTCTTCTATAAAACTCTTTATTAATTCTTTTGTTAATTACAATGTATGTATGTAAATAATTTATTACGCACCTTCATTTAGGGGGTGTTTGGCAAATTAGCTTAATGAGCAATTTTAGCTTATTTTGATGTAAATAGAGGGTTGGGTGGTCAAATCAGCTAAAGATAGTGTTTGGTAAATTAGCTGGTTGAAACAGCTTATTGATACGAATCAGCTGGTCAAATCAGCCACTATAATTAGCTATCAGCCATTTGCCAAACACCCTCTTAATATTTTCGTTCATATAAAATTTCACTAAAATATCAACATATTTAAAAATCCGTGCATTGCACAGGTTTCTATCCTAGTATTCTAAATTTGTACGCCCTTTTTTCAGTTTTCACCATTTTAAGTGATTTTTCGTGATCCTAATCAAAAATGCACATGCGCACTCACACGCACACGCACGTGCACCCTCTCATGCACACACACTCACACCACACACACATATAATCGATGATGACTATTTATAGAGGCTATAGACTAGCTTCACATGCCAACACAAGCTTTTTCAACACATTTTGACACTAATCGTGCACAACTAAGAAAACTTTCTAAAAAGTCACTCATCCTAAGATCACTCTCCACTAAAGAAGTTTAACTGTGGAATTCTTAGCATGTATTTAATTGACATAGATAGTCCATCAATTCTTTTTTACTCTCAATTTGAGATACCACTCACCCCACTTAAAAATGCAACGTCCAAGTTGCACCTTAGTTTCAGCCACATCCACGGGGTTTCTCTAAGATCGACCGTTACACCTCATCCCCATCAAATCGATGGTGACTACCTAATGCACTTTGCTAAACACACTTAACTATGGAGTTCAGATGTCAAACATTAACTATTTTAATTTCCATTTATATAAAGATATTAAACATAAAGTAGTTCTTTGGATACTAAAAAAGCTTAAGATATAACTAATTTCAAACAGAAAAAATAGACGAAGGAAAATATAATCAAAAGAGAAAATACCACAACCAAAAAAGAATTAGTTGCAGAGTCTAAGAAACAAACCAAAATAAAAAAGTGTCAAATTCAAAAAAATCAAAAAAAGTAACATGTATTATCAACCCTTATTGAAAACAGTGTTCAGCATGACCAAAACAGGAAAATCATCTTGAACAAACACGAAAGGGGAAATGCCTAATCTAAACCTTAACAGTGTCACAGTAATACTTAAATGAAGAGTGCACATTATTACTATCATATTAGTCTGACCAATCTATACATTACAAGATAGGTCTCTATCATATACTATGTCCCTTTAACTTCAAATGTAGCAAACTCGGAGAAACAGAGGAAGTAATTCATAAGACAAACCAAACACCAAATCTCGAATACTCAACTACGCTCATCAGAGTAAACAGAACGGCTCCTGTCCGATCTTGCCTGCAATATAAAGAACGATGCTAGTTCAGAAAACAAAAGCAACACCGAAGTTTTTAAGAATGATTTTGCACAGAATCAAAGGAATCAAGAATCATACAGCTGGTGAACGAGATTGACTGGCGCTTCTGCTCAAGCTGCGACGAGCTGGAGATCTGTAAAGAAAAATGAACAAGTCAAAGTTAAAACAGTGCAACGAATTTAGTCGTTTGTCCGCTAGTGCAGATATTCATGAATCAGACACATTCCACAGAATGATTTCAGGAACTTAGTTTGCCTTTTACTCGGAATGCAAGAGAAAAACAGGATTGAAAAGGATGCCAAGAAAAGAGTGGGGAAGATAACTATTTCAGACCAGAACAACAAATTCCAACCTTACCATCAAGTCAGCTTGGTGTGGAATCGCACGTTTCACCAATGAGTACCAACGAGGCCCATAGCTAAGGTTCGCACTCAAAATGCATAGAACATTGTATCTACCAACATCCTTTACCGTAAGTCCTACCATGTGAGTGTTCCATAACACTATATCACTTATAACTGAAAATCCATATCCTTCTTATTGGATCACCGATTCCGCCAGCTCAAACCCATGAACTTCCACCAAACATTATACCATTAAGATTTAACCAGGCATACGCCCCAAATATCCAAATAATTTACTCAAGGTCATTTCATTTGTACTTAAATTGGTCCACCTTGGCCGGAAATGAGCATATAGTCCAACGTGCCAAGAGATCCAAGCCCCTACGTCCAATCCCCAGACTGCCGCAAAGAGCTGGATCTAAGAAGAAAAAAAAGAAGACAAAGCTTCATAAACATATTAAAACATCTAATTTGTTTTAAATAGGATCTCGTCTCAAACAAAACACCAAGGTTCACGAGAGTTTAATGGGGATTGAGGGGGAAAGTATTATGTGACAAATTACGGTAGCACTAGAATTCCATTTACTCTTCCAAGTTCATCGCACATGTAAGGTGAAGGTGAACCTTATCTTCAAGTATCCAATTTAACATCGCATTAAAAGAAACGAGATAAGCAATGACGTCAACACCCCTCGTTCTGCGGCTTTGTTCGCAAAAACAATGTGGGAAGCTAATTATTACACAATCATAAAGAAAGATACAGAGACTAAACAAGTGAATGGCCCTAAGTCCTAACCACAACATTCCAATAGTAAAAGTGTATCCACGGGCCAAGAGCAAAAAAACATCAGAGACATGATTTCAAATAAAATGGAATATTATAGATGGAATATGGGTGCCAAGATTCCAAAACTTACAATGCACAGATGTGAAGGAAAAACAAACATAATTCCAATGAACTCAAACAGACATTTCCCATTAGACATATTAAACATTTTTTTATTCGGGGGTAATGAGAATCGAACCCATGTCACAAGGATTTTAGGAAAGACCTTGCTTCAACCACTCGGTTAACCCGAGATTCTCCAAACATATTGATAAGCCAAATTGACACAAGTCAAAACATTTAAATAATACAGCTACATGGAGATAAAACAAGGAAAAAAGAAAATTACACTGAAGTAAAAAAGATGAAAAATGACACAACATACAGAGCTATGAAGTAACAGGTTATAAATAAAGATCAGAAATGAGTGTTGCATACTTGGTGGCCTTTCCTCTACATATTCCAAGATCATCTAAAGTAGCAACATCCAAAACTAAAATCATTTCCCAACACTCATAATGTATGATACAGTTGTGTACTCCGGTGATGCTACTACAGTCAAGTTTGTATCATTATCCATCATTAGTCAACATCAGGATCAATGTCCATTCTTATTAAGTGAAGTTTATAGACTTATAGTAGCATAACTCATTAAATCATTTATGTGAATTTGTGTACGCTTCTTGTTTATGTGAAGGTGCAGACGATGTCTGTAAAAGAACAAAGGTCAATTGTTAACAGTAAAAACCCTCAGTAAGATTGCGTAATCTAACCTTGAACCCGCCTAAGAGTGAGCCAATTGACATTGAGGTAACGGCACATTGTTGTTCAAGAACAATCATACCATCAAGTTTATATTTTATCATTATATGATATACTAGCGTGTACCAAGACTCTCCAACAACATCGATACTAGTTGATGACCCTCAAACAACATCCAGCACAGAAATGTTTGTCACATAATAATTTAACCGTACTATTACTTGAATAAAAGTAAGACAACAAGAGTCCTCCTATTAATACGTTGTAATTCAAAAACATAGAGTGCACAACTTAAATTTCCTCTCATTTGAGTAAAAAAAATATTTGTCCAGCTTCAAACATGGCCATATTGATTTGAGGAGTTTTGGGTCTTTTGTCCTGGGAATTCCCCTTGTGCTTTGTATGCCTTTTTTGGATATTCAATACAACTTTATTTTCCAAAAAAGAAATATGATTTTACCATGAGGCAGAATCAACTCTAGTCTAGAAGTAAAACATATAACCTGAATTTTACCGCATAAAAAAAGAAAAATTGCCAGATACTCCTAGTACCCAACAATAGTGACTTTTTGTCAGAAAGTACGTAGAACATTTTTAAAAATCCTAGAAATTCCATTTTCATTGTGAAACGGTACCTACAAACGTTTTCCATCAATATGTCCGTTAGCTCAATCACGTTGAACTCATGTGCTGTCTGATTAACAAAAAAAATACTCCTTTCACTATTGTTCATCAAATTGAATACATTTTTAATTAATTTACGGATATTTGGGAGAGTTGCATTTATATTTCTCTCGTATTCCTATTATAAACCCCTGTTTAGATTTCTGCTATTAAATTTACCTCCATACTAGCTAAAAATTGGGAGAAACTCCTCTGAACTGGGCATCTTTGGGTTGAGCTTTCTACTGAAAATGAAGATGTTCAACAATCATTTCCTCCATTGGAACCCCTTCAAAAGCCAAAAGTGCCAATAATCACAGAGAATGTCGCTCTATCTTTTAGTAACTTCTTTTTATTAGAGCTAATTTAAAGTTGAAACAAAATATTTCAAGAAAAGGAAAACCTCAATTATCAATATGGTATTTCCTTGTTTAATGGTGGTCTTGATTCTCTTACTTCCATCGCCGTTTTTTTCCATTTCAAGGTTTGGTAAATGAAGTTTGAAACTTTTCATCAAGTATGTATTTTCAGATTTGATCTTTTTTGGATTTTCCTTAAGTGGTTGAATTTGATATTTTTATTTTATTTTTAGAAATTTAGTTATGAGGAATAAAACCCTTTTCGTTTGAGGTAACTGAACATTTTTGAATCGCTGTTCTGGGGTTAGAAAATGATGTTCTTTGAAGTTTTATGACTAAATATTTGTTTGATAACCAGTGAAAGGACTATAGTTTTTTAATGTGTAAGTTACATAACACGTGAGTTCCACATGATTACACCAATGGACCTATGGATGGAAAACGCTAGTAGATATTCACAAATAAAATTGAATTTTCTAGGTACTTTTTGACTAAAAAAAGGTTCTAGGTACTTTTCAACAAAAAGTCACTTTCTGACAATTTTTCCTTGAAAAATTTGAAGTACACGTTTTTCAATCAAAATTAATCTCAACGGTACATAGTACTGCCCATTAGGGTTGCAGCTTGCAGACAAAACCTTCGCTAAAATTTTAGTTAACTGGTAGAAGCAATATAACCGAGATAAATTATGCAATTTTGCTAAAATTATTTGATAAATTTAAAGTTAAAAAGAACGAAACCAATACTATAGACGTCTCGAGATGATTTATCAGCACAAGGTATGGAACATCAACATACCTAGAGAGAGATCGAGATCGGGATCTCGAGGGGGACCTCGAAGGAGATCTAGAATAAGAACGGCGTGAATTTCTTCGAGGAGATATGCTGCAACAAAAAACAAAAAAACAAAAAACAAATCAGCATGCTTTCATTACCAAGGAAACATGTAAATAAATTACATCTTTAAAAACCAAGCACCTGTAACTTCGACTTCGACTTCGACTATAACTACGACCACCACTATAGCTTCTGCGTCTGGACCTATCGTCTGGGCTTAGACTCCTTGAGTATTCCTTCACCTATAAGCAAAAGGATAAATGTCACAGGAATTACAAAAGAACCGTAAGGCTCAGATTAGAAAAATCAGAACTTCTGAGACATACACGAATATAAGCACGAGAAAATGCATTACGAAATTCAGAATCATCCAACTTCCTGACCTGCATCAAAGACAAGTGAATGGCTAGTAAATCAGAAGAAACAGCACCAAAACTAAATCTAACAAAAACATTAAGCATCGAACTTACAGCACGTTTCATGTCATCATAATTTGCATAATCAACAACTCCAACCATACCTGCATAGAGAATTCTCGATCAGATGAAAAGGGACAACTCTAAAAACAGAAACAGTGACAGAGCACATTATCTCTACTGTGCCGGAATCTACAATCACATATGCTCCCTGGACAATAGGGCTTACAAGGGTGAAGAGTTATAAGATGACCCAATATGAGAGCAAATGTAAGTAACCTATTCTCATCCCCAAGTTATAGCTCTTCCCTCTCGCTAGAATGCTGGCAGATAGAAAGATGAACACCAACAAAAACGCCTAATCCAGGAGAAAGAACTTTTAAAGGACTACTCACTGATTAAAAATTCTTTACAAATCAATGACAAGTCTATCCCACTTTATAGAACATTATGGAAAGTTAGCAATATATTCCTTGAATTCTCTTTAAACATTTTATAGACTTTTACTTAACAGATTTTGTAGATTATAGTTCATATTTATATGAATTTAGGTACTCATTTATATTATTATTATTCCCATCAAAAAATTATTTTGAGTCTTTATAGAACTATCTACTACCGGAAAACAAAATCAGATTCCGAGCATAAGTATGATAGCAACCTAAAGCATACACACATACTCACTTCTAAAACAAATAATTCACTTCCACGGATGCAAGAGGCACTAGGAAGCAGAAGCCCTAGGGTCATAAATGAAACTTACCACCATATCGTCGATCCTTGTACACATCTGAGAAACAAACTTCGCCAGCTCTTCGCATGTGATCCTAACAAATCATGCAATAACGTAAAATAAATCAGAAAAACCTTAAAAGTAGATGGGGCAAATACCATTGGGGAGGGAAAAATTAACATAACACATGC
Organism: Amaranthus cruentus; assembly: GCA_019425755.1. Taxonomy (NCBI): domain Eukaryota; kingdom Viridiplantae; phylum Streptophyta; class Magnoliopsida; order Caryophyllales; family Amaranthaceae; genus Amaranthus; species Amaranthus cruentus. The sequence goes on along the minus strand of CM033454.1, from coordinate 7,314,349 downwards.
ACAACACACTAAAAGCAAAGCACATCGATCTTTAAATTCCTTCCTAGCTGAAGGGAGAGGCTCACTAACCTTCAGGTCTTGCCAAGAAGCAGATGAGGGCAGTCCAGTGACCATAACTGCAGAACCACAAAGATCATAATTTCTTGGAGTTGTGAAATAAAAACAGATGCTGCTAAATAAGCAAGACTAACCTCTATAATCAGTATGCTTGGGTGCACCACCTCGACTACTGCTACTGTAACTGCTATGGCGGTCTGATGATGGATGTCCTCGGCCACCATGAGCAAATTCCACCTAAGATTGTATATCACCAAATGTCAATAATGCAACATCAGACAGACACAAGAGAGGTTCAGAATCATTGCATATACTGCAAAAAGATAATCAGGATGATGAAAGATCCCAAGATACCTACCCGCAAACGATGCCCATCAAAGTCATACCCATTGCGACCATGCACAGCATCTTCAGCATCTCGTTCATCTTCAAACTGTAGAAAATTACGGAAGTTAAGCAATGAAACCCAAGAAAACCAGTGCCACCCCTGTTCACTACTTCTCCTACCAAAATACTCCTCACCTCAACAAATGCATAACCTGGAGGCCTTGGGGGAATCTTCAAATCGATTTCAATAATTGGGCCATACTGCACAAGGGCATTAATAATTAGTAATAAACCTTGTTTTACGTAGCTACCAAAAAATGAATCACACAAATTAATAACAACCAATTTAGACCCTGGCTTCAAAGGCACCCCTCTAGAGACAGAAACAAGATTATTTTTATTCAAAGGAAACTATTATTCTCCTTCTTAACTCAAGGCCAACAAGACCTTAATAATAACTAGGTCAAAATTCACACAACACCATCGCTCTGAAATAGATGGATGGTTTAATCGATATTCCATTACTCAATTCTAAGAAAGATAAAACTAAATAGCTAACACCTGTATCTAAATTTATGTCCTACAATTCCCCATAGTTCTTTCCAGATCCTCGTCTTCGTTAATCCTCCTTCCTTTTTCCACAAAGAGAATCATCATGATTTTCATTTCCTAAGAAACTATCTAAACAAAGTGATAGACTTTCACGATCTAAACAGTAGGAAAAGGCATATCACAGACAAATGACAATGGAAGACAATTCTATTTCCCAAAAATTGGAAATTCTAAGTTCACCCATTCAACATATGAAGAAATAAAAAATCAAGGACCTATCCTGTAACATAAACCTATAATATGTACTGATGCCAACATTACTAAGGGGAGTAACTTCTACATGAATAAAAAGTCTAGGTAATCAAGCAACCTCAATGAAAATTAAAGTTTAAAACTTGACTACAAGATTAGAATGGTTCTATGGTCTTTCACAAACACTTCGTTCAGATACAACATATTAGGGAAGGGAAGGGAAACAAAGGAGAGGGCAAGAAGAGAACATAAGGGGAAAGATGAAGCTCTGAATTTCCCTTCTCCAGCATTGGAGAGAGAAAAAATGATCCCCCTCATTCCTTCTCACAGGCTCACAGCCTTTTATACAGAAGGGAGTGCACATTTATTTATAAAGTTGGAGTAGAACATTTATTTATAGAAATGGATCCCCCACCCTTTAATGCAATTCATAATAGTGTCCGTCTCTTGGCACATTCTAAATGTTCCTTTAACGCAACTCACCTTAATCATTGAGCCATATGACAAACTCATAATAAACTACAATTAAGCTAGAAAAGAGATAATGAACAACATATATATTCAGAGTGAAAAAGAAAAATCAACATATTTTTGTGAGTCATTGTTCTCTTTCATAAATCATCGAGAGGGAATCAAGCCTCTTAGTTTGAACCAACTTTCATGGATATATGACAAACGATTCCACTTGAACTATATAGTGTGCATTTAGCTGACTCAAACATTTGGATTAAAACTCTTGCATTGTTGTTTTGTTTTTTGTTGTTGCATTTAGGATAAACATATAAGCTACATGCATTGTTAATATTGCATCTAAAGCTAGTAGCTCAAGTAGAGATAGCAGCATCCTTGCAAGAGTTCATGGTGAGATGGCCAGGGAGCAAGCTTGGGCTAGGAAGCCACAAGCTTGTGCAAGAATGAAGGAGCAATATGGTGGCCACTAAGCCAACAACACAACATCAATGAACACACAGCATCAATCAAATGTTAGACATCGCAAGTGGTCCAAGCTCGCTAGTTCATATAAGAATATATAACAAATATGGCTTTGTTAATGTGACTGTCTAGTGAATTTAAATAGTTTTGCAATTACATTCTAATAAGAACTTTTAACACACCTTCAGTCCCTATGAAAAAGCACCATATGACTCAAAAAGCTCTCACACACTTGAGTCATATTGTTCTTTAACATAGGAAATCAGGGAGTATTTAGCATTTATATTCACTATAGAGGTAAAAGATCTTGGAAAATATAATCTCTTTCAAACTAAGTTAATTGTTTAGGTAATGTAGATACTCACGATAAATTAACTTACACCGTAAGAGATCATTATAAAATGAGTTTTCATCATTGCACGGAGTGTTTATATCCCTACCCAAACACGTACTATGTGTTCAAATAAACTAAACCACGATTTTGTTACACCCACTATTAATTGAGTGCTCCTCAAACAACTACCATTTATATTGAAATGTGAACATATAACGAGTTATCATGGACAAACAGTGCACAAATCCAATTGACTCAATTTATATCACTATTTTTTTTCATTACACCTTCATATAGCAATTGCAATGCTTACGAGACAATTTTTATAAAAAATAAGACTCCCTCAATACCATGTCCAAAAAAATTCAATCGGACGTTAAGCTTTCAAGATATTTAACATCCCTTGATTTGTTCTATGGAAACTTTCAACTTAAATGTCATCATAAAATGCACAAACAAACCTATCGAGTACTTGGCTTAAAAGATTGCAAAAACAAAGTTCAGGGTTCATTTGAGGGACCATACCAAAACCATGAACAATTCAAACAAAAAAGTTGAACGAATCTATGCATGAACTTAGGGTTATAACATAAGGTAGCATATGTAACCCCATAAAAATGAGCTAGACTAATACCCTTTGTTAACTCTTGTACGTTAATACACAATTGTTCCAACAATATTTTCAAGAATAGGAAACTGATGCAAATCAAGTGCACAATTTAGTTTCAATTTAAATTGAATCTTTTTGAATCTAATCACCCTCAAATTATGCAACAAGATGAATATATCATATAGCTGAAAGAATCTTGAAATATGTGTTCACAACTAGTTAACAGAAACCGAAAACTTCGTGCAAACGCTCATTTCGAACCTTTCATTTCTGAAATTCTAGATTAACATTTTCGAAACTATATTCCCCAAATGTTTTTATTCAAGCCCAAAACCACACATATACAAAATCCCTTGTGTTTTACGTCCTCGTTTTTTTAGTCATTTTCTTTTCGTATCTTTTTTGCTCATTGTAAAATAAATTTGTACCTATATTACTTACAATTGAAAAACTTTAAGATTAATGTTTCATATCGGATCAAATTCGTCTCAGATAACATTATTTCAAAATCAAATTAGGCAATAAAATTCTAATATAACATGAAATATCATATGGATCGAAATATTTCCTCAACATATTCAAATTTGAGTATAACTTTAGTTTTATAAAATTATAACAATAAGAGTATAATTTTAATTTTTGTAAGATGATGAATTAGATTTGTTTTATATTTTCAATTATTTTGAATGTCTTTGATTAATTGTGTTATATCAATAAATCTACTAAGCATAGTATATTGAAAAAATTATGATTAATAATGCGTATCAACTTTTCTTGAAAATTAATATTAGAGAAACAATCATGTTATACTTTATTTGTTAATGAGAATTTAAAAAGTAATTTACGTATGTAGATTCAAGTAAACTCCGCAACCCATGTTTAAAATTCAAGATTCACACCTTACAAAAAGAGAAAAATGGCACTAAAAATAAAGGTCATTACGAGGCTACATGAAGAAGTAAAAGAACAAACCTTGTAAAAGATATCCTCCACTTCTCTCTCGCGAATATCACCAGGAAGGTTACCAACATAAATGGTACGATAAATGCGTCTTGTCATTTTCCTTCAACCCTTCACAAACTTCAAGCCTTGAAAAATTCTACACAACATTAATTTCACCACTATTTAAACATTCCAAAACGAATAAACATATGAACAGAAAACTTACAAGTAATAAATCAGGTACTCTAAATCCACGTCTACAAAAAAAAAAAAGAAAAAACTTTGTTCTTAATAGTTTTTAAAGAATATCAACCTATGAGATCAACATGGTGCAAAAATATGATAATGATCGCAATCACGATAATGAGAGTGGTGTTTTTATCATGATAATGCTCACTTGGATACCAATTGGAAAAGGGCGGGAAATGAAAGGAAAGAAGCAAAATGGCGAACTATTTCACATTTTAAAGAAAAAAATCCAACGAAAAAAAAAATTGAAATGAAAACAGAGTGATCTTCCCCCTTTTCCCTTTCCTTTCCTTTCCCTTCTTCCCCCTTTCTGTAATACCTCTAAATTCCCGACACCTTATACAAAACTACAACCACAAAGAACGGGAGGAAATTCGAGTGTTACATTAAAATAAAAGAACCAAAATAAAAATAATAATAATAAACTTTCAAGATGTGGGTGGAAATTTTGGCTGAATCTTTGGTAAACATTGAGGAGGTGAAGAAATAGAAAAGAAAAACATAGTAACATAAATAAACTAGTATAAGGTCCATTGCCTTTCAATAACATGCCACGACGAAATAATTCATCGTCGGCTCCTCAAATCATCAAATCTAACATGGACCGTGGTACCAATGTCAACGCATGAGTTTCAAAAACAACCAAAAATATTTTATAACCACGCAACAAACAACTACGTAACGGAATGACAAACAATACAATCAGGTCACACAGCCTCATACCAAAACTTCTACAACCCAAACTTTATAAAAGTATAATAGGAGCTATATAATACATGTAATTGCATAACAAATGCTATGATTGTAGTCTAAAACTTCCCCACAATGCAATGAAAAAGAAGATCCAACACATGCTAAGACGATCTACGATCCTCTTGCAGTCCTGCTGCTCAACATTATGACCAAGGCCATATGAAAAGACCAAGGGTGTTATCGACCAACCAACGCCCATAGCAAAGTATGAGCTCATACCCCTTGCAGCTGATTCTATCAGATCCTACCTTCGGAAAATAAAGCCCACTGGGTACGGGGACAAGCCACCATATTGGAGTTTTGCAAGGCCCACATGATAACGCCTTGGTCAAGGGTCAATATCGGCTAATCAACATCTCGTGACAAAAGCATGCTAACACCTCTCGAACGGTAATCCTCTTTATTACTCCATTCTGGAACTACTAAACCAACTGATAACTAATTCAGTAGAGTCACGCCAACTTAACCTAATCAAATGCTCATCAAATAAGGGAATAAGTTCGACTCCAAGTAAACATAATCCGTTCGTATCAATAAGGGAAGTATTTTGTCTTCTACTACTACCTCTATTCTATGCATCTTCACCACTCTAAGTTTAAGCCTTTAAGGGTATCATAATTAAAAGCTAATCATAAATATAGTTTACTTTCTAGTACTCTCAATAGTTCCAATACAATGCATCGCATGGAATCACAAATATTGTAATACATCGAAACAACTTTATATAATAGTTAATTATTGAGTGTACATACTGCAATTGCTATTACAAGGCAAAAGTCGCAATAATCACTCAAAACAAGGTTTTACTTTCCTCTCATGAACTAGGTACCTTTTCAAGTTAGAAGTACAACTAATAAGCCTAATTCTCTACTTTTTAAGGCCTACTTAAAGTCAAGGAAAGAAATCCTTTACCCATTTAAGATAAGCTTTAAGTTATTACAGACAGTATGCACTTTAGCCACTCTACTTAGTAACATCATCAGTCAACTTAGTAGCAAGGTACAAAACAAGTTTCTTACCAATTTAATAACAAAACATACCCAAAAAAATTCTCCTTTAATGACTAAGATTTACGATGTAGTGATAATCAAAAGGCAACTATGAAAATTAATAAGGGTTAGTAACATTTCATATCTTAACAACAAACAACAAACGACAACAAATAACGATACTTAAATTTGTTTATGACGATTATTGAAACTACTACTAAGTACTAACACTTAGCCACTATAATGATTTCACTAGCAACTAATGTTATCAAGAATTAGCAACCACAAAAACACGCCAAAGAAAACCATGTCACCATTATTTCAATCCTAATACAAACCCTAATTAGTCTCTATCTTTAATTTACACATGGATTTTTACCCATTTCAAAATCAATCGTCAATACTCAATCAACTAGAGAAGTATATCCTTAACAAAGACATAAAAAAGAAAATATTTAACTTATAAGAATGTTAGCTCACAATTGCTTAAGGGGAAAAAGAAGAGGACGAACCGATTGTACGGATCCTTCTTCGCGTGGCTGCAGTACGTCGAGGTCAAGGGCAGGCTGGTCACGCGTGGCTCTGGGATGTCTGGCTTGTGATGCTAGCTGCGTCCTGTGGTTGTCGCGGCTTGAGGGAAGATGGGAAGCTGTGCGAAGGAGGGGGGGATGCCGTGGGGAAGACGGGAAAAAAGGGAAAGGAAAAGGGAAAGATGAGAGCAGAGGTACTAGAAGTTACGAAATTCTTCTTTTCTTTTTTCTTCTTTTCTTTTATTTCTTCATTCGGTGACTAATTCTTTATATGGACCGTGTCATTATGAGACGGGCTCAATAAGTCGTTTTTAAAAAAGTTGCTTTATATAGAATTCGATTTTCAATGTTTTTTTTTTATAATGGACTTTTATATGAGTTCGTCTAACGGTGAGACGGTCTCATACAAGACTTGTTATCTTTCAAATAAAATGTTATCCTATCGAATAAATTTATCAATAAGTCTTGTATGAGACCGTCTCACCGTAAGACGAGCCCATATAAGTAACTTATTAGCAAAAAAATATCAAAAACAATGAAATTTGAATTGTAGGTACGATGGAAAATTTAACAAAATGAAATAAAAAAGATAATTTTCATTAGCAGTTTGTTAATGTACCTGTAACACATAATTATCAGTAATTTTATTATCAATTTGCTCTTGTACATGTGACACAAAATCATTTGTAGTTTCAATAACTTTTCCTTCAATATTTTATGGAATTAATATAACCGATCTACATCCTTATTCTTCATATTGGAATGCTCATCAGATGATATAGAAATTGAGTGACTAGGATCCATAGTTAAACCTAATTGCTTTGGAGGATCTAAACTAAGTTTACAAAATATGCCAACCAACTTAGATCATCACTAGAATCCATAATAGTATACATTTGTTATGGACCAGATCAAAACACCAATATCCTTTTGAATTCGTATAATATCCAACAAAGACACACTTAATTGCTTCAATTTTATTTTTGGTAAATGGACATACACTATGCATCCAAAGACATTTTGTGCTATAACGAATGACTGGAACAGACAAAAAGGATCTAATAGAGTCAAGAGGTTTTTTATATAAGTTTCTTTGTGGAAAGACGATTTGTGAGATAATTAGATGCAGTAATGGCTTCTGGCCAACAATGATTAGGCACATGGGATTCAATCATAAGAGCTCTGATACCATGATAAATTTGTTATTGGACTTGTACACAAGTATTTTCTTTGGTTAATAAATATTCCTTTCTTTAAGCTTAGCACCTTGATACTTTGAGGTTTCCAAGATCTTTCATTTCAAACTCATGAAATAATTTTCTCTTCAATATTTTTATCTCTAATGTATCATTTCTTGTAATAATCATATCTTCTACATAGATTATCAAACAAGTGAAATAATTATTACATTTCATCAAAAATAACGTGTAATCAAAGTTACTTTGTATTTATCAAAATCTTTTCATAGCTGTAGTATATTTTCCAAACCATGCCCTAGGATATTGTTTTAGCTTATACAAAGTTTTCTTAAGCTAACAACCTTCTTCCTTGAGAAAAATCAGTTTGCTCTTGTATTCGTGACACAAAATCATTAGTAGTTAAAATAATTTTTTCATTAAGAGAGCCTCCTCTACCTCCTTATTCTCCATGTCGGGATGCTCATCAAATGATATAGAAATCGAATCAATTATAAGAACTTTGAAGTAAGAAAGTATATAAAAAAGGGAAAAAGATGACATACCGTGGATTTTAGAACTCTCCTTCCACGTGAAATCTTGGTAGTGTATACTTACTTTTTATTTAAAAAATTTAAATGTTATTGTATTTTATTTATTAATAGAAATTTGATAAGTGCAATTATTTGCGCTTATCCGTGTTATCTTTACACTCCTTACATGAAGTTTTAGAGGTGTTTAGGGATTATAGTAGTGAATTGTTGTAATTTTGTCTCATATGTTTAATTTTGTAGTTCTATGATATACGAGGCGGAATTGAAGCTTTTGCTAGGCCATGGGGTTGATAAGAGGGTAAAGGCTTTGAGAAATAGCCTAAGACCCCTTAAATAAGTGAAGAGATCGTTGCTCGCTTGAAGATGTTTTACAATGAAGATGGGCAAAAGAGAAAAGAGTAGAAAAGTGCTTAAAAGACAAAAGTTTTGAGAAGACATTTGATACATGCTCACTTTTTTGGTCATAACTTTTGATAGAGAGATCACATTTATGCAACGTTTGCGGCATTGGAAAGTAGACTTAAGAGCTTTTCAACGGTATATTATATGTCAATATCCGAGAACCGAGCAGGAAATCGCATCCTTTCAAAGTTCGCCAGTCAGACCTAGAGCGACGACTCGTCGCTCCAAAGTGACGACTCGTCGCTCCAAAGTGACGACTCGCTGCTTCTTTGCGACGACTCGTCGCTCCTTTGTAACGACTCGTCGCTCCTTTGTAACGACTCGTCGCTTCTTCTCTGAACTCCCTTTTCCAGGCCAGTTAATATGTAACGGCTCGTCGCACCCGATGTGGCGAGTCGTCGTTTTTCGTCTGATGGAATTTAAATGGTCTTTTCTCCTAATTTTTGGAACCACTATTTAAGTGGAGGTTACCCTAATTTAGTTCCATTCAGTTTTCTTCTTTCAAACTCTAGTTTCTCTTTGTATTCCATAGATTTTAGTTTAAGCTTTCCTTTGAGAATTTCATCATCGTAATCTTGGATTTTCATTAGCAATTTACTTATCGTTCTTCATCTCCATTGTCAAGATATTTTCTTTATATTCAAGTTTTTAAATTATGTCTTATTTCATGATTCATGTTAGTTTAATATGCATAGAAACCTCTATAATCATGATTAGTGAGTAGTTTTATATGATAGGACATTGGATTTGAACCCTAATATGTATGTGATTGCTAGATGATGATTGGTGATTGTGATGTTGAATTGATTTGATTAAATTGTTATGTATGATCATTCAAGTTAAAGTCTTTTAATTTCTCTTAGCACCAAAATCACGAAAGTTGAGGGATGAGAATATTATTAGTCTTGGATGATAAAACAAGTTAATATGCCTTCTTAGTCAAAATCACGAAAGTTGAGATTGAGTAGTATGTTTTCTTGTGATGTTAATCGATCAAAATACGAAAGTTGAGATTGAGAGAACCCATTTAATTTGATTTAATTTGGTCATCATCCCGAAAAGGAGTGATTAAGTTAGATCGGTAAATCAATTCAACGGAATCAATTGCAATCCTTATCGAAATAATCATATGCTATTAGTGGGGAATTCCTATGTCCTAGTCCTTTTTATTATCTTGATATCATCATATTTCTTAAGCATTTTCACATAGTTCATAGTAACAACCAACAAATCTTTTGTTCCCAAAGTGATTAACTGAACGACTCTTGTGTTAATCTTGCCTCCCTGTGATTCGACCCGTAATTGTGCTACGACACCCGTACACTTGCGGCATTAAAATAAAACCTAACAAAATTTATTAATTAAAAATCTCCTATAAATATATCATTTATTCTTCTTAATTAATTTTCAATTTTTTGCATCTCTAAGTTTGTGTAGGTGTACTTGAACTCTTTTTTGTTCTTAAACGACGTATATGCATCAATGGAGAGCTAAAAAATTGATGTTAACACGTAAAGCAACCGAACAATATTTTAAATGAATAAATGATATCAAGGTGGACTTTTATATAGTAGTCAAAAGGTTAAATTTTATTATCTAGTAAAATTAAGATTTTTATATTTTAATTGTTGTTTTATTATCTGGTAAAATTTTATTTCTACTAAAAAAATACTCCTTGCCAATAAGACTAAAAATTTAAAGTGTAAGGATGGTATTAAAAAGAAATGTATTTTTTTCGAAAAAATAAGAATGAAGATCAAAAAAGTAATGAAAATTAATTCCACGGAAATATAACAAATTAAGTGAAAAAAAAATAAAAAATACGGTAAACTTATATAGAGATAGATGAAAAATTAATAAATACTAGTTTTTTAGCACAATATGGTTTGTTTTGCCAAATTGTTTTTTGGGTTTCATGGTTTTTGGTAAATGATTTACAAAACTTTTATTATTAGTCTATTACCATGGCAACTCAGTTACCTTTTTTTTTTATTAACACTAGAGATGAAAATTTTATTTTTAACAACCTAATTTAAGTCATTATTATAAAATCAATTTATAAAGTAGTTAGGTACTCCCTTGATTTTTATATGCTATTCTCAAATAGAATTTACGAATTTTAGCGTCGAACTTTGCCTATGATTTCTCATTGATTTACAAGAGAAAACATATTCATGTGAGATCTTTTTAGATTCGTCCCAATGTATACTTTCTAATATAAATCTCAACTTTATAAAACTTTTAAAAAATCACAATTAAAAGTATTTGATTTTAAAGTTTGCATTGTGATTTGCGACAAAAGTGAATGAGAAAACATTTGAAAACAGATGGAGTATTTTGTTGAGTTTTTATTTAATTTTACTCCATTTGTTCCGTAAAGAAGTTCACACAAGAAATGTCTATTAAGAAAAATAGAATCTTTTAGATGATGAATATATTATTTTGTGACAAATTCTTTATTAAGACCGTCTCATCGTGAGACGGCTAAATATGGAATGACCCAATTTTAGATTTCTTAAAATTTAATGAAAAAAAACTGTTTTTATCTAGTTAACTTTTATATAAACTTTGAGCTATTTGTATGGGTCCGTCTTACGGTGAGACGATCTCATACAAGACTTGCTGTTATTTTATTGAATAGTAAATTAATGGAGAAAAAGTGCGAAACATAAATATAAAAAATATTTTATAAAGTTAGTGGAAAAAAATATGAGGATTACAACCATAAAAAATTATTTTTATAAAGTTAGTGAGAAACATTTGAAGACCAAAATAGATAGTAAAAGATATGTGAGATGGACAAGATTAATTTCGTTAAAATTTGTGATGTAAATAGAAATATTTTTTTATGGAAATGAACAATTCAAAATAACAAATAAGAACAATTTTAAAAAATTAAAATTAAAATTGTATTGAGTTTTTATTTTAGTTAAAAAAAATCCTTTTTCCAATTCTAAATAGCCTAAATCACGATAAGAAAACCCTTTTTTATTCTGAAGAGCCTCAATCATGAAAAATAAACAAGCACTCGAGATTCATAAACAAGAACTCCATATTATTTGCTCTGCCTAGCTGTGTTCATTCAGGTCATAGATCGATTTTGGATTAGGTGTTTTATTTTAAAATCGAATCACGTGCCCACATTATTTTTACTTAATTATAAATCTATTTTTAAGTCAGATCTAAAATCCAATAAATATCAAGTCATCATGTTTGTTTTGAATACCTCTAGATTTGTCTATATTAAACACAAATTAGATTATAGGATGACGTTTTTCCTTATCAATGATTGAAGTAAAGAAGATGTAAGACTAAGAGTAAGACCATGAGAAAGTCTTTAAGTCTTAGTAAATAACGGTTATTTGTGAGGTTAATAAATCACCCTTATGTGGTAGGATGTGATAGGGTGAGAGGTTTGTTGTTTTAATTTATTTTTTTCATTTTATTTATTTTAATATTATTCTTTTTATCTTTTTGTGATAATTCACAAATCACGGTTACTGATTAGAAATTTTTGATAAGACGACTATCTTTGTCACTCTTTTCCCTTACTTTAGCCTACAAAGCTAGGACTACAAATCTACAATGCATAACACAAGTTACTAGTATGACTATGAGTGTCCCCTCTTTTAGATACTTGTGCATTGCGTGTTAACTTCCTCTTTCTTCTTCCACATTTATTCCCTTTTACCACTATCCACTACACTTCCTTTTTCCTTCTTTAACTTAACTCATCTTTATGCCATTGCTTTTGTTTTAAGCTTTCCTCTTTTGCTTCTTCATCTTCCTCTAAATTACTTTTTTTACATCATCATCATATTCAGTCTATCTCGTTCATAGAGAGACTATGGTCAGGATCTGAAGAGAAAAGATAGACGGCAACTCATACCCATTGAAAAATTGCGGTCATAGAGTCCCCGACTCTAAATTACTTTTTCTACATTATATAAATTGGTGTTACATTGTGTACATTAAAATAATCAAATTAAGTTGACAAATTGGGGATATGTAAATATCCATATTGTGATTATTATCGGAAAGAATTACATACAATAATTTATTCTTTTTATGATTTTCTTACGATATTTTCATCTATTGATTAATTATAATCTCAACTTTATGGGGTATTTGACTTGAGTAAACGTGGATAACTAGATGACCGTTATAGTAGATGATTCACAAAAAAAAAGTAAACTGAAAATTAATTTAAAATTAGATAAAAATTTTGAAAATTTACGTATAAAATAAAAACATAAGTTTTTTCTAATATTTTTTAAACATCTTTTCGACATTTTATTTTAATTTTTTAAATAATAAATTAAATGGGTATTAAATTAAAATTTGAGGAGGTAGTGAGGTTGTTTGACAAACGATTGATAGTTGATTATAATGTTTAATTTGACCAATTGATTTTAAACCCGCTAATAAAACAGTTGTTCAAAAATATCTTATTTATAACAATCAGCTTTTTCAACCAACTAATTTACAAAACATTAACAATTGATGTTTTAACCATCCAACCTTCTATTCTTATCAAAATAAGCTAAATTATTCAATAAACATTTTTGTCAAACACTCCAATATCGTTTAAAACAAAAAAAGGCCAAAAATAAAACAAGAAAATAAAGAAAAAGAAAAATGAAAATTTCCATTTATAGTAAAACTTGGAAGAATCTCCAAGTGAGTAGTAGAGTAGAAGTGGAAAAAAGAATAGAAAGGTCTGACTGAATAGAGAAGTCCCCCGCTTTCTTAGGCATGAAAATCTCAACAAATCTATCCAAGAAAACCATAAAGTTTTCGTCAACATTACGTAAAAGTTACAGTAGAAGACAGTTACTTGTTCTCTTTGTGTTTCACTCACCTTAACTCTACACAATAGTACACATCAAATTTCTATACTCCAATTAGGGATGGTCCATGACTCTGTTGGACCCGCCTTAGATTCGCCCCTTTTTTAAGGGTTTGGGTCTTATTTTTTAAGATCTATCGGATCCGGGTCGGATCTGAATCTAAAAAATAATTGGCGGGTCCGAGTCCAATATTTGAACCCTGGACCCGCCCCTCGGACCCTTATAAATATTAAATTGTCCATTTTTATTTGTCTTCTATGTATGAAGTCTGCCCCCAACACTTATTTTCTTTTCATATAATCATAATATATATAAATATATATGCTACTTGCTAAGTGCTAATCCAATTACCCTTATATTTCATGGACTTGAAATAGTGTTTATAATAGAATTAAAGCGTATATGGGTGACGTTATGCGAGTTTAGATGTTAAATTAATATTAAATATTTATAAAATAAAATAATAACTCTCTTACAAATATACGAAAAATATAATGACTTACAAATGTTTTAAATTTGACTAATCAAATAGACTTTTTTTAGACCCATTAAAGACCCTAGACCCATCAGATTCGGAGGGTCTGGGTCCGAGTCTGAAAATTTTGAACCCTTAGGGTCCGGATCCGGGTTTAGATCTAAAAAAATTAAAAGGGTCCGGGTCTGGTTGGACCCGCTCCAGACCCGCCCCATGACCATCCCTAACTCCAATTCTGCACCAAGTGGAGTGAAGTGGAGTGAAGTACTCTCAACTATAGAGTCGGTCTATTTATATACTTTCTCTGTTCTGTTTTAGTTGCACCATTGGGTTTGACATATTTTTTAAGGGCCATCAAATCAGTATAGTAAAAGTAGGGATGATGTATGATTAATGGTGATATGTGGGGTAGAAATAAAAAATTAAATATTATAAGTAAATAGTGGTTGTGACTTGTGGGTATATTAAATAATTGATGAGATGATGTATGATTGATGGTGATAGTGGGGTAGGAATAAAGTGAGGATAAATTAAGTAGATTATTTTTGCCAAAAATAGTAATGTTGCAAGTAATATGAAACTTTCAAAAACGGTAAGTGTTGCAAGTAAAATTGAACGCATGAAGTATTTTTTAAAATACTGCCTTCTATTCAGCTTGAATGTCTCATTTAGTTTTTCACACTTGTTGAGGCAACATTTTAACCCTTAATATCTCAAATTATTTTTAATTAAAAATTATAAAAATTTGATATTAATAATCTTTGTATTAAGACGAATCAAACAAGATCCCACATGACTATGTTTTAACTTATAGATTAAGAGTAAAATACAAATTAAGAGTGATGAATAAATAGTGCCAAAAAAATATGGGACATTTAGGCTGAATTAAAGGTAGTATTATAAATAGGTACTACATTAAGAATGATGTAAGTAGACATTTAAGATATTAAAATTAGGTATTACGGATACGATAAGTAAGCATTAAGGATAATGTAAATAAACATTAAGATTACGGTAGGTAAATATTAATCTTTAATGAGCTGGGCTTGAGATACGTCTCTCAAGAGACTAGCTGTTCATTATATACTCCCTCTGTTTTTCTTAAATCATTCCGATTTGTTATTTAGGATTGTTTTATTATACTTCATCGGTTCTGAAATGCTCGCTATAATTACTCTTATTGACACTATTTATTAAAAAAAATTATATTCTATATATTGTGGTTAATGTGTAAGAAAAAATATAGTCAGTGGGATCTTGTTTAAATCGTCTTATCGCATATTTTAATAATATTAATTTTTTTATAATATTTAGATATGCATAATTCAACATATAAATTAAATGATCAAAATAACACATCGGACTGCGTGAAAAACCAAATATAGCATGTATAGTGGAACAAAGGAAGTATGTTCTTATAAATAATTTTTCTATCTATATCATATATTTGGATAAAATTAACCTTTTTCCATTCTCAATTGAATATTTTAGTAATTATATTTAGTCCTCGCATATATTCCATTAACTTTATTTTAACATTTTTATATTTTTATCGTCTCAATATGTTTCTCACTAACTTTATAGAAACATTGTTTTTAATAGTGATGATCCCCAAAATTTTTTCACTAACTTTCTTTTAATATTTTTTAAATGTTCCATGAAATTTTTTATTTAAGAAAAATAATATATCCACTACTTAGAAGATTTTATTTTCTGAATTTCAGTGAATAATTATTCATTTATTTCTTTTTGTTTGTCCACTTTATTTTAAGCGCATATATCAAGTAAATTTTGATCTTCAATAATTATAAATATGCATCATGAAACTTTGTTAAATTATATACTAAAAAACTTTGCATCAAAAAAATCTAATAATATCTCACATAAATAAATTTTATATATTTAATATATACTTCCAAAATCTAATTTAAATTTCTCTTTCTTATAGTAAAAAAAACTTGAAATTGACAAAAAAAAGGAAAAAGGGAGTCTATCATATCTAGTAAATTAAGCTTTGTTGACCAAAAATCATTAATTAATTTTAATCGCAATTTATTTTCTAACTAGGTTAAAACTGATTTTTAGAGGTAAAAATAATACTTTTTTTAACTAACATAAATATTATTTACTTAATAAAGTTAACTTTATATTGAAATAAACTTATAATTAAAAATTAAAAATTCATACTTCAATAAAAAAAAATCTCATTCCAAGAAAGTAAATAAATAAATTATTATTGGTAAGCTAAAAAATGAAAAGTCCACATGAAAAATTAAACTTTAAACTCTAAGAGAATATAATAATTTTGGTCAAAGATTGGGACACAAATTTATATATCCAAGGAGACAATTTCATTGTCTTTTGTAAAAAAACAATTTTTTGAGTAGTTAAAAAATATCGTATGTAATATTGTATGCAATTACATTGGCTTTATCGTCCTTTTATGATTTGTATAAAAAAGTAAAATAATATGATTGTATAAAAAAGTATGGTATATCTATATATGATATAATTTGCTACAATTTTTTATATTAGTTGTGTTAACTTGTTAGCTCTATTTTAATACTTCCTCCTATTCGCTTTATTTATCCTATTTGGTTTGATTTTTTAACTATTTATCAATCACTCTTTTATGTAGTACAAATCCATAAGTTACAACATAATCATGTGAAATTTTATTTTATTCGCCTTATTGTAAATTTAATTAATATCAACTTTTTATAATTTTTACTCAAGTACAATTAGATATTTAAATTGAAAATGTGCATTAAAAATTGTGCCAAAATCAAATGGTACAAGTAAAGAGTGAAAGGAATATTAGTCATGGTTCCATGTAATCTCTCATTATCTCTTACGAATTTACTAGTTACTACTATGTACTTGAATCCGCTACCTTTAGAGCTTTGTATTAAATTAAATATAGCAAATTAGAACATTCGAAATATATATTTAATTTTCGACCATGAATTGATTTTACCAACTTGTTTTTGCAATCTTTTATTCTCCACTAAATAAAACAAAACTTTTGAAATTAACTCCTATAAAACAATATCTCATTTAAAATGATATCAATGGAGATAATATCAAAATGATATCACGATAGAATTTAGAAAATGGGTCAGGACATCCCAAACAAGGAGAAGAAGTAGTGCACCCATACACTCAAAGAAGATTCACTACTTAAAAGCAATTGGTAATAGTAGGAATTACTCCTTGAGTTTATAAATTGATGCATAATATTCTCTTTCTCAGATGTGGGACAACTCACATGTGGGTAAAACATGAGAACTTCAACATTCCCCCTCACATATGAGTGTCCTTAAAATTTTAGCCCACTAGAAGGGCTACAAACCTATTGGGAATGAACATCCAATTAAAGACCCCTTAACTATTGGTAAAGTTAAATGCCCAGTATAAAAGCCCAACAGCAAACTGGACTCTTCTTTCTCCAATGTGGGACAACTTACATATGGGTAACACATGGGCACTTCAACATAGGCTAAATAACCTAAATAAATAAGTTAAAATCATTCACCTTATAATTATTTAATGCTTAACATGTTATTTAGAATGTTAAATATACTTATTCTTTTGAATTCAAACTCCTTATTTAAATTCGTCTCACAGTAAGTATGAAACCATGACCCAGTGGCGGATTCAGCTTAAGCTGTCAATTGACAGCATTATATACAGAATCAGTAGTATAGGATTACTGAATGTGGAAGAAGCTGAACTGGTTAGAACTTGGAATTTGGCAGCTGAGTGACCTGGGATCTATTCTTACTAAAGACATTCAATATCCTTTTTTCATAATTTGGACTGTTAGTTTTATCCGTTCATTCATGTCATAATATAAGTCATAACTCATAACTCATGTTATTAATACTAATAAGGTAAATTTTTTATTATAAGCAATTTCATTTATTTCTACAAAAAAATATTTTTTTTAATTATTTTTTTTAGATATATTTATCCCTAATTATAAAAATTTTAAGTAATACATTTATTGGGCTTTACTTATTTTTTTACCAACTTTATTTTAACATTTTTGAATGTTTGAGGTCTCTTGTTTTTCCACTAACTTTATTTTATGCTCCTTTTTCTATGCTACCACTTTATTCCATTAACTTTATTATTCAAAAAGTTAACATCTTTACCATATAAAAAATTAAACTTTTCTTAGTTTTCATGAACATTCGTTATGGGAGCATCAAATAGGAACATATGGAGTACTAATTAGTAGACATGGTTTGGATATACTTGTCGGTTTAGTTTATCATGATATGATAATTTTTTTAAACCGGTTACAATATGGTGTTAAGAATGATGCTTGTTATTACTTGTGTTATTACTCTATGATGATGATGATTTAATTAGTGGACTAAACAATGATGAATGATGAACATATAATATAAAAACTCAATATAAACTAATTGTCTTTATTAAAACTTTGACGAATGTAATTTTTATATTTAATATTTTGACATCATTTAATTTTTTCCTAGATTCGCCACTGAAACCATCTGATAATAAAACTATCTCAATCTTATGATAAAATTACTCTAAATAGTAATATACTCCTAATAAATTCATTATAACATAAAAGTTTACAAAAGGAATTTGATTGCCAACATACTTCAAATATCATATAAACACAAATTAAAGGAGCTAGCGTAGAATATTTTAATGAATAAAATTAACTGAAATAATCTTCCTTCAATGATAAGTATGGAATATGGCCGAACGGATCATGCTTGAATTGTATATACTGCATTCGTTCCATAATCTATAATATTCGCAACATTTTAACTTTGTATATCTATCAAAAAAAACAAAAAATTTGTATATCTATCAAAAAAACAAAAAAACAAATGGTTAATAATAAAGTATCATTAAAAAAAAAAGTATCATTGTTGTTTGTCAAGGAACCAACTCAACCAAAAGCTTAAGCTGATGCTCTCCTCATACATCACTAAATATTTCACTTTAAATGAGGGATGGTTGAGATTCGAACCTGTGACCTCTTGTCACCCTGGCTTCTGATACCATGTCAAGGAACCAACTCAACCAAAAGCTTAAGCTAATGGTTGAGGTCTCAAGATATGTCATATACTCTAACATTGTTCAATTCAAAAAAAAAGTATCATTGTTGTTCTTAAACAATGACAAAAGTGTATGAATATAAATGAGATATAAAGTAGAAATAAAATAAGAGTAAATAAGATAATTTATAAGTTATTTTATGATATATATGACCCCTGCTCCATTTTAGTTGCAATATAACTTTTTATAATATTTAAGAAACATCTTTTTATAGAGCAAAAAGACGATTTATCCCATTTTATATGGGTAAGGTTGATAATATGTAGGGAAAAAATAAAGCAAAGGTACAATAGAAAACTATATAATTACTTTTTTCAAAAAGAATAATGTTAGAAGTAATATGAAACATCTAAAAGTAAAACATTTTGCGATAAATTAAAACGAAAAGTATATAATATTATAATAAGTGTTGTGAAATAAAACAAAAAAAGGAAATAATTAATACTATGAAACATATTAACATGCACCAAGTCATACAAACTTTTAACTTCAAATAAAAAAAGGAGCATGGTATTTTAAGGAGCACCAAGCCATACAAGACATTTAACTTCATAAAAATTTAGGTGAAACCGTCTTACTTGTGAGACGCATCATATTGGGCCAGCCCAATTGTACACAATTGTTTTTTTATCAATTTCACAAATTAAAATGTCAATTTTGAAAGTTAAAAACCAATTCAAAAACTTAAAAGACCAATTTCTTAAGTCTGTAATTCGATAATTTTAAAACTTAAAAGATCAATTTTAATACTTTAAAAACCAATTTAAGTCTTAAAATACCAAATTCAGAATATTAAATTCTCATATCAACTTTAAAATAGGATTTCTCAAACATTAAAGTTAATATTTAAAACTTTGAAATTGACTTTTTAAGTTTTAAAATTAGATTTTTAAGTCTTGAAATTGTTCTTTTAAGTCTTAAAATTAGTATATCAGAATATTTTTAAAAAGTTATTGGGCTTAAGCCAGTTGCACAGCTAAAGCCGTCTCAGAGGAGACTTACCCTTTAACTTTTACATAAAAAAGTAAGTTTTTTTTCATAATAAAACTTAAAGATATGGCGTATTTTTTACATAAAATTTTAGACTTCTTATTTTCCGGTTTTTATAAATGTAAACATTTCATATATAAGATTTTTAAACATATTGTAACATTTTTTACAATATTGAAATAATAATGTGAAGAAAAGAGAAGGAAATTACCAAATTAGTCCTAATAATAAGGTTGGATGAAGAAGCAGAGTTCCAACACTGATCAACTGGGTGAAGAAGCAGACCAAATACCGTCAAGTAACAACATTAGTATGATCTAAATCCGCCCCGATGAAAAAGAGCGAGGAACTCATGGTGGAGAAAGGGAGCACGTGCAAATGGTTATGAAAGAACATAATCTTGCACGTGCCCTGTTTCTCCAACACGAGCCACTCACTCATGACTCAACAATCACTAAATCTTCGTTTTCGTACGCCAGCTAGCTTTATTTTAGGACTAACTTCTTCCTTATATATAGAGAACAAGAGATCAACATAAATTAATTGGATGGAGTGTTGGAATGCCCAATCTTTAAATTAATATATAAATAAATTTCAATGTCACATGTTTCTTTTTTTTTTTTACCAAAAAATAATACCTCCGATTCATTTCAATTGTCCCATTTCTTTTTTTGTCAATGAATTTTTTATCTAAACACCCCATGTTCACACAACTAATACAGTCAATAGTACTCCCTGCGTTTCCGAATATTTCTCCCGTTTAGAATATTCTATTTTGGAGAGATGAATTGATTAAGATTTTTAAGACATATATCGATGATAAAATATATTCATGTGAGATCTCGTTAGATTCGTCTTAATATATACTTTTTCATTTTATATTTTTTTATAATGCGTATTAAGAGATATTAAGACTCAAAATTTACTTTGAAAATTGTACAAAAAGGTTAATGGGAAGAACATTTGGAAACGGAGGGAGTATCAAACTTATTTCTATTTCAAAGGCACAACAAATCTAACCCCTCTCCAAGGAAGTTGTACTAAGCAGCGATGAGATAAAAAGAAAACTTCAATGTTAGATCTCTATTATAATGATCGTGGGAATAATATTTGATTAAAATTATTATGTATTTGATCGATTATCACTCTAAGTTTTTTCAATTTTTCACTTTTTTATGTGGAAGATTAAATTAATGACATCTTGATTGTTGATAGACGGATTGACATGAAGTTGTGATGAAGGTGAATGTGTAATACAAAGAGGAGTAAAGATCTTGAACAAAAATTAGCTAGACTTAGCTTCATGATGAGTTCAACAAGATATACTCCCCCTATTTAATTCTTATTATACACTGATTATTTTTTATTTTGTATTTTATTTTTATTTATATGTTGAAATTCTATTAAGTGAGATGATGTTTGATTTATCTCAATAAATTTAATCAACATTAAAATTTTAATTAAACACTTTTAAGATATTGGAAAATTTGACATTAATAATTCAATCTTTTGCTCATCCGCTGTAAATAATTCAACCTTTTGATTATTTTCTAATAATTTAATGTTTGCCCTTAGTTCGTTGTGAATAATCCAACCTTTATTTTAGTTTGCTAACAACATACCCTATTATTACCTATTATTAGTAATAGGGTATGTTGTGGGCAAATTTATCACAAAGATTGGATTATTTAAAAATAAACTAAAGGTGAGATTATTTATAGCGGATGAGTGAAATATTAAATTATTAATATTAATTTTTTCTTATTTATGGTTAAATATATTTATATTGAGAAATGTAAAAATCAAATATAACAATAATAATAGTGAAAGTGTGTTGTAAATTGTGTATTTGCGTGATAAGCACTCATATATCGAATTTAAAGGCAAAGATAGGGAAACAATTAAGTGAGTGTCATTTCAAATGTCTTAGTTTGTCCATTTCTATTCACCTCTAGGCCCTACTTTAATCTTACTCCAATTTCACATTTCTATTATTGGTACGTGTTGTGGTATTTCTAATTTTTTTATTATTAATGTTACCTTTGTATTATCGAGCGTTATACAGCTATAATTTTTTTAAAAAACTTTTTCCGTCTAAAATCATTCGAAACCGCGCGTTAACTTTCTTTTATATTTTGAATTGAAAAATAAAAGAAAAAGAAAAAAAGCTAACATGTTTTAGACGATTTTTGACAGAAAAAGTTTTAAAAGGTTATGATTGTAAAACGCTCAATAGTACGAGGGTATCATTGATAATAAAAAAATTTAGGGGTATCATTGATAAATTGCCAAAACTCAAGGGTACAATCTAATATAACAATAACAATAGGGGTATTATTAAGTTTACCTTTGTATTATTGAGCGTTTTACAACCATAATTTTTTTTAGGGAAAATTATAAGAAACTACCTAATCTATACACCTTTTTTTAAAAAACTACCTTATATAAAAATTTTTGCAAAAAACTACCTTATATAATACAATTCATTGCAAAACAGTACCTTATATAATACAATTCTGTGGGTAAAGCGTTAATGTATAGCGTCACCAAAATGTAAAAGGTAGTGTTTTGCAAAGAATTGTATTATATAAGGTAGTTTTTTGCAAAAAATTTTATATAATGTAGTTTTTTTAAAAAATGTATATAGATTAGGTAGTTTCTTATAATTTTTCTTTTTTTTTTTTTATAACTTTTTCCGTCTAAAATCATTCGAAACCGTTAACTTTCTTTTATATTTTGAATTGAAAAATAAAAGAAAAAGAAAAAAGCTAACAGGTTTTAGACGATTTTTTACAGAAAAAGTTTAAAAAGGTTATGGTTGTAAAACGCTCAATAGTACGAGGGTATCATTGATAATAAAAAAATTTAGGGGTTTGCCAAAACTCAGGGGTACAATTAATAATTTCCCTATTCTTAATGGTTCTTCTTAGTTCTTAATCACTCTATAGTATTTCTTCCGTTTCAATTACTTGCATTTTGTATTGTAATAAAAAAATTGTGAAAAATTATTTTTAATGTATTTTTGACGATTTTACTCTTTTGATGATAGGTGAAAAATTAATGATGTGATGAATGACAATTAAGGAATAAGGATAAAAAGAAAATTATTGAATTGGTTTTTTACAAAGATGGAAATAGTGTAACATGTAAGTATTATGATTTATGAAACAACAAAAAAATAATAAGTGAAAGTATTAGTATAAAATAAGTATTAATAGTCTGTTCTCCTTTGGTCATTCCATTTACTTTTGCATAATTATTAAAATAATTTTTATCGATCTAACAAGATCTTAATTAGATGATAATATTTAATTTTTATACATCTTTTAAAACCCTATTGAAATTCTTCTCTTCTTTATCTTAAATGAAATATTCGAATTAATGAAGAAAGTACTAATTCTAATAACTTGCATAATATTCCCTTCACCCAAAATTATTATCCACTTTCCTTTTTGGGTCAATTCACCCCAATTGTCTACTTTCTATTTTTGGCAAAGATTTTTTTACGTTAATACTCTATGTTCACACAAGTAAAGACTCTAATACCCCCACTTATATTATTTAAAATACCCAACTACCACCTTTACAATTACACAAATTCTTATTCGAGACCGTCTTTTGTAAAGACGGCTCTTAAAAGTCCAGTCCAATTCTAAATATATATTGTTACAACTCTAAATATAGATTTGAGCTGGACTTTTGAGAGTTGTCTTTACAAAAGACGATCTCTCAAAAAAGCACATGTTACATGAAGAAGGACTTTTGAGAGTCGTCTTTATAATCACTTAAATACCCTAACTATCACTTTTTTAAAATGCATGCCCAACCCAAAGTTGGGAATAAAAAAAACAACGAGTAAAAAATTATAAAATTAATATATTACATGAAGAAATCGTAGCATCAAACACATCAAATGTAGTTATTACTGTCTCTATCGTAGTTTCTCTATTATCGTTTGGATTGACAGTAAATTTGTAAGGAGATAAAAAAGTGAATTCAATGTAATAAAGGTAATTAGAAATGCAAATAAAGTTATTGAAATAATTGGGATAGAGGTAGAATGAGAGTAAACTAGAGGTGTTCAACTAGGCGGTCGACCCAACGGGTCAAAGTCGGGTCACATTTTAACGGGTCATTAGCAGATCAGGTCATTAGCGGGGCTTGTTGTAAAGGGTCGGGTCAGATCGGGTCGGATAATTATAAGAATTAATTGCGAAAAAAATTACTACTTTTTAAAATATTTTTTATGATATTATTATATACTTAAGTGGGTTGACCCAAAGAACTTAAAGTATAATATAAAAAGTATTTTATGAACTTTATAAAAAAGGGTCAAAGTGGGTCGGATTTAAACGGGCCCGACCCGACCCATTTAAATTTTGACGCGCCCCTCCCCGTTAAGCACCTCTAGAGTAAACTAAAACAAATGAATAGTAAAAGAGGTTGATTTTCCGCAGGTAAAGAATTTCCCCACCTTCCTTTAGGGTAAATTTATACTCCAAACTAAGGTAACCATTAACCAATTGTTATTTTCTCCATTTTTCATTACCTTTTAATTAATTTTTCCACCTCTCTAAAATCAAATTCCTTTAATCATCTATCCAACTAATTTTGTTTTCCTAGTTTGACTTTTATTTACACACTAGAATATTTGTCTTCAGTCCAAGCGACCTCTCAGAGTTATTGTGTTCATAAACTATAAATTAAATTATCAACCAATAGGAGAAAAGAATAAGCAAAACTATCTGATGATCCTGAAATTTGATGATTTGATTCAATATTCGGTTTGAATATTTAGGATATCATATTCAAAATTATTATTCGGATTGGATATCCAATTCGAAAATTCGAACAAAAATTACGGATGATATATCAAATTTTTGAGTTTCAGATATCTGAACATTTGACATTTTCTTTGAATAGTTGGATATCAGACGTTATTTCAGATAGTTGGATTTCCACATATAATAACTACTTTTAGATATTCTATATTAATAAGAATAAAATTATATTTAAAACAAATCATTTTGATTAAGTTTAGATGTCGAATATCAGTTATTTCAGATATAATTAATTGTGAATTACAGCCTTGATGTTTATGCCTTTTGCGAATTACAATCATGATGTTTTTTTTTTTTTTGCGAATTACAGCCACCAAGTTTTGAAAGTGACCACTATTACGGCCAAATGACCGGTTATGACCGTTGACCAGCACAATTGCCTTTGACTTTTCTTCTTTTTTTTTTTAATTTTTTTTTGAGTTTTTTTTCTTTTTCCTTTTTTTAATTTAATTCCTTCATCCTCTTCGTCATCTTCATCCTCTTTCTCCTTCTTCTCCATCATCTTCATCCTTTTTATCCCATTTCAAATAAACTTTCTGGGTTGATTTTTTAAATTCATCCAAATCTTCCCCTTAAATTGACCCAAATCCAAATCTTCAACTTTTGTATTTTTTTGTTTTTGTGATTTTTCTTTGAAGCAAAACGTCGAACACCTGATCGGTGAGCTTTCTTTTACCTTTTTAAGTTAACATTTTTTTTAAAGGTTTTTTTAATTGGCTTCAACTTCAAACATGTTTTGCTTTTTAACAACTTTTGATATCTTTTTCTCCGATTTTTGCTTTCAAAATTGGGTGATTAATTAATATTTTTTGTTTTTTTGTATTTGTAGTTTGCAGGAAGTGGATTCTATGTGGTGAACAGAGAGATAATTGATTTGGTGTGATTTGATTTAGTATCCGATCACAGATAATTGATTTGGTGTGATTTGATTTGGCGACGAAGTGCTGCAGAATCTGGGGATGGGTCAACATTTGGGGACTCTTAAATTGACCCAAATCTTCAACATTTTCATCCTCTTTCTGGGTTGTTTTTTTTATCCTCTTTATGACGGTGGAAAGAAATCTAGGGTTTGGAGCTATAGTGTTCACTTTGGTCTCGAATTTTAGGGTTTTGTTTTTTGTATTCTGGGAATTTGATTTTTTGGATGGAAGAAGATTATTTGTAGGGTTGTTGATTGTTAGAGTTTAGTAATTAATTGTTTGGAAATTTGATTTCAGGTTTTTAGGAGGAAGAGGATGAAGATGAAGGAGGAGGAGGATGAAGAGGATGAAAGAATTAAATTAAAAAAAAAGGAAAAAGAAAAGAAAAAAAAAGTCAAAGGTAATTGTGCTGGTCAACGGTCATAACCGGTCATTTGGCCGTAATGGTGGTCACTTTCAAAACTTAGTGGCTGTAATTCGCAAAAAAAAAAAACATCATGGTTGTAATTCGCAAAAGGCATAATCGTCAAGGCTGTAATTCACAATTAATTCTTTCGGATATTCAATTGGAATTTTCAACTTATCCTCATTACCATGGAATATCTAGATGCGATGTTAAATATGTCAATTTTCAGATATCCGATGTTTGATCTGACTACATATTTCGGATTGGATATCCTTTTATGATCACTCCTTCCTTCTTATTGATCTTGCCTTATTTTCGGCTGTTTTATACCAATTTATTACTCCCTCCCTCCTATTGAACTTGCTTTATTTTTTATTTTAGCATGTTTTTATAAATATGTTTTATTATTTTATTTGGTCATAATTTCATTTCTTTTAATAACCTATAGTTTCCCTCTTATTTTTAAATGCCCATTAATTAAATTACTGTTCTCAACTTCTTAATCTCAATATCACTTATAAATGGGGCAATCTAACTAGAATAGAGGAATATTAATTAGAAGCTAATTAAGAATGTTTTTAATATTTGATAATGCATGAATATTAAAATTTTTGTGAAAATTCTATATGATAGCAATTGGATTTGACGAATTGTCATTGCAAGCGCTCATTGTTTTTCCACATGCCAAACAATAAAATTTTACTTTATAAAACTGTAGAAAATCAAAAGCACTTTTAGCTCAATGGATAGAGCATCTGCATGTAGGAGCAGAAGGTTTGAGGTTCAATCCCTACTGGGCGCAAGTATCAGTTAGGAGTTTTTTAACTGCGCGTATCTCTCTTTATTTCCTCCTTGGGGGAACGAGTATGATTTGTCCGCATCTTTCAGGAAAAAGAAAAAACCCTATATGAACTCTATTAACCCTGCGTTGTGTATGATACCGAGAGTGTAAAAAAACGTAGAAAATTCCATTAATAAACATCATATTCTATCAACATTGGGTTTTTTAAAAAAAATTGAAGTTTTATGATTTAAAAAATTTTAAAAATAAAATAAAATATTCAAACACTTGCACACCGAGCCACTCACCATCCCCTACTCTAAAAAAATTCAAACCTTTGAAATCCTTCAATGGCGTTATTAAGATCAATTCTATGATTAGGTGTTCTTTCGGGTCATTGGGTTAATTTTACGTTAGGTCTTTCGATTCAGTTTAAAATTGAATTTTCCGTTCACATTGTTTTTACGTAATTGTAAATTTATTTTTATGTCGGGTCAAATCGAATTTAATTACAAATGGTGTGAATATAAGATCGTCAAGTCTGTTTTAAACAGTAATTTGAATGTGGGGGCATGGGGAGTTTGCGTGTGAAGGCAAGAAATATGATCTGTTGGTACGTACTTGGAAGAGTTATTTAGTTTGTTCAACAAGTTTGTGCTTCTTTTAGGCAAGACAAGGTGAGTCCCTCTACTTCCTATGTAGATTTGATTCTTATTTTTGGCACAACTCTTCATGTTTGCCTTTCTTTCAATAAAATTTGTTACATTTTCAATTTTTCTTGCCCTTCCCAACATTTATTTAATGAAAAAAAAAATAATTAATGAAAAAATTGTAACTTATGTGTAAATGTTTTTAAGGAAAAACTTATAGGCTTTTACAATGTTTTTAAGGAAAAACTGAGTTATTTAGAGTGTAACTGTTGGTTGTTTTTATGAGCCTAAAACGTTACTTTTTAAAAAATATATGTTTAATCTCGTAAAGTAATACTCCCTCCTATTCTAACCATTAGTCCCATTAATTTTTTTTCACTATTCATTATCACTCTTAATTTGTATTCTATTCTTAATCTATAAGTTAAAATATAGTCATGTGGGATTTTGTTTGATTCGTTTCAATATAAAGATTATTTAATATCTACTCTTTATAATTTTTAATTAAAAATAATTAGAGATATTAAGGGTTAAAATTTTATCTCGGCAAGTATGAAAAACTAAATGAGACTAATGAGTTGAATAGGATGTAGTAGTATA
Source organism: Amaranthus cruentus (assembly GCA_019425755.1). Taxonomy (NCBI): domain Eukaryota; kingdom Viridiplantae; phylum Streptophyta; class Magnoliopsida; order Caryophyllales; family Amaranthaceae; genus Amaranthus; species Amaranthus cruentus. The sequence continues at coordinate 7,286,074 of CM033454.1, read as the reverse complement.
AGTAGCATTTGGTGGTTCACGTAGTTGTTTTCTAAGCACCACAAGACAACTTAGCAATTTAATATCAAAACTTCAAAAGTAGTGATTTTGAATTATTTGTGATTTTTTTTTCAACAAATTACTCCCTTTGTCCATAAGAGATTGCAAGTTTGCAACTTCTGTTTTATTTTAGTCACACTTTTTGTCTTAGTAATATTTTTATTTTAAGTAATGTCTTCATGACATTCTTTAATTATTATCTGCACAATTTGTCTCATTTTTAATCCCAACCTAAAAAATTATTGGTCCATAAATTTTTTTTATACCCTTGTCACTTACTGATGTTGCACCTTTTAAGGGACGGAGGGAGCATACTTTAACAAATATCATAAACATCACTTTTATCGAATTGTTTTGATTTACATAGTTACTAGACCACTAATAATTATTTACACAACTATGTTGCGCCGAACAAACTCATAGTCACCTTAAAATTTTGAACAATCGCTCTATGCCTAAGAAACTGCAATACTTTTTATTTTAGTCAGTTTCTTTAATTTTGTTATATTTCTATCTTGGGCAATACTCACGTCCCTATCTTTAATTCTTTTTCACACAAATATTTTCATTTTATCTTGCTTTTAATTTTAATTATTAACACAACTAAATTATCTCCACTATTTTCTTAATATGTGTATAATGCCATACTATTATAATTTTTTAGCGTCAAAAAAGTAAGTAATTGACAATTTGAAAAAAGCTAGACTTTTTTTTTTTGAAGTTAAAAAAAGCTAGACTTTTTTTTGAAGTTAAAAAAAACCTAGACTTTGAACAAGAGAAGTAAACATTCTCATTTGAAAACATACACTATCAAATACTTTTTCTGTTCCATTGTACTTGCTACTAATAGTGTCATTTTTTCATACAACATATCACAATCGAGTGCAACTATTTCAGAACGAAGTAAGACATTGTCTCACTTTTCAACTTTATAACATTTTATTGGGTAATGTCACAATCCCTTCTTCAATTCTTATCTATATATTTTCTGCTATTTCTTTCACTTTTAATCATACACAATATAATAGTTTCTATTAATTTTTTAATACTTTTGCCAATTTGTGGCATTGTAATGTCTTATGGGCAAATGTAGTAAACAAAGAACTATTTGAATAACCTTTCCATCTATTTAGGTTAAAATTGGGAATTTCTAAATGAAGCTTGAAACATATCTTTTGTATTTATTTTGGATCATTCTTTTTACTTTTAACATGTTTATCATAGATAATGTTCTAAATATTTTCTTTAATAATCCACACATTTTTTGTTAACTTTTCTATATTTAATTTTATCCATACAATTTTAAAATTCATAATAGTTTTTTAATCATTGTGTCATTTTCAATTGTTTCGGTTTGATGAGGATTAAGTCTTTTGGACTTTGTCCATACTATTTTAATGAGCATTAACCTTCAAAGGTATTAAAAACGGTAAATATTTTTTAAATTAATTGTCATTTTGATCCGTCCCATTCATTTTGCATCATTCCTATTTGTGTCAATCGACCCATACTTTGTTTAGTCGGTCTCTTGAGAGACCGTCTTTTTAAGGCTCAACCCATTAAACCTTAATGTCCACTTATTGTATCCTTAATGCCTACTTACATTATTCTTAATGCCTAGTTACAATATACTTAATGCCCACAAAAAAAGTACTTAAAATGCCCATTTACAATAGAAATTTAGCCTACTAGCTCACTATATCCTTAATGCCTACCGAGAAACTTAGCCTACTAGCCTACTCACATATCCTTAATGCCTACTTACAACATCCTTAATGCCCATCGAGTAACTACTTAAGGACTTACAATACTCTAAATGACTACTTACAATATTCTAAATGCCTACCGACAATATTCTTAATGCCTACTGAATAACTTACGCTATATTTTCCTTCTTGGGCCAACCCAATTAGAAATGGTCTCTCAAAAGACATCTCTCACAATATTTTGTGTACTGTATTTCATCCATTAATTCTTTTTTTGATTTTATCAACACAATTCATTTTCACTATTATTTATTATCACTATTTAATTTTTCTTTTCCTCTTTGCTCTTAATTAACCGAAATAGATACTCCCTCCATCCCATTTAATTTACATCATTTGTCATTTTGGTTCGTCCCACTTAATTTGCATCATTTCTATTTTTGAACAATGCCCCATCACTTCCTTTTAATTTTACCAACACATTCAACTATCTTTTAATTTCATCAACACAATTCATTTTCCCTCTTCAATTATTACCATTATCTATCTTGCTCTTAAAAAATACCGACTAAATTATATGAGACAGAGGGAGTAGAGAGTAGGATAAAACAAAAAGAAGGTCAGACTGAACAGAAAAGTCCCCCGGTTTCATAGGCATAAAAATGCAGACCAATTTTAGCAAGAAAACCAAAAAGATTTGTTTTTACCAGGAGAATTGACTGTAAATTCATCAACATTACGTAAAAAGTTACAGTACAAGACAGTTACTGAGTGATCGTAATTGGTAGCAAGTTATCTGATCTCAGTAACTTTGCTTTCTGCCACACTCATCATTCACATCCATTTTCTCTGCTCATCTTACTTTCAATTTTTGCTCCAGGTAATACTCAAATCAACTGTTTATACTATTCCTAGTTTTTTTTTTTTTATTTTTTTTTTTATAAATTTATATTAATAATCCAACATTTCACTCATCTACTATGAATAATTTCAACTTTTGATTACTAATAATGAGTAATAATAGAGTATGTTGCTAGCAAACTAAAATAAAGGTTGAATTATTCACAACGAACTAAGGGTAAACGTTGGATTATTAGAAAATAATAAAAAAGGTTGGATTATTCAAAGCGGATTAACAAAACGTTGGATAATTAATATCAATTTTTTCCTTTTTTTTAATTCTACACGGTAGCATTAAACTTTCATGAAATGTCAATTAGCTACTAGTAGCAATTTTGTAAGAATTTTCCACATGGTAATATTCAGTTTATGTCTTATCTAACTGTCATACCATTTTCCGTCAAATTCTTGTTAATTTCTGTTTAATTTACTCTTATTAAGTGTTGATTGTTGTCTTTATAATTTGCTCTTGACTATATATTTTATGCTCTTAAATATTTAATTTGTTATTTTGACGTTTAATTCACCGTTTAATTCATCAACGCTCTCAAATGTTTAGGGAAAATTATAAAGATAATAACCAACACTTAATAAGGGTATAAACGTTAAAATGGTGAATTAAACGAAAATTGACAAGAATATAACGAAAAATGCTACAATTGTTAGATAAGACATAAATTGGATGCTACCATGTGGAAAAATCTTACAAAAGTGTTACCACTAGCGTTTCATGAAAGCTTGATGCTACCATGTGGAATTTTCCCCTTTTATTAATTCTAGTAGTAAATGTTGAAGTGTTAATTGTTGCTCAAATGTAAATTGTTTTTATTAATTACTCTAAAATTTAATAATTACTCGAAAATTTAATAGGTGATGTTACTTGATAAGTACAAATGTACAATCAAATACAATAATTTTTAATTACTACTTTCTATTATTTTGATTGGTGCGTGGATTGTTTAAGTTGCTCCAAAATTATTATTATTTTTTTTAATTATTTTTAGTTTTAGTTAGTAGCGGTAATTATGTAAGTTTTATTTAGAAAGTTACTAGTTAGTTCCCGTGCGATGCACGGTTTTATTAAAATTTCTGACATATTTGTATAAACTAAGATTTTATAATCATTTAATAAAAAATTAAAAAGATTTATAAATAATTGAAAAAAATAAATAAAATACATGGTTTTCTAATATATTGAATAATATAAGTGTATAACCTAAAAAGTAAAAAATTAATCAATATGGATAATATTATAGTTATAATTACAAAGTAATTAAGTCAAAGATATAAATGTAGTCATAATAACAATGCCATCATTATTGAGTTTTGGAGGGAAAACTTTTGTTGAGGTTGTGACGTGTAAGCACTTTTAAAAATTGATGATGTCATCCGTATTTTGTTTTAGTAATAGTTATAGATTAGTACCAGTGGATTAGTGGATTATTCAACTCTCACATTATTTGACACTAAGTTAGTTGCTTAGTTTTAGAAAATGTAGTTATTTTGTATCTCCATTTAAATTTCTTTATAGCTTTTCATTAATAAAAGAAAAACAATATAGTAGTTTTACGTTTATTACTCTATTATACTCAGTTTTATTTTTTTCCAACATAGATAATGTCTTTATTTAGCGTTGATTGTTGTCTTTAGATTGTTGCCTTGTTTATCCAGCCTGATCTACTCGCTCAACAATCACCCACAGCTAGGGCTAGTGGTGTTCAATGGTCGGATTACGGGCCGCACTTTATTTAGCAGGTATAGCCCCGGCCCGACTCGTTTTTTTATATAAAAATAGTCAATTATTAAAATGAGAAAACTTTTCATGTATAAAAATAATTTTTATTGCAAAAATAAAATGTGGTATTATAATTTGTAAATTGTAATAAATCAAAGCTCTTGAAAATAAACAGAAAATCTTACTACACTAAAATTGAATACAAAAATTCTCCATTATTTATCTTCGCCAGATCATTAACTACTGCTTCTACTTCTATTTCTAATTAGTAACGGATTCCTTTATAATCAAAATTCTTCATGCTTTAAAGTGTGGAAAATAACAGTGCGACATATTTCTTCTGATTTTTAATAGTTGCTACAGATAGTGACATTTTTCCTCACAAGATGCACTATCTGTAGCTGATTAATAAAAATCCAGAGAAAGCATATTCTAGCCATGATTTTATGTACATGTAATTAATAGTTAAGGCCTATTTAAGGCCCGTCTAAAACCCGTTTTAAGCTTGCTCGTGTATAGTAAAAATTAACTCTTTACTAGTCGGCCCATTTAAAGCCCGACCCACTAAAAAACTGTCTTATACAGAATTGGATCCAAGGGCCCGATGAACCCGGACCCATTGCACACCTCTGCCCACAGCCCACAGGCCTGAGGCCACAACTACAAGGTGATGAAAGTTCTTGTGCTTATAAAAGTGGATGATATAATTCATGAGAGGAGACTTTATTCACTATTGACTCGTTGAGTATTTAATGGGCGGAGTCTTCTAAGGTTAAGAAAATAGTAAATTACGGTTATGTGTCCCGATTTTATAGAAGGGATTTTGATAATTTATTTTATCTTTTTTATTATTAAGATTATTTTAATAATATATATTTTGCCTTTTTTGTTCATTTGCAAATAATTGTTATTTAGGATTTTCTACATCTTGTATGCTATAATAATTGCTATCATAATTTAAAATAATTGTTTCATTTGCTTTTGGACAATATTTATCGTTCACTCATAATTTGCATTGTCTTTTATTTTTAATTTATAAATAAAGTCAAATGAGATTTTATTTGATTCATTTCAAATTATATATAAATCATATAAATATTAATTTTTGTAATTTTTAAACTTAGTGATATTATTTGTTATTGAAAAATGTATTATATAGAGCAAAAAAACATATAACCACTTAGTGATATTTGTGATTGAAAAATTGTTCACTCATAGAAGTATATTACTTCTGTTATTATTATTCTCTCCTATTCATCTTAAGTGTCTCATTTCCTTATTTAGTTAAGTCATCTTAAATGTTTCATTTTTATTGTAAGCATGTTAACTTTATCAATTTTCTCTTTCTTAACTTAAACATTTTCACACCTTTACACATACTAACTCCACTTTATCCCTATCAAATTTAAAAACACTACCTTTTTTTCTTTTATATGTGGTCCAATTTAACCACCTAAAATAGTGAAATCAAATGGGCACATTAGGTGAATAGGGGTGAGTATCATTATTATTACTTCCTTTGTTTTCTAATGTTCTTCCCATTTGAAATATTCCATCTTAAGGAGAGAAAAATTGAATTAATGCTTTTGACATATACTACCTCCTATTCAGCCTAAATGTCTCATTCAGTTTTTTAGACTATCACTCATCACTCTTAATTTTGTATTTTACTCTTAATATATAAGTTAAAATATAGTCATGTGGGATCTTGTTTGATTCGTCTCAATACAAGGATTCTTAATATCAATTTTTTATAATTTTTTATTAAGAATAATTTGAGATATTAAGGGTTAAAATGTTGTCTCGGCAAATGTGAAAATAACTAAATGAGACATTTAGGCTGAATAGGAGGGAGTATATATTTGGAAGATAGATATATCCAAGGGAGATCTCATTACATGTTTGTTAATGTATATTTTTTACTATGTATTTTTTATAAATTTTTATTATGTGTATTTAGAGATATTGAACTTTAAAATTTACATTAAAAATTGTGCAAAAAGTAAATGAGAAGAAAAAAAAGAAACGGAGGGAGTAAGTGCAACATGTTTGACATGGCGCAGGTTTTCTACACTTTGGCATGACTGCATACGCATGAATATGACTAAGAATAAGAAGATCAATACAACTTACAAAAGAGGACAAATAATAACTTATAATTAGAAGTAATTAGATCGTTCTTATATTTGTAAAAATAAGCATGTGAGTTTTTAATTAATCATATGGCTATTTGTGTTTTTAAAAGCCATGTGCTAGGCATGTGCTTCTTTTGTCTTGTGCCTATATAAAAGATCATTTACTCATTGTTATATTCAGATTTTAATGATGAAATAAAACCATGTTTTAGAGAGAATTCCTCTTTGAAATGAAAGTGTAAGTGAAGCACTTATTGTCCATCCAAATTGTGAGTCAAGCAAATTGGGGAAAGATAAGAAACCTAAACAAATCAAGGAAGTGAACCAAGATTTGATCAGGAGGATAGGAACTTGTTTTGGTGAGTGAAGCTAGGGGTGTGCAAAATAAGACCGGATTAGATCGGGTGCATCCGGTCCGGTCTCTGAGTCTTACTTTTCCCAATTCCGGGTTTCCGTTCCGGTCTGGTCTAAACCCGGAAAAATCTGGGTTGGACCGAATGTCATAAAAGTGATTTGGAAGAGGAGTAATATTTACGATTATTATGTACATACTTATTTAAAGGGCTTAAAAATATTTTATTTCCAACACAAAATAATATTTTAATTTTATAATAATTAATTTGCTAAATTATTTTAAAATCTTCCATTTTTAATTTATTTTTGGTCTCAAAAATAATTTCCGGTCTAACCGGAAGAAATCTGGGTTAGACCGGGACCGGACCGGTCTCCGGTCTTAGAATATTTGAGATTCCGGTCTTCCAGTCCGGGTTTGGACCGGTGAACACTCCTAAGTGAAGCCAACAAGATCATATCTAAGATCAGAGAAATCTGATCATATCTTTGTTGTTTTTAATAGTTTCTTGAAGGGCCTTTGTTTTTCCGCAAACGACCCAATTTGGCCTCATTATCGGGTCCAAATTTGGTGCAGTTCCACTCCCACAGTCCTAACTACGAGTGTTCAAAACCGGATAACGGGTTGACCCAGATCCGAAAATCCGGACAACCGGTTTTTTGGATACCTAAAAATGCGACTCGGTTCCGACCCGGGATAAATCGGTTTCCCGGATTTTAGATACCCGGTTAGCCGGTTTAATCGGGGTCGGATCCGGATACCCTGTTTTATTAGAAATTTTTATTTTTTTTGTCTTTTTTCGTTTAACCATGCATATTTTATCTCTATTTTTTATTTTGAAAATTTTTTATATATAAAATTTAAATACTAACTCTCTAAAAATATATAGCTTAATTAGTCATAAAAGACAAATTAAAAAAATTAAAGAATAACATTAATGCTAATTGGTTTAAGAAAGGACAATCATAAAAAAAACGCGAAAAAGAACAATTATATTAAGATTCAACTCAAGGTTAATTTGAGATATATTATCATTATGTTATTTAAGAAAAAATAAATAAAACCAAATACCTAATTTCTAAAAATATGTTAAAAACCGGATACCCGATTCTCGATTATCCGGTTTGCAAAAAGCATGTTAATTATGCGGTTTAAATAGTCGGATACCAGATAATCCGATTCAGTTTTGCAAACGTGGTCTTTTTGAACACCCTAGTACTCCTAAGTCTAACCGTATACACTATACAAGCGATAACCCAGCTAAAATATGAACAGTCATAATCGGTGTCTCAGGGTTAAGGTTAATTAAGTCGGTATATCATTAATTAGGTTCAGTTTGCTATTGGAAAATTCAGTCGACGAGATCGCTATTTAGTCTCCACCAAGTAAGCCCTAATATTTTAAATGATGTTTAAACTTATTAATCTGTTTGTTGTGTATGAATATGATTCCAATTACTTGATTAATAATTGAATATCTGACGATTTGTGTTTTTTAATTTGCCGAATTTGAGATTAATTGGACATTGAACTGTTGGTGACCTGTGATCTGTGAATTCAATTTGTAAAAGTTGTGATGTGACTGTAATCGAATATGCAGGTTGTTGTAATTGGTGAATTTGGGATTACGTAGGACTAGAGGTGTTCATTCGGGTGATCGGGTCGGTTTCGGACGGGTGTCATTCGGTTCGGTTGTATTCCGGATCGACTATTTTTCGATTGCGTGTTACGACGGGTTACTCTCGGGTCGGGTCGGTTAGTCGCGGTTCGGTTGAAGATCGGTTATTCGAGCTATCGGGTTAGCATCGGTTTGGTGTATGTTGAAGTTCGTGTCGAGTGTTAATCGGTGTCGGGTTGTCATCGGTTAATAAATGGTTCGGTTTTGTCGAGTACAGATCGGGTTCGGGTTTTAATTACTATCGGCTACGTACTACTAATTACTATCGATCGAGTCAATATCAAATTAAGTTGTTAGTCATTTTTTAATTGATGACAAGATTCCCTTTACTTAAAGTAAAATAGTTAAAATGTAAATCAACTAGTGATCATTATTACTTTGTTACTTTTACTTGTTTGACCAGAAATTAGAATTATAAAGTTCTATCAATTTTCATCTAATACGATTATATACATTGACCATCGATTATTAACTCTAAATATATGAAACCATGTATTTATAAAATTTAATTTATTAAAATATCTATCACTTTTTAGATTAAATAATAAGATGATTGAATATGAGTCTATCATACTTCTATGTTAAAAATTGGTTCAGGTTTGAAGCAATTCGATCTTAAATTTATTTGGGTTTCGTCGGTTTTTGTCGGATCGAGTTCGATTTCGAGCATGATTTGGGTCGGATATGACTCGGGTCAGTCATTTTTGGTTCGGGTAATCTCGGTTAACGGTTATGTGTCGGTTACAAAAATCGGTTACAGTTCGGGTTCAGCAATCCCATTTTCGGTTGTCAATCGGTTCGGGTACAACTTCGGTTCGGGTATTGTCGGTTCGATATACCTTAAAAAAGAACACATTTTCGGGTCGGTTTACTTTCGGTTTCAGGTCGAATTTTCGGGTCGGGTCACTTTTGAACAGCTCTATGTAGGACAATTGAACTATGGAGACTTTGTAATTGTAAATTGATAAGTATTGACACTAAATAATGTTGTCTTGCCTGCCTTCTAATGTTGATGCCACCCTTCCCTTAGATTGTTGGATCTTCTATTGTAATGGATGGGGCAATGTGACAATTGGGTAGTTTTTTGACTGGTATGGTTTTTCATGGTGTGGTTATGCATACTCATAACTTGCAGTGTCAGTGTTTGTGTGATGTGTGAGATTTTATAGGGCAATGTGTTATGTGCCATTAATTGGGATTTCACTTTAGAGATACACTTTATATGATAAAAATTTATAGGCGCAATCCCCTTTAACTTGCCGCCTATTTTGTTGGGAGTGTGGTTTTGCTGAAGATCCTAGGTGGGTGAAATTTAGGAGTCCAGATCCTTATAAGCAAGATAAATCTAACAAGCCAAAGTCTCCAAAGTGACATAAAAAGCTATTATGGAGGCTTTGGTTTTATTGGTATGGAGGAAAGGATTGATGGAAGAACATCCATAAGGATTTGACTCTAGACAAAGGGTGGGTCTTATACATAAACGGGTTTTGAGAAATGCTTTCTAGGTAGAGTATTGCTAGTTATTATACAATGTTAATAAATATTCCCTCAGTCCATCTCATTTCACACTTAGTACAAAATTGGTGAAATTTAGTGGGAATAGAAATTGAGTTGGATAATGCGACAAAAAATAAGTGAAGGTTATAAATGAGTGATTAAGATAAAGAGAAAGTATAAGTTTGTGGCCGAAATTAAAAGAATGGGAGTGAGACCATTGCCAACAAGGAAAAGGATGCAAAATCAGTGGGACAAATTAAAATATAAGCGGTGCGAAATGAGAGGGATAGTGGGAGTAGTCATATGAACTTGATTCTAAGAGGGTATTTAACACACATAGCACTGTAGTTAATGTAAGGGTGTGGATACAATATGGAATAAAAATGAGGTAGTTCGTTAAATGGAATGAGAGTGAGACCATTGCCAACAAAGAATTACATGGTCGTTTTATTAATTTTGAGCTAACTGTTCAGCGAAGTCTCATAACGTAACACGTAATTCTCCCCTTCCCTTCTACGTTGCTTCATACTAGGATAAACCTTTGAGATTGTCTACAGGATCCTAATATTTGATATCAGACCTCTGCTTAATATCTTGATCTGCTTAAAACAAATAGTTTTTGCCTAGGTATTTTATTCCCATTTGTCTCTTTTTGTTTGTCATCCTTTTCTTTTTTTACGTTTACTTTTGTTTTTCCACTTTTGAATCCTTTTAGTTTTGGCATGTAATTTTTGTCATCTTCATGTCTTATTAACCCCACTTCCTCACCTACCCACGAAGCTAATAAGTCATAAACTACTAACAGATAATGACCATTGATGAGCTCGAATATTGGTTCTTGCGAAAACGGAAGAGAGCTGCTTGTGCACATCCTGCACTGAAACATTATAGACATAATTTATCAATGATCCAACTACAAGCATGACTCACTAGGTTTCATGAAAAAACTGAAAAGAAAAATGCCGAAGGTTAGTGTTATATTCGCGTATGACATATAAAAGTAGCTAATGGGAGTTAAATCCACATCAACAAGGCTCTTTAGTTAGCAAGGCAGTCTGATTCATGTAAATGTTCTTCTCAAAAGCCGTATAGATAACGTAATTGGGGACATTAATGACACTTTATGCAACTTAATGATAGTGCACAACTGAATATTACCCAAGTAATTTTTAGATTTGATTATTGCAGTAAGAACTAAAAACACAGGACAATGGAGGCTTCTGGCTTTTGGGTGTCACGACAAGCGAAGATTTACAAGAAAGAAAATAGGAACTCTTAACCAGGAAAGAAGAACATATATGTTCGTTAGATTGAGTTGGATTCAAGCTATGCAAGGTTTGCTAACACATCCTGGAAAAGGAATCTATATGAAATATGAATGAATTCATGTTGGCGGCTTCTGAAGAAACACCCTATTTGTGAGAAAATAAACCTCGGTAACATTCATATGAGAGGAACGGTAAACATATTCTACAATTTTTCATAGACAAACAATGGTGCATGGCATTCTTATAAGGCTAAAGTATGATAAAAATTAAGTAATTATTAATGTGCGAATAGATTCGTAGTTTGCTGAATTCGAGATTATATTGGACGTTTGGACTGTTGGTGACTTGTGACTTTTCTAGTAGATTTGTGGCTTTGTGAATTGGGTATACAGGCTGTAATCGGTGAATTTGAGTTTATATTAGTACTTGGGGCATTTGAACTCTTGACTTCTGATATTAAAGCAAAGTGATGTTACTTGCATACCTAATATTGATCTGATTAAACTGTAGAGTCTTCAAATTAGTAGGAGCATCAAATATTGATCTGATTTGAATATCTTAGAAGCTAGACCATATACTTAATCATACTGATTTTTAGGTATTGGAAATTTGACTTTTGGATATTTGTAATCTTTTTTTTTTCTTGTAGTGAAAACCCTTATTTCGTTCTCTCCATCTCATTCTAACTTTTTGACTACTCTGCTTGTTCAGTTGTTCCCTCCCCACTCATTTCTCGCCATCATCGCATGCAGATGCGACATCAGGCTTTAGAAGCCCTCATTGTCTTCTCTAACCATAAGAAACCTTGTGTCTACTACTAATTAAAACCCCTTATTTCTCTCTTTCTTTCGTGTACCAATTACTAATATATGTGCAAAATTTCTGGTAATCTGATTTGCTGTATTATTTTTTGATAAGTTATGTGATTTTTGAGTATGGAACTTTGGTCATTCTGGCCATAGTGCAAAAGTGTGGTAACGATATCACAATAATGGAACAGTGATGCGGCTAGTGTGACGCCTAATATCAGTCAAAAGCATAAATGCCCCTTTATACGGCCCAAAACGCAATTTTTTTACACCCTTACATTAACGTATTGGTTAGTTCTTTTGAAAATCTTTACAACGCAAGCGATGCGATGCGACCTTTTTTTGCACTAGATTTCCCTTAATATTGTGTGCTTTTACCTGATTTCCTGGTTTGATGAGATATGTTAATAACTCTTATTGTGAAGCAACTTCTGGATATCAGATATCCATTCTAACGTATGATTTTTGATAGCATGCAAGATCGGGGCTTGGCTCACTTAGGTAGGTGTAATATGAAGACTGGCATGAAATCTTTGATCCCTTATCATTGCTTCAAATTTAGTCTTCTAGTTGATGAATTCAGTGTTTGCATGAAATTTTTTTCCTATTTTGAGAAAGTTTATATTCATTGATCTTCATATTCTTTCAATCCCAAAAATAAAAAAACTTTTAAAACTTTAAACTGCTAACAATAGCCAAATTCTTTGCAGGACAAGATGGTAATACCTCCACCAGTGAGACCTCCAAGAATCACCGAGTTTCTGAAGCCATACGTGTTGAAAATGCACTTCACAAACAAATATGTCCATGCTCAAGTCATCCACTCTCCAACAGCAACAGTAGCTGCTTCTGTTAGCTCAAAAGAAAAGGCATTGAGATCAAGCATGGGCATCACTCGGGATGTTGCAGCCGCAGCAAAAATTGGAAAAATTCTCGGAGAGCGCTTGCTGATCAAGGACATTCCTGCTGTTACAGTCTTCTTGAAGAGAGACCAGAAGTATCACGGTAAGATCAAAGCAGTGATTGATTCTATGATTGCAGCTGGTGTGAAATTACTTTAGATTGTTGCGGGAAGAACTTTTATGATCGTACTCCTTGGTTCGTAGACGTCCAGGCACAATATAACTCAAGCAGTAGCAGCTCTTCATGGGAAAGGTACACATGCTAATCACCAGTTTTGAAGTGTAGGACTTAGGTTTAAGCATGTTTTGTCTATTTTGCATGTTGTCGGATGAAATGAATTTATTTATGTTGTTCATGGCCTATGTACCATGAAGCTCATTTTCGAGTTTGAAAACTCTTGCCATATCCGTTGGTATTGAACAACGAAAATGATGAAAGTTTTGCTGAAACCGGAATCCTTAAGATCGATAACAAAGAGGTAACCGAAGCCCACATTCAAGTACAACGAATGTTCACTAATTGTAGTATTAGGAGTTACACCAACCTCGAATTTATTAAGTGATATATTTTTTTCTTTCTTTGAAGGAAAATTTGAAATAAATAAGATTAATTATAAAAAAACATAAAATAAGAGCAAAATCAACTTATTTTCAAATATAAGTTATAAGCGTCTCCAGCCCCAGAGCTCAGGTTCAATACTCTTCGTAGTTAGTAATTGCGAACAAGGGAAAATTGGTCAAAAAAGTCATCCAAGTTGTTCCCACTTACTAAGTGCGAACAGGGGAAAACCTGGACAAACAGGATCAACCCTTTGTTCGCAGTTACTAACTGCGAACAGAGGATAACTGGTAAAAAAAAGTCAAATATGTTGTTCTCACTTACTAAGTGGGAACAACATATTTGACTTGTTCAACCCTCTGTTCGCAGTTAGTAACTGTGAACAGTACCCGAACCTGAGCTCTGGGGCAGTAGACGCTTGTAAATGGAAATAAGTTCGTTTCACTCTTATTTTGTGCTTTTTTTTTAATAATTAATCTTATCTATTTCAAATTTTCTCTTTGATGTGTGGCAACTAGGGGTGTTTAGTGGGTCGGATAAGGACTGGGTCGAGCTTAAGTAAATATGGATTGGGTTAGAAAAGGCCCTTTAAATTTAATTTGGGCTTTAAATGGCACGACCCACTTTCATTTCTAAAATTATTTTAATCCCTATTTATCAACTTATAACAATTAAATTATCATTTATAATAACTAAATTGAAAAAATATTAATAATGCTCATTCACATTGTCATTAATAATATTTAAATAATACATTAATTATGCGATTCATAAAAGCCTCTTTTCGACCCTTATTAAGACCTTTTATAGTCCGCTTCATTTTAATTATAGCCCGTTTGAGACCTAACCCATTTTCGACTCGGCCCTTACAAAGCCGTTCTAAAAACGGATCTGATAAGGGCTCAAAATTGAGACCCGGCCCATTGAACACCGCTAGTGATAACTCATATATGCATAATAATATGCGTAATAATAGACAACAGATTTGTGTTTTCCAGAACCATCTATGTACTTTTGTGATGGAAGTTAAAAATATTGGAACCAGTTGAGGACAAAGGATTATGGAGTCCTTTAAACTGTTTCTGAATTTGGGTTATTGGGTGGGTCGGGTTTTTGATGGGTCATATTCACACATTTTATCCATTATATCTAAGTATGGTATGGTCGTCGCTTTCATTTCATTTTCTGTAGCAAAGCTATCGGCTCATACGACAAATTTTATCACAATGTTTCATTTTCTGGAGCCGGGGACTCCTTTTTTTGGCCGTGCTCTCCTTTATGGGTATGAGTTGCCGCCGTCTATTCCTTCTCAGACTCTGTCTATAAGCGGAATATACTGGGTAGGATGATGATGATGATTTTATTTTTTTTAATTATTATCGTCAAAATATGGGAGTTCATTAAAAAGAATATTAATATATCATACTTCAATGCATATAGCGACAAACTTAGAACCCATAAAAATACTGTTTTATGGCAAATCACTATGAAAATTTTTTTTATTAAATTGTTTGATGTATGATATTTAAACAAGTTTTCAAGGAATAATTAACAGCGCCTCTCTTGAGAGATCGTCTTGAGATGGCTCTCCAGGCCTAAGTCCAATAATTAATAAAAGAGAAAGAGTATAAAAACTGGCGCGCGCGATTGAGTCTATCTGGAGTTGGAGTTATAACCTATTGAAGTTGGTGTTATAACCTATTAAAGTTAGTATTATAACATATTAAAGTTGGTATTTGGATTTGATATTATAACTGATTAAAAGTTGGTGTTATAACTTTGATAGGTTATAATACTAACTCAAAAGGTTATAATACTTAACTTCAATAGGTTATAACGTCAACTCCAAATCAGATTACACAACTCGTATTTTATTTAATTTTTTCTAAGTAATAAGGGCCAGCCCATTTGAGACGCGTCTCTTATAAAGACAGTCTCAAGTAAGAATTTGCGATAATTAAACTGGTTAAACTCTAGAGTTATATTTTATAGGGCCACTAAAGGTTTTGATCTCAAGATTAAATAAAATAATGTAATATTAAATGAAATTAAAATTAGCACTAATAACTATTAAATTTAATTAAATTGAGCTTGTATAATCATGGAATTATTATGTATAAACACCAAGTGTATTAATAAAATAAATTTTTATTTTTTTATGAGGGGTTAAATCTTATTTCAATTGGAGTAAATATCGCCTTTACTATGCAAGATGATTAAACCTTACTTAACTCTTTACCTAATGTCTCATATGAGTATTTCTTTAATATATACACTCTCTAATTCAGACGAAATATTCCATTTTCTTTTTGAATAAGTTCATCTCAAATGTTTTATTTATTTTTACAATATCTATATTTTTACCAATTTACCCTTAGAAATTCCATTTTAATTTTTAAAAAATAGCCATTTCTTTACCAATTTACTACTAAGACATTAGATGTGAATTGAAGATGGTAATATTTATGATAAAGTACTTTAAAAAAATTTGTTTTGTATATACTCCCTCCGTTCTTTTTTGATCTTCCACTTTGGGTTTAACAAATATTAAGAAAGATGGAATCTTTGGTGGTAGTGGGTATTATTTTAATTATATAGTAGTGGAAAGTAATGATTGTATTGGAAATATGAGAGATAAAATAATAAAATAGTAGTGTAAAGTAATAATTGTATTGGAAGTACGAAAGAGAAAATAATTAAATAGTAGTGTGAAGTAAGGAAAGTGAGGTTTTAAGGTGTAAAAGTGGGATGAAAACTTTCTAACAATAGAAAGTATTCTAAAGTGGAAGAACTTTTGAAACTACACGTTATAGTAAGGTGGAAGAACTTAAAAGAACGGAGGGAGTAATTGGTGATTTATTTTTCTCCATTCATTCTATCTCCTTATCCACACCTTTAACGAAGTTCTATTAATGCATACAAAATTAGTAATTGTCTCCTCTTCTAGGTAAAATTAATTTTTGGGTCTTAATCATGGGATCCACAACTTATATAGAAGTATATATTATCAAGCATTTATCATTGATAACGAAAATTAATATTATTTGGATACGAATAATTATGGAGAGACAATAACCAGGAGTATATATATAATATAATCAAATTTGGACAACAATATTATTAATATTTTCAAAAAATGGCCAAATGCAATGGAGGCAAAATTATTATTATTATTATTATTATTATTATTATTATTTACTCTAGCCTACATACATTTTCTCCTGCTTTACTTTGATGAATGATGAAACTTAGTGTGGGTTAGTGGGCCATAACATGTGGAATTGCTGACAATCAGATTTTTGATTTAGTTAGAGAGTAAATGTAACTTTTTAAGAGATAAAATATACACAATTTTTAATTCATCAAAGTGAGAGACGCCATCATGTGCAAACCCCGTCAAGTCATTTGAGAGAGTAATTAATTAGGATAGATATGCTATTCTTTTCGAACCTATTTTTGTTTTATTTTATCGATACGAAGAAAATCACCCAGTCTCCTAAGAGCTCGTATTTTTGAGAGACGTCTCTTAATTATATCTAATTCATTAAAGCTTAATTAAACTAAAAAATAATAATGGCTGATTAAATTAAAAAATGTCTGTCAATTTAAATAACCGTAAATATCATAAAAATCTTCATTTAAAAAATAGAGCTGTAAATCAATGTAGACTATGAACACATGTTAGTTGACAACACACCAAAATAAGAGATTCCAAATTATTTATAGTTAAGCTTTAAAATAGAAGTATGAGTGTTTTTCTGGGACACGTATAAATATTGTGCCCCCTATCAACAAAAATAATTTTAATATATCACACTAAATCATAATAAATTAATAATACAACATGGTTGATGGTCCACAGATCATAATGTTTTCTCTTTTTAATTTCCCCTTTTTTTTCTTATAGTTTAATTTAATTTGTTTTTCAATTATTAATAGCTTATCATAGGACTAATAATATGACCGAAGGACAGGATTAATTTGGTTTAGTTTGGTCTGATTTGATCTAATATAACCTGTATATGTTTTTATATATTAATGCTTATGACTCTCACATATATTCTATGGTTCTACCCACTTTATTTTAACATTGTTGTATTACTTATGGCTCCCACGTTTATTGGATAAACTTTATAAAAATACTTTTTAATAGTTGAGGTTATTGCATTTTTTCCACTAATTTTATTTTATTATTTTTTGAATGCTTAGCGTCCCCACTTTTCTTCTATTAAATTCATTATTAAATAGCATAATATATCCACCATTTAAACTTTCCGAATTTTTTTAATCCCGTGAACATTCCTGTAAGGGAGTACTTGATACAATTACACCTTTTATGTTGTTCAATGCATTATTTGATAATTTATAACTTGAAACATATGTGAAAAATATTCAAATTCTAATCTAAATTTATGAAAGTGTACGATTAAAATGCCTAATTGATTATATTTTTTCTTACCTATTAATCGTAATATTTAAAATAAAATAAAATGATAAATAACATACTTTCACCGTTCCATAAAGAAGTACTCATTTATCATGTTGGAGTGTTCAATTTGTTGTTCTCATAATTAAATAATGATTCTATTTATATCACAAAATTAACCTTATTCAACCTTATTTTGATACTCCCTCCGTTTTCTTTTGTTCTTTCCGTTTACTTTTTGCACAGTTTTTAAGGTAAATTTTAAACCACAATATCTCAAAATATAAATAATAAAGGGAAATTCTACCTGGTAAGCACCAGGTACAATGAAACGCCCACAATAACTATTCTGATTTTCCATTCTACATGATAAGCACCAACTGTTGTAAAACTATTTGCCGTAACTATATTGGCTAAAAAACGTTAAGTGACCGTTAAATCTGGAAATTACAATTTTGCCCTCTTCATAGTCTTCATCTCCCTCTTCATAATCTTCGTCTTCTCCAATCACAACAATGGCTAAATCTGGAGAGAGTAATTAACTTGAGTCGATTTCAAATGGAATTAAAACGAATAATTTGGATCGGATATTTCAAATCGGATTTTCTGTACACCCCCTAGCATGGTGCCAAACAACGGTCGTTCTGACTCGACTCGGCCGAGTTGGAACGGTTTTCTGAACTACCGTTCCGAAATAACGCGATTCAACACGGTGGATGAAAAAACGCCGAGTTAACTCGGATTTCGTCCGAGTCAGCCGAGTTGGAACGGGCGATATGCGTTTTTCTTCACGAAAACAAGTAAGTCTACTTTGAGTCCGCCATTGAAGGCCAACCTCCAAGCTTAAATAATCGCCATTGTAGGCCAACTTCAAAGCTTGGGTCCAGTAAGCACTGCTTACTATTTTTTTCACTTAAGATTTTGGAGTTTAGAAATAAGTGAGATAAAGATTAATGATGGAATCATGAAATAGAAATTTAGAGGAAAAAAATGAATGAAATTTGGGTTAAAAATCAGAAAATAGTAGAAAATAGAGAGATGAAGAGATGAAGAGTTTGGGGTTACTGAAATGGTTACTCAAATGAAAAGAAAAATGTTGTTTAGAATTTAGAAAAAAAAAAAAAGTTGTTGAATGAAATGATGGGTTACTGAAAAATTTACTTATTTAAAAAATCAGTTCAAAAGCAAATAAAACTATCACCAAAACTTGGCCGAGACGGCCTCAAGGTGAGACGGCCCAGCCCAAGCCGCGCGCTATAGGGGAGAGTAAACTGCAATATGATCAGTTTCTATCTTAACACATTCATTTTCATGGTTAAAGTGTTCAGTTTTAAGACTAAATGACAATTGTCCATTTATATCAATCAGTTTTAAGACTAAATGGATCAATTGTCCAATAAAGTGTATCAGTTTCATTGATAATAGCCTCAATTTGATTCTTAACAGCGTCTGGTTTGATGGATATAGTGATGACAACATGCATGACGTTCCACACTTACATGGAGACAATGAAGAAGCAAGGATAGAAAATCAAACATATAATTTGATTCAATACCATTATTTGTGAAATCATATACAAATTGTATATCAATTTTTTTTAATAGGACAATTGAGTATGTTAAGAAGCACGATTGAGTATTTTAAAATAGAATTTAGTAAGTGAAGTGTATACTTTAAGAGGAAAAGAGTACTTTGATATATAAACTGACTATCTTAAGATGTTATTGAGATCTTTAATATATAAATTGAGTATCTTAATTGAACTGACTAAATTGAGGCTATTATCAATGAAGCTGATACACTTTATTGGACAATTGATCCATTTAGTCTTAAAACTGATTGATATAAATGGACAATTGTCATTTAGTCTGAAACATACTAGAAGCATAACTGATCATATTAGAAACTGAACACTTTAACCATGAAAATGAATGTGTTAAGATAGAAGCGATCATATTGGGTTTACTCCCCTATAGGCGCTTGGTGGCCGTCTCACCTGAGACGTCTCGCAGACCTGTAAAACTATTTATCATTTAGCATAATAATCGCGACCCGTTTCGCGATAATCGATTTTTTGCCGTTCCTGTAATCTGCGATCGCGACCGCATTTTTGCACCATGCCCCCTAGTAATGACTAGTCATATAGCCGTCAAACACGAAAAAAGAGGTAGATAGATTAAGGCGGCACTGAATAAATCACTGTTGATGTTGAGTACCAAAATTCCCAAGAGTACAACACCAGTGGTAATTCCGTAATTATCCAAAAATCAAGCCCAATTTCGTCATTTCACATCCAACAAGTGGCCCCTCCCTCACGTGACAACCTCACCAATCCGTCTTCACCTTGCCACGTCTCCAAACCCCACATTCTCTCTCCTCTCAACCTTATCTATTACGTCATCATCTCACCTATTTTCTCAAATCAACGGCTCAGATCATTTCACTTCCTCATTAAATAAACCCCTCCCTCTTTTCATTTCTTCAACTGCAAGCTCACCATTACACCATCGCCGGCTATTCTAACGTCTCGTTTATCACGCTCATCGGAAAGTATTACTCCGGTTAAGTATGGGGCTTCTTGAAAAGCTCTGGGATGAAACTGTCGCCGGACCTCAGCCGGATTCCGGCCTTGGACGTCTCCGTAAATTCAGCACTTTCAATTCTCGTTCTACTTCTAGTTCTACCCCTTCCAAGGGTAAAACATCCTTTAACTGACAATCTTCAATCGAAAATGAGATATAAATTAAAACGAGTAATAAACTGGTTAGAGTGTTAGATTAAAGTGAATATTGATGAATAATTATGTTGATTTGTTTTTTGTTATGATTTTTGGGAGCAGAGATGGAAGTAGGAAGGACATACGGCGGAGAGGGAATGGTATCGGGGGCGGATAATCAGGAAGAAGTGAAAGTGACGAGAAAAATTATGATTATTAAACCACCGGGGTATAATCAAGGTGCCGGATCTGCGCCGGCATCGCCTGCCGGATCTACACCACCGCAATCGCCGTTTTCCGGTGAGGTTTATATTTGGACTCCGATTATTTTGGTTACTTTATCATTATTTTACATTATTATTGCTCTTTGTTACTATGTCATGTGAATGTGCTTAGATCTGGAATAGTATTTGGAGAATGATGAAGTTTGTTTTTCCGGTTAAGTTGGAGAATGAGCTTAGATCTGGAATAGTATTTGGAGGGTATTTACGATATTTCATGTGCTAGTTAATTTACATTCTACTCTTTAGACTTGGTGATTGTTTCATTGTTTGATTGATAATGACAAGTGACTAGACGTGATTAATTATTAATGTTTTTTGTATATTATGTTGTGTAGGGTCTAATTACATTTAGGGGTGTTTGGTAGGAGCGATTTGGGGGGAGGGAATGCGAATTTTTCTTTAAAACTTTAAATATTTTTGTTTATTAAGAGGGAATGGGAATTTAAGGGGTCGGGAAATGAGACTTTTTGATTGTAAAGTCCTCAAGAAAAATATCCTTGAGGAGGTGGTAATTGAGATTGGGGCATGGGACTTGAATAAAAAGACATAATTTTTAATCAAGTCTCATCCTTTACCAAACAAAGACATGAGACATTTTATCTTAAGTCTTACTTAAAGTCTCTAGCATAAGTCTCACCTCTAATTCTCACAATTCTCATTCCCTTCTACCAAACACCCCCTTATAGTACTTTCTCCGCTACGTAATAATTTATTATGTTATTTAGATCAGTAACTATACACGTTTAGAATTTTTTCTTTTTTATATACTTCCTCCGTTTACATTTACCATTTTTGGTAGTTTCAAATTACTTGCAACATTACTATTTTTGACAAAAATAATCTACTTATTTTATCCTCACTTTATTCCTACCCCACTATCACCATCAATCATACATCATCCCATTAATTATTTAATATACCCACAAGTCACAATCACTATCTACTTATAAAGAATTTTTTATATTTTTACCCCACATATCACCATCAATCATACATCATTTCTACTTTTACCATACTGATTGGACAACCCTTAAGAAATGTGTTAAGCCCAATGGTGCAACTAAAATGGAACAGATGAAGTAATACATTTAGAAATTATAAAAAGTTTTTATTATGATACTATCTCCTATTCAACGCATTAGTCCCATTTGGTTTTTCACACTTGCTGAGACAACATTTTAACCCTTAATATCTCTAATTGTTTTTAATTAAAAATTATAAAAAGTAGATATTAATAATTTTTGTATTTAGACGAATCAAACAAGATCTCACTTGACTATATTTTAACTTATAGATTATGAATAAAATATAAATTAAGAGTGATAAGTGAATAGTGAACAAAAATCAATGGGACTAATAGGTAGAATAGGAGGGACTAGGGAGTAGTATATAATTAGATGATTCAAACAAGATCGCACCTAATTATACTTTTTTCTACACACGAACCACAATATACTTGAATAAATGGTGTCAAACATAGTTATGTAGCGAATATTTTAGAACGAATGAAGTACTTTCAAGTGGAAATGCTTAGTTGATATATTATTACCTCCTATTCTATTAGTCCCATTTAATTTTTTACACTTGTCGAAGTAACTTTTAATATCTCTGATTGTTCTTTATTATAAATTATAAAAGGTTGATATTAAAACTCACTTGTGTGGAGATGAATTAATTTAGATCCCATGTGAGTGTGTTTTAACCTATGGATTAAGAATAAAATATAAATTAAGAATAATCAGTGAATAATGACAAAAAATAATTGGGACTAGTGAGTAGAATAGGATTGAGTATTATTATTTTTAAAATAAAGATTAAAGCGTAGGAGTAAATAAGATATATGAAATAAAAAGAAAAAAATGAGTAAATAAGATATTTTATATTTCTTATTTATTATTAGCGTCTAATAGGTTTTGGCATGTTTGCCAACGCATTATCTCAATTATTAATATCTCTAATTGTGTTTAAGTAAAAGTTATAATAAGTTAATATTAATAATGTTTAAATTAAGACGAATTAAACAAAATTATAAATGATCATATTTTAACTTTTAGAATAAGAATAATACATAAATTAAAAGATTAAAAAATGTGTTAAAGTAAATGGAATAATGTTGAAGTGCCCATGTGTTACCCACATGTGAGTTGTCCCACATCGGAGAAAGAGAAGAGTATGCATCACTTTATATACTCAAGGAGTAACTCCTACTATTACCAATTGGTTTTGGTAGTGAATCTTCTTTGGGTTATTGAGTGGACTACTTCTTCTCTTTCTTGTTTGGGTTGCCCAGGCCCATTTTCCTAAATTCTATCAAATAATAATTGTGATTAGGAGGATGTATATGTAATTATGTATATGTAATATGATAAATACTAGGTATTTACCTGTGCTATGCACTGTATTCAAAAGATTTTGTTATAATAGATCTATAATATATTTTTAACCAATGTTGCTAAATTATAAAAAAGAGTTTAAAGTTATGAAGAATAACTACACATATATATCGTATGTATATTACTATATATTTTTTTTAATGATGTATATATCACTATATAAGAAACACTACAAATTTAAATTTAAAATATTCAATTGCAAAATTTTATTATCCCACAAAAATTTTATATTTATTATTTAATTATTATACTAATTACAATGAGTCAATGATTATAAAAATCAATAAAAATAGTGATTATATTTTGTATAACTTAATGTAAAATTTGATAACAGAATACACATGCATGTACAATTGATAAAAAATGATTATATTTGGTATATGAATTTATTAATAAACAAAATAATTTAAAAACCTCAAAGAGCATTATTTTTCATTTTCTTGGATAATAATATATAGGGGCAAGAAGAATAAACTAAAATAAAAAGTACAACTTAGAAACAAATAAATATAACCAAACCCATAATTCCTTTATTTTTATATAAACACCAAAACTAAAATCAAAATCTAGTAAGCTATATATCCATTAAACTTTTTCTCTGAATACAAATAATATAAAAATTTCGACAACATTTTTCAACTTAGAAACAATTTTATAACAACCAAAATGTTAATATGATATATTGTGATATATATTATGAAAAATTGATGTTCTTTCATCTTGCTTAACAACTTGATAATATATATATATATATATATATATATATATATATATATATATATATATATATATATATATATATATATATATATAGTATAGTTTAAATTTAATGGAGGTAACCAAAGAGCTTGTGATTTAAATTTTGTGAAAATAGTCTTTCAATGTTAATTTAATAATAATAATATTATTTTAAATTTTAATAATAACTACATTTGATGAAAATCTAATCTTATCTTATAAATGTCTAAAAAGTTGATCAAGAGTCACAACAATCTTCAAAGTAATAAAGTATATTATATACAAAGATGAAAAGACTTTCATTTATAAATAAAATAAAAATAATAACTACATTTAATGAAAATCATATCTTATTAAGTCTAGAAAGTTGAACAAGAGTCACAACAATCATAAAAGTAATGAAGTTCTATTATAATCGAATTTGTGAAGAATTTGATAACTTATGTCTAGAAAGTTGATCAAGAGTCACAACAATCATAAATGAAGTGTAGTCATAAGAATGACTTTACAATTCGGTAACTTATTATTATTAAAATTGTATTTAAGGAGTAGTAGTCATAAATTAGGAGTAGTCATAAGAATGACTTTACAATTCGGTAACTTATTATTATTAAAATCGTATTTAAGGAGGAGTAGTCATAAATTAGGAGTAGTCATAAATGACAAATGATTCATAGGCTGACATGTGGCATAAATTATCCTGTATTATAATATGTATGTATATGATTATAAAGTAGATAAAACTAATATCATAAAACAAAGGAAGTATCATTTCTTTTTATTGCACTTATGCTTTAGTGAAAAAAATGGGATGATTGGAAGAATAGGGGTATACTTCTTTTATTCTGACATACGCATCTGACTATTACATGTTGTGTGGGAAAATGTTCACATTTAGTGTTATTAAGAAAATAAAACTTCAAATGCAAAAATTCATAATCAATAATCGTGATTTGTAAATCACCATTAAAAGATAAAAATAATAATATTAAAATAAACAAACTAAAAAAAGAAAATTTAAAATAACAAACTTCTCGCTCTATCACATCTTACCATATAAGGGTGATTTATTAGTCTTACAAATAATCGTTATTTACTTAGAATTTCTTCAAATACTAAAGTGTTTGATCAGTGATTTGATTGATATGGAGTGTGTACTATATAGGTGAGTTAGGTAATGTGCAACTTTAATGTTGCTTCTAAGACCTCTCTTACACGACATTAATCTCAATTGACGTTATTATTTAAATTATTAATGTTTCATTCATCTTAAACTGGTTATATGATGTAGACTTGTGAGTTGTGATCTTTAATTAAATATAGATAATAATTTGTTATTGTTTCATATTCTAGTGTTTCCTAGTGGAAATGGTCGTAAAAAAATTTAAAAAAAAAAAAATGTAGACTTGTGAGTTGTGATCTTTAATTAAATATAGAAATAATTTGTTATTTTAAGAAAGGAAATTAAAAAAATCTTTATATATATATATATATATATATATATATATATATATATATGTTATCAACCTTCCATAGGGGTATTTCCTTTAGACCAAGTCGGTGTTGGAAAAATAATTAATAATATTCTTACTCCTTTAGTTTAAGTGATTTTAACCTCTTTGGTTTGGACATATTTACCAATGGAATTATTGAAGCCTTCAAAATTTCTAATTGTAAATAGATTAAAATTATAAAATTTTATATTAATAATCTTTTCGTTGAAACGAATCAAATAAAATCTCACTTGATTATATTTTATTTTGTAGATTAGGAAAAAAATACAAATTAAAATTGAACTATAAATCGTGTTAAAAACCAAATAATACAAGATCATTGAAACAGAGAGGGGAACATATAATCGAAAAATTTTCAAGAGTCAAAAAAAAAACATTTGACGAAAAATATTAATAATATATAATCGAAAAACTCAAAAATATGGTTATAACTTATAAGAGTAGACCACAATAAGGCCCTATGTTGCTTTCCCACCGAAATCCAATAACACTACAAGTTTATAATTTTTTTTTGATGTGACTAGAAGTTTATAATTAAGTGTATTAATTTGTAATTTTAGGAAGCAGATCAGGAGCATTCAAGTTTCGGAGGAGATCGTCGTCTGATGCGAATGAGAAGGCGGCGAACCAAAATAGACTCGGAAGCTCTCCTCCTCCTTAAAATGTCTGATATCTGATCTTCTCGAGACTTAACTCATACAAGGCGCGTTGCTTTTGTGTTAGCCCTTGCTACTGTCTAATATGTCGTATACGTCGCACTCATAAGCAGTTGCTTGTGCTAGTATATGTACATATTTGGTATACCGGGTTTTCTTTTGTGCACTCATCTGTAATATAGAGCTTTTCTTGTGAAATAGGCTTTCTGTTTGATAACCATGTTAATGTAATCCGTGAATGTAATAGGTGAATGTTTTTTGATCATCTACCAGCTTTCAACTTCTTGCGTTTTGTAGGATCTGTTTAATGAAATGAATAATCATCAGAGTTGTAACTTTTTCGTGTCGACTTTACTTGGTTTGTCTATAGAATCAATCGTGATCAGGCCCGACCCTAGGCGGTAGCCCAAGGCCCAATTGTATACTTAATTTAGTATGAGTAATTGAAAAACAACAATTTCTAACAAGCTAGCATATACAGTAAAAAATAGTGAAAAGTTCGCATTTCCTTTTCTCATATTTGTCTTCAATTTCCATAGGGAATACCCGATAATAAATGCAAAGATCGAAAGCTATCAAATTCTAGAAATTTTTTTCCAATTACCAAATTTCAATATTTAACATTTCTAAAAATAAATTTGCAATTTATATTGAGCAAATATATGGGATTGAACAATTGAGGCAAATATGGTAATTTTTTGCCCTATTTTTAAAATTTCGATTCGATTATTTGAATTTTTTCTTAATTTATTAATTTTTTTGTTGATATTTTATTTGAATTGCTTGAAGATGGAGAGACATTTTGAAACCCAATTTTTCTTCCATTTTCTAGTTGGACCATGGAAGATTATTGGTATTTAATATTAGCTTGACATCTGATAGTGAAGGAGACCGGTTGACCATGGGTTTGTCGTCGGGTCTTTGATATTTTTTTATTTAATATATGCGATTTTTTTTTTTTGAAATTTTGATATTTTTAATGGGTTTAATTCCTATAATTATTTGGGTTTCAATTTCTACATTCTTCTGCATATTTTATCCCTTATTGATTGGTCTATTTTTACGTAATGTTGTCAAAAAACATTACTCTAGGTTTGAAAAAAGAAAAAAAAGAAAATAAAAAAATTCACAACAAAGAGCTCTTGATAAATTTGTTTTAAGAAGAAATTCTAATCATATTCATAATATTGTCGATAATGTTAATTTAGTTGATGAGAATGTCAATGAATTTTTAAATAATAATGTCAATGAAAACTGAAGAGGGTGAAGTCAATAATTCATGTAATGTTATTTTGGTTTGTTTTTGTAGCTGATTACTTATTGTATATTACCAAACACTTTTTGTGATTTGTTTTGTTAAGGCATATGTAATATTTTGTGAACACATTTATACTACATTTTCTATATTTTTCTTCGTAAACATATTTTAGAAATATTATAGAAGGGACCTAATTTTTTTTATTTTGTCTAGGGTCCACTCAATGTCAGAAACAACACTGATCGTGATGTAACAAGTAGCCCCTTGTAGTGTCTTCATTTGGGCATATAGTTGCACGGCAGCACGGTGAGCCAGATAGCAATTGATTGCCAACTTTAGGGCTGAACAAAGTTTGGTCTAAGCCGTAAACCAAATCGGAATTTAAGTATTTGGTCTGGTCTACGGTTTAAATAGTTTGGCCTGTTTTTTTTTTCAAATTAAATTACGGTTTACGGCCAGGTTTCGGTTTTTTTCATTTTTCAAACCAGACGGACCGCAAACCGTACTATGGTCGAAAATTATAATTTTGTATTTCAAAAATTAAGTTGCTACTTAGATATTTTAAGATGTAGTTATTTTTATATAGCAATATATATATACTTGAATGATGTTGATGTTATCAACTAATTACAACTATTTATTAATTGTAGGTGTGAAATATTTGCATAAATACATGTATTAATAATTTGGATAAAAATAAAAAAATCGCAGACCAAACCAGACCGGACCGTTGTAAAACGATTTTGTCCAGTTCGGTCCGGTCTCAAAAATTTTCAGACCAAAATTTCTGATTTGGTCTGATTTTAATGTCAGACTAGACCAAATCGGACCGTGTAAACCCCTGGCCAACTTGCCCTAACGTCTACTCCTTAATTAGCTTGTAGACCCAGTGTAATCTCATCTCATCACAACTATTAGCCCCATTACCACTAACTCAATAGTTTGATTATTATCTTAATTTAAAATTTAAGCAAACTAATTAGAAATTTGAAAAATCTATTTTCATAACTCACTCACTTATCAAATAAGAAAATCACAAATTATTCGGTCACCGCAACACTGAATCATGTTGTTGTGAGCTGAATACGAGTGGATCATCGATTTAGCGGGCCATTCTCAATAAAGAGTTGTGTCTGCTATCCTCAAACAATAACTCGTAACACAACAGAAGCATGTCAATTGAATCATAAATCACTCAATTATTTTATATTTCCCCCGAAATCTATTACAAAATGTTAGATCATATGTACAGTCCTCATATCATCTTAATTTCACAAAATGATAACTTTAACACGCCCGCGACCCACACCCTCTATATAATCGCTAAGTCCGGGTCATTGTAAATTCTAGGAAAAATTATAAGAAACCACATATTCTATATGCACTTTTGTAAAAAACTATCTTATTTAATTTTTTTACAAAAAACTACCTAATATAACACAAATGTTTGCAAAAGATTATCTGTTAACGAATATCGTCTGTTGACTGTTAGGTTCACCTAGGGATGGTCATGGGCCGGGTCTGGAGCGGGTCCAACTAGACCCAGACCCAAATCCTTTTAATTTTTTGAGATCCAGACTCGGATCCGGACCCTAAGGGTCTAAAATTTTCAGACCCAGATCCTCCGAATCTGATGGGTCTAAAAAAATCTTAGTTTGTCAAATTTGAACCATTAGTAAGTCATTATATTTTTTGTATATTTGTAAGAGAGTTATTATCGTGTTTTACAAATATTTAATACTAATTTAACATCTAAAGTTGCATAGCGTCATCCATTAAATTCTATTATAAACACTAGTTCGAGTCCATGAAATAAGGGTAATTGGGTTAGCACTTAGCAAGTAGCATATATATTATATATATATTATGATTATATGAAAAGAAAGTAAATGTTGGAATATAAATCATATGTAGAAGACAAATAAAAATGGACAATTTAATATTTATAAGGATCCGATGGGTGGGTCCAGGGTCCGAATCTTGGACTCGGACCCGGATCCACCAGTTATTTTTTGATCCGGATTCGATGGGTCTCAAAATATCAGACCCAGACCCTTAAAAAAGGGGCGGGTCCGGGGCGGGTCCAACAAGGTCATGGACCCATGACTATCCCTTGTTTTACCCTTTGACCAACACGCTTGTTGCACGTGACTACTTATAACATGTGCCTTCTTTCCCAGCAGAATTCAAAATTTTCCTTTTTTTAAAAAAAATGTTCCGAGGCACGTGTGAAGGGTGCTCCGCGTAGATCCGCCACTGTTTGCAGTAGAACAAGGTTTAACATTCGAATTTCAAACACGCACTTGATACGGGAACTTTTTAGAAGTATTTAGAATTTAGGAAAAATTATAAAAAACTAAAACTACCTGGTATAATATAAATATTTGTAAAAGACCACCTCTTAACGAATTTTGTTTGTTGACTATTAATTTAACCATTTGACCAGCACGCCTGTTGCACATGACTGCTTAAATCACTACATCTTCTTCAATTAATTAAATGTTACTCACCGTCGAAAAATTACTCAACCCAGCTACTCAGACAAATTCTTCCTCTTCCTTCTCTACATTCTCTCCAACTGTACTCTTTACTTCTTCAATTAATTGCATCTCAGTTGAAGATCAAAGTGATATTGGTATGTACTACGTCTCAATTATAGTTTTCTAGTTTATTCTTGTATTTTAGGGTTCATCCTCAATTTGCGTCGTTTTACCAATTTCAAACCAACCGTTGCGGTTTTTTTAATTTGTTCTTTTTTATTTTGCACCTTGTGAATTGATTGTTGTTGTGTGTAAATAACTTTTAGGGAAAACATGAAGAAATTTGCTTGATTAATAACATGAAGAAATTGAATTGTGAATGAGAAATCCTAAAATTAGCTTAATTAATAACATGAAGAAATTGAAAATCAGAAAAAACTATTAAATCGTGAATGAGAAATCGTGAATAAATTAGGGAAAACAAGAGGAAATGGGTGAATGAGAGTTTAGGGTTTTAATAAAGAAGAACAACAAATGGTGAATTGTGAATGCCTGTGAAGTTGATCGTGTTTTAAATGATGAAGATGCATTTTTTGTTACATTTTTTTTTTTGTGATTGTAAATTGGGAATTTAGATTTTGGAGCTAGACTTGATTTGATGAGGGCGTAGTGATGTTTAATTGCAAACTACATGAGTTGTTAAAGAGTTTAATCTTAAGAAGGGAATGTTATCTTTAATGGAATCACTAACCTGAGCGGTTGTTACGATTGTGAATGTAAAAATAGTCTAAGATTTTGGTGCAACTTCACAAAATTGTATCTTAAAATCAAGTCATTCTTGAAATTTACGTATCTTCGCACATTAGAGTTTTGATTTTTGAATTTTGGGGTTAAAAAAAGCCTTTGATTACAAACGATGCTTTCACGAAGTTTAAGACAAATTTTCATAAAATTTCGTTCATTTATTAGTGCCTCATGATACTCTAATTCCTGGATCCACCACTACTGCAAAAACCTTCAACAATCAACACCACTGCAAATCACAAATTCCACCACGCTTATTATCCTTCGTCGTTGATCTGCCATAATTACTACCCCCTCCTATCTCCGCCTTCCTTTAATACAGGTTTGTACTTTTTTTATCCCTCTTTCTTTATGTTTTGGTTCTTTATTTGGATAGTGCTACATTTTGTGGATTCTTTTTTTCAAATTTAGATCATTATTGCTTTTGATTTGTTTGATTTCGGGGACTTTGAGTTTGATTTTCAAAATGTAGAGTTAATTTGTAGATAATGTGCTAATTTTGTCAATTATTGGTTGAAGTTTGGAATTAGGGTTTTAAATTATGCATTTGTATTTCTAGTGACTGTGGAATAATTGAGCTAATGCGTAGTTTGCTTGAATTTTATGTGTTGATATCTCTTATAAAGGATGAAATTCAGAACATAGGTTAATAAATTTTTGTGACAGGTGTTTTCTAGACCCGGGTATCCTCTAGTTAGTTGTAGGTTTACTGGTCAATTTTCTGTCAGCACTTATCATTGCTCGCCTGTGCTATAAGTTTCTTGTAAGTTATATGTAAGGAAGTTGCACGTTTGTGGCTTTTGTTGGATTTGTTTGAACAAATGGCTAAGAAGAAGAGGACTAATAAAAAGCCGTTAGCATCACATGACAATACAGTTAGCAAAGATGAAACTCGGACTGAGCAAGAAAAGGATGTAGGTTCCTCTATTGACACAGAACTCGATCGTCAGATTGCTGGGGTAAAGGCACTTGCTGACATAGAGGTTGAACATCTGCTTACTGGGTTGCGCTTGATTCGTTCGTGCTTTAATAAGGAACAACTGCAAACACCTGTACTGCAGTTCTTCAAAGAGAATCTTCCTAATGTTTCAGTTGTTAGAAACGGTGAAGATGGGCATTTTGATCTAAGATGGAAAGATGAAGATGGGTATGGTGGAGATATTCACGCATCTCTTTTCCATCAAATGAGTATGGCTTATCCTTCATATTCTGATGCAAGGCAATCTTTCGGTGGATTTCAGTTTTCCATTGGGATGCCAGAAGGTTTTCAAACTCCAGGGGCTCAAAGCCAGAGATTATCTGTTGGAATGACACCGAAAACCCTCAGGGTGCCTAAACACGGGGAGATGCTTCTTTCTGTACATGGGTCCCCCCTTGGTGTCTACAAAGAAGATAACATGGAAGCAATACGTGAGTCGGAAGAAGGTTGAATCATGAATTGTTATGTTGCTTATGTACACTGAAGATACTAGAATGTTCTCTATTTCTAGAAGCATAAGTATGCAGTACGTATTCACATAAAGCAGCTCTAGGTTTCCTAACCATGGTTCTGCATTGAGGATTTTCAATTTTTCCAGCTACTTGTTTAAATTCTATTTGATGTAAAACATATGAACATACATCCTAAACAGGTTTATCTCTGTGATCCTTTTCAACTGTTGTAATAGTGTATGTATTATGTATCTATTCAAGTTGGTGAATCAACGTTTTTCCTTTGCAAAACGGTTTTCTTATCACTTATATCCAGCATTTAATAAAACATTGCAGTGACAGAATATATCACCAATATGAGCGAGTTTCTTGTTCTGTTGTCTCTATCGGTCTGTTTCTTTGAGCTTATTATATGATGCAGCTTGGATGCATTCTTAAGAGCCCTGTGACTGTTTCTATATGAGAAGCATCTTCAGGTATTTCCACAATTCTCTTTTTTGTGTCTATTGCACCTTTTGTACAAACATGCAATGATTTGAATTCAGAAGTCCTATTACTGTTCCAAACATGCAATAACAGGCTTTGACTCTCTGAGAAGTAGAGTAGTTGAGTTCTATTATTGTCACAGAGCAGCTAGTTGAAATGTTGCTATATGGCCTTCCTCAATAGCTTAAAAATGTTTATTTGAGAAGCAAATCATAGTCTTGCTTATTAAGTTAATTTGCTTCAAGCCTTGAGTTGGAAGAAAGTGTTTTTTCATTTCTTAGATATGTCCTAAAAAACTAATAGGTTTTATGTTTGAGTAACATGTAATGGCCGTACCGAAGGAATTGGACACCAGTCACGATTTCGGTAACGACACGATGATGCGGTTGTCATACCGTGATATGTCGGCCAGAATTATGAGGTATCCTTTGAAGTGGTCTGAAATGCGGTTTTTTTCACACCTTGATAGCACGGGTAATATGAGTTCAAAATCTTTGAAAACCTTTCAAGCGGCCAATATTTTATGAAATGGCCTTGATAATGGCCATTTGTGAGATAATAACCATTGCAGTTGCATCATCATGGTTTGGAATACGGTAGTTTCCTCAAGGAAAGTTACGAGTTTGAAGATCAAAAAATGGTGATTTAGGGTCACTTTTTTGTTTCTTTCTAAACTAATAGTCATTTATCATCTTCCTTACAAAAGACGAATTTGGTATTTACATGTATTTTGTAGGTAGGTGCACTTTTATAATTAAATGCCAATTTTTAGTAAATACCAAGATTGTGTTAAAACGAGGCCACATCGTATTACTACTATATCAACCGAGTCATAAAGGTTTTCAAATCTACCGAATTGACACTACATGCATTGTAAAGGTGTAAAAATCGTGTTTTAGGTTGTTACAAGAGATATTTGATTGTATAAAAACCACATCAATGTGACGGTAATTACAATCTTGACCAAAACTACATATTTGCACTATGGCCCTAGTCCATAATTGACATTCTTGTATTAATTTTTTTGTGTTCTTTGAGATAAATTTTACTAACTTATAGTTTTAGTACTCTAATGTACCAGCAACAAGTAAATTAGTATTTTCAACATGGTTTTATTAGAGTTTACAAGATTTAACATTAGAATATTGGCTTTTCATTTTTCAGTTAGTCTACTTTAGAAGAAATTAATATTGGTGGTTTTTCCTGGTCAGTTGGACATGCGTGGAGATAAAATATTTTCATACATGTGTCAGTTAAGAAAGTACGGTGGTGGTTTTTGGTGTGGTAAACGGAGGCAATGAGGCTGCTCATTACATTCTCTGTCCTTTTAAGTTTGCACCATAAGACTCAAATATGTGAGAGTTTATGAGTCATATGGTGCAAACTCAAAGAGACAGAGTGAGTACATAGTAGGGAATACATGTGAATTCTGTTCCATTGTAACAAACAAAAACTCCAGTCTAGTGCAGTTCATAACATGATTGCATTGTGTAGTTTTTTTGGTTAATAATCTTATGTCAGACCTGAAAAATGCCAAAAGCCCTTTGAAATTTGATTGCTTATCTGTGGTAAACTCTTGCCGCGATGTTTGGTGGGATTGCACAGAGGACTCCTGCATCCCATTGGGTTATTGTAGCTTTTATGTCAGTGTCTGAAACCCTTTCCCTTTAGACAATTGAGCTCTATTGCTCCCTATCCCTCCAAATATTCGGACGTTTGGATGAAATAATAGCCTAGTTCACAGTTCCGACAGTCTTTGTCGATTCACTCTGTCCTCATAATATCATTACTTTGTTTCGGGGGTCCATTTTCATTAGCAATGTATGAAATATCTTTAGAAAAGTTTAATTTATCTTTCTGCTGAAGAGCGATTTAGATTTATCTGCTACCAGCCTACCCATTCTCCCCAAAAAGAAGTGCTGAATGAAAGATAACATCACATCCAAACATGTTGGGCCGTGATGCTTTTTTTAGTTATCTACTTATATCTTTTCTGGTTGCTGACCATACTTGTTCACAAAAACTCCAATCTGGTGCAGTACATAACATGATCAAATTATGTAGTTTCTTTGGTATCTTATGTTAGACCAAAAAACGCCAAAACTACTCTAAAACCGATTGCTTATCCATGGTGGACTCTTGTCGCGATATATCTGTTGGGATTGTACAGAAGATCCTTGCATCCCGTTGGACAAGGCTCCGTTATTGTAGTTTCTATGTCAATGTCTGAAACCCTTTTTCTTTAGAGATTTCAGCTCTATTGCTTTCTATCCCTCCAATTATTTGGACAAATTGGATAAAAGAACACCCTAATTCACTGTTTTTGACGCTCTTTGTCGATTCATCCTGTCTTTACAATATCATTACTTTGTTTGGGGGTCTTGCAATTATATGAATTCTTTTACGAAAAGTTTAATTTTTTTGTTGAGTACTTCCGTTAAAGAGCTGTTATGATCTATCTGCTACCCTTCCCCGAAAAAGTTCTAAAACGAAAGATAACATCGCATCACAAACAAGTTGGGTCGTAGTGCTTGTTTTAGTTATCTACTTTTAACCTTTCGGGTTGCCAACCATACTTATTATTGTTTGATGATAAACTCTAACAGGTCACTTGGCACTTTGAAGCATTGTTAAGAGGATGGGACATTCCAATACATAACCCAAAAGGTAAACCTATCAACTCTTGATCTATGCATTATACCTGAAAACTATAAGGGGCTCACCAGTCACCATTATCAAATTAGAGAAGGGGGTATGAACATTTAGTTCAGGGAAATGACTTAAACACATGGGTTGTATTGAAAAGTGCCTTAAAGATTCATGATTGATTATTTTTGCAAAGCTTGAATAAACTACTTATGCAATGATTTCTCTCAATAATCTTATCTTGTTTATAATTTAAGTGGCTTTTAGAAGCACCATTTTTGTATTGCACCTTTTTTTTAGAGAATGCATCTGATTATTGCTGACATGGTTGAGTTAATCATGTCATTTTGGATGTTTATGTGTTTTTTGATTATAAATTATTTAATCTGTCATCAACCCATCTTTTTTTTTGGCTATTATAGAAATCTGCTTAAAACTCTAACCATTGGAAATGCTGTCATGATTTATTGGACTGAATGGAGATTGTTTGCTTTGAATCTTGATGATGTACTCTGATATAATTGTGCTTTCTGCTACTTTTGATTAAATGTATTAATTTTCGACTTTTTGAGCGGTACCTACTACCTATAGTGCAAAAATAAGGCAGCATCGCTTCGGTTGTGTTATAAAGGTTTTCAAAAACTCAAACCGATATTTATACGTTGTAATGGGGTAAAAAAACAGTATTTTGTGCGTCGGCTATCTTTTGCTTTTAGCTGCTGAGATTTGGTGTTATAATGATCAAATTACTCTATTACATCATCGTTTTGTTACTATAATAGCGACCATTACCAAATTTTTGTTGTATAGTGCCAAAATAAGGCAGCATCGCTTCGGTTGCATTATAAAGGTTTTTTTAAAAAAAAATTACACGGATATTTTCAGCATTGTAAAAGTGTAAAATAAACTGTATTTTGTACTGTTACAATAAATTTCTTTTGATTTTAGCTGAGATTTGATGTTATGATGATCAAATCACTCTTATTAGTTATTACCACATCATCGTTTTGTTACCACGATTAAGATGGTTACCAAATATTTGCGCTTTGGACATGGTGTAAGTTTTATTCCAATATTTTAGGATTTGCTTAGCTTTGAGATCTAAGTCTTGGATTAGGGTAAAATTTTGGTAGGTTCTTTAGGGTGCTAGTGGTGTATTAAATTGTACCCAAGTAGGCAAGTACACCTCTATGGTTTTGTAAAGTGTACTCAGGTGGACAATTGCTCAGTTTGATAGTACAACTTTTGCATGAAGCTGTCAACTTTTTAGTCAAAGTCAGCTAAAACCCTTGTTGCTGTCATCATTTTCCATTTTAGGCGGGGACTTGGGTATTCATAACAAATTCGAGATTTTGATATTTATCTATATTTGTAATCAAATTTAAAG
This sequence comes from Amaranthus cruentus, assembly GCA_019425755.1. Taxonomy (NCBI): domain Eukaryota; kingdom Viridiplantae; phylum Streptophyta; class Magnoliopsida; order Caryophyllales; family Amaranthaceae; genus Amaranthus; species Amaranthus cruentus. The sequence continues at coordinate 7,249,276 of CM033454.1, read as the reverse complement.
TTAAACTGACTTTAAAAATAAATTTATAATTATGTAATAATCAATGTTGAGATAAAATTTGGATTTTGAATCATTGTAACACCTACTTGAAATAGAGTCAATAACCCAAATAAACATGTTTAGATGACACTTCGTTTCTATTCCCATTTTTTCTTTTGTTATTAGATTATATCCTTTATATGCTCCATTTCTAATTATGAGGTGTTTGGAAATAATAACTAGTAGTTGATTAGAGCAGTTAATATAACTAGCTAGTTTTATCAATTGATTTGACTAGTTAGTTTTATTAGTAGATTATTTAAGAGTGGTAAAATTAGTTGGTACTTGAAAATTAATTAATGTAAAAAAAACATGAGGACATGACAAATTTATTGTTAAGTTTATAAATTACTATTTGATTAGGTACATTTATCAATACACTATTTTTATTTTTAATATTTTACATTGTGTATAAAAATTATAAATAAGTTGATATTAATAATCTTTGTCTTGAGGCGAATGAAATAAGATTTCACATAATTATATTATAACTTATAGATATAGATAAAAAAAAATATAGAGTATAATACAACTTAAGAGTAATGGAAAAGATGCTAAAAGTCTAGTAAGACACTTATTTTAAATAAATAGAAGATGGTACTTCCTCCGATTTAGCGCTAATAATAAGACACTTATTTTAAATAGAAGATGGTACTTCATAAGACACTTATTTTAAATAGAAGATGGTACTTCCTCCAATTCAGTGCGAATGTCTCATTTGCTTTTTGGACATTATTTATCTCTTACTCCTAATTTGTACTCATTTTTTTATTAATCTATAGGTTAAAACGTAGTCAAGTGAGATATTGTTTGATTCGTCTCAATGCAAAGATTATTCATATCAACTTTCCATAATTCCTAATTATGCATGCAGCACGATTAGAGATATTAAAAATTAGCGATATTAAAGATTGAATATGTGCATTGTTAGAGCAGTGACTTTACAAAATGCTATAGCCTACATTAGACTAGAATATTCTTATATTTAAAAAATATGAAAGAAATTATTGGCTTTATAATTTGTGAAGGTGAGAATGAGGAGATAAATTGATAGATTTTTGAGGTAAAATATGGAAAGGATGACAAGAAGTTCAGAAGATAGGTTAGCGTTATTAGAAAGTTAAATCAAAGGTAATTTAGAAAAATTAAAGGTTAATTCAAATTGCACCACATCATTGTTTAATTCATTATAATGTAAATTTAATTTATTCTAACTTGTAAAATATTTGTAATTTAGAAATTAAAATATAATCAAATAGATGTTATCGATTCATAATAATGTAAATTTTATTAATTTTAATTATAATAATTTTCAATTTAAAAATAATCAGAAATATTAAGACAAACCTCCACAAATAAATGTTAATATAAATGTAGTGAATAGGAAGAAATACCAAGCTTTTCGGTGCTAAAAGTATACCAATTTTTTTTTTTAAGAATCTACAACGATTATATTTATTTGGAAATATTTTCAAATAACCAATTTCTACCCGATACGCTGAAAATAAATTATATATTATTTATTATTTATTTAAATAAATCTACATACTTCCTCCGTTCTGACATACTCGCTACATTTCTATTATCGACACTATTCATCGTTCAAGCTTATTTTATATAGTGCGGTTAATGTGTAAGAAAAAATATAGTCAAGTGGGATCTTGTTTGAATCATCTAATCGTATACTTTCATAATATTAACTTTTTATAATTTTTAGACGTGCATTATTCAATATATAAATGATAAAAATAACGTATTAGACTATATAGTGGAACGGAGGAGGTATGTTACAATAAAAGAAAAAATGTGGAACCCAACACTCAAAAGTAAGAGCAGTGAAGTAAACAAGTAGTGTGAGTATATATATTAAAAAAAAAAGAAAAGAAAAAGCAATAGCGGGTCCCACTTGCCGGCAAATATAAGTTCGGCCGGCAAGCTTTAAGCACGATAACTAACAAATGCCGGCGTATTATTTGGATTGAAGATGGGTCCCACCGACCAAACTGTAACATTTAACTTGTGTGGTGTGTAGCTTTGTGGGGAACAACTAACTACACCACCTTTTCACTCTGCCGAACCAAACCCCAATTCAATCCGTTGGGCTTGGCCAACCCTAAGATATCTAATCTCATCTTATACTTCCTCCGTTTCATAATACTTGCTACTGAGTTTGATATGTTGTGTGGGAAAATGTCACTATCAGTAGTAAGTATTATGGAACGGAGGATGTTTACTATATATATATATATATATATATATATATATATATATATATATATATATATATATATGAAGATTTATACTTCTATATATTTAGTACTCATTTTGCATCTTTTAACTGAAAAATACTCATATTATATAATTTTAATTTCAAAATGAGTGAATAGATAAGTGATGATAATAATCATCATATTCAGTATATCATCTCGTTTATAGAAAATTATAATTAAGATTTGAGGTGGGAAGAAAGAGAACAATTCATATAAAAATGCTAATAATAATGTGTCATAAAAATATCAAACATGAATTAAGAGTTTATGTCACATCAAATTGTACATTTTTTTTGAAGCAAAATACTAATACTATTTATAGAATTATAGTAGGAGTATATCCTAAAGAATATGAAATGTATGTGTGGCAAGGGAACAAAGCAGGTAGGGTAGGATTAAGACTTAAGATCTGAACTTTGATTAGTTAATTACTTCATTTTCTCATAAAATGGGACTTTCAAACCACCAATTGTTTTATGTTTCATTTAGTGGTTGTTATTCGACATGATTTATAGTGTAAAATTATTATAACATGCACGATCTATGTTATTTCTACGACAATGTAACTTTTGAACAAGAAATTTTTTCATTCATTTTTCATTACTATCTAATATTTCCTCTATCGCTTTGAAATAGCACCTTTTGACTCAAATATGTAAGAATTTTTAAGTCAAATGGTACAATTTCTTAGAGATAGTCGGATGGAGGGAGTATCACATTTTTAAATATTTTTAGCATTTGAATGAATTTTGTGAAGAAAATTAAAATGATTAATAAAACTTAGAGATAGTCCCCTCTGAAATGATGACGTGAAATTGAAAAACTTGACAAAACCAAAAAAAGTATTAATACGATTAGGTTTGAATTACAGTTGAATTTAATTTAATTTTTTTTTCTTCGAATTTTTGAATCTGTGAATATTTGGATTTCGAGTTGAACTTTTACAGCCCATTCTGGGCGAATTTCGAGTCATTTCGGGACATAGGCGTTTGAGAATTGATGTTAGTTAGTTTTTTAGTTGATTTGTTTGATTAACTAAAAAAATTAATTATTTTATTGGGCTTTTAAGCTAGATCAGCATGTTAGTTGTCTACGAAGAATTTGGATAAAATTAGGCACATGTTGATAGATATTTATTTGAGTAAAAGTGGGCTAACATGCTAAAGACAAAAGTATTAAAAGCTAAAAATCACAAAAATCAGTTTTTTTCATATTGGCTTAAAAGTTAATTTTTTAACCAAACATTTTTAAATTAACTTTTTGAAATTAAAAATTCAACCTAAAAATTATTCACCAAACAACCCTTATAACCTTATTATTACCAAGTTACATATAAAGTAATGGGAAGAATGGATATATATGTTTATTATTGTTTCTTTTAAATATTTTCAAACAAGTTACATAAAAAGTATTACAAGCATGAATTAAAGATATGTTGATTTGTGTTATTGGGTTGATTTTAGATAAGATGTTTCGAGCTAATTTAAAATCGAGTTTTGTGGTTGCATTGGTTTTTACATAATTATAGATTTTGATTACAAAGTCGGATGCCTATTAGATCGTCAAATTTATTTTAAACATTTCTAGCATGGATATTTTACGGCTTAATTCATAATATTAAATTAATTAACTAATTATAGATTGAATATAATCACTAACTATTATTAGACCTTTATATGGAAAATCGAATTCATATGAATTGGCAATAAAAATTTGGTACTAAAATATATTTTAATTTAAATATAGTCGAGCATATGGCAAGAAAACCCTAGCCTCCCCAATTTTTTTTTCTCTCTTCTCTCTCTAAAAAAAACCCTAATATCTATAGTTAGTTTGGGGCTATCATCAATCTTTAAAGATTGATGGTAAGCCCCTAATTTCTCCATTTTAAGTTTTTTTAATATGATTAGAATAAATTTTTGTCCTCTCCCTATAAGAGAGTTGTTCTACCCATTCATTGGGTTGATTCTACCCATATATTGGGTTTTGAAGTCTCTCCTTGTGAGAGTTTGAAGTTATGAATTTTGGTCTTTAGTTGATTTGTTGTTAGAGATTAATGCAATGATGCAGCAGACACCAAAATTGCAATTATCATCAGCTACATCAAATTCACTTCTATCTCAAGACTACAACAGATCGAAAGACCCCCTCGTAGAAGGCTGTATCAAACAGCGATGTGGAAGAGGATATTCAGAATTGTCAGATCTCATTCACAACGATCGTAATTTTATTATTTTTGAATTATATTTGGTTTTAGTTGCTATGTACTAGCTAATTTTTATCTCTGATGTAGATATTGTATGATTCTTTATTAATAAATCAGGTTTTATTCAAAAAAAAAAATATATATATAGTCGAGCATACATGAAAAAAGCAAAGCGGAAAGTAAACAAAGTACACTTGAAAAGGCAAAGCCAAAGTTAGAGGCTTTTTTAATAGAAAAATTGCACAACTTTAATAATACTACACACTCCATTCTTTTTTGTTTTTTCCATTTATTTTTTGCACAGTTTTCAAAGCAACTTTTGAGTTTCGAGCCTCAATATTTTTAAATACGTATTATAAAAAATTATAAAAAATATATGATAAAAAAATATACATTAAGATGAATCTAACGAGATTTTACATAGATATATTTTATCATCTATATATATCTTAAAAATCTTAATCAAATTTCTCTCTTCAAATAGAATATTCTAAACGGAAAGAACATTAAGAAACGGAGGGAATAATAATTAAGCACTCAGCCTACTAATCGGGTATTTTATTAGTTGGAGTATGTAACATTTCTTTTAGAAAAGATTATAAGTTCAATTCTGGTTGTCCTTCCTTCATTATCTTGTTTTAAAAACTTCTTATTTTTGATATGATTAATTACTCTTTTGATGAGATATTTTAAAACATCCTCCTTTTATCAATACTTCATTCAACAAGTTTTGTATAAGATCTTTAAGTGATCATGTATTCATGTTAAGGTTATCTGTGATCACTCTAAGAATATAAATTAAAAATAATTATTTTAAAATTATATATGATATACGTAACTGTGATCACTTTAAGACGTTAATTGTATATTGATTCAGTCAAATAAAAATGATCTCACTGGCCATGAGACAATGTCATTTTAGAATTTTGTGTTCTTCATTTGGGTGACAATCAATAGGAAAAAGAAAGAAAGGAAAGGCAAGGGACGAAAGAGAAAGCAAAGAGAGAAGATAAAAATGATAAGTCTATTCTCTTTGTGTAGGAAGTAAAAGGAAAAAAGAGAAAAATAAATCAATTTATTTTGTATGAGTCCGTCATATAATGAGATGAATTATGTAATTAGTCTATTTCTCTGATTGATCACTTTAAACTTGTAAGCTATCATTTTAACAAACTAAATATATATGAGTCAGTCCAAAAAATATGATCTCACCATGAGATCGTATCATTTAAGAATTTGTAAATAACATATTTTCCAAATCTTTTCACATATATGAAGTTATATGAAGATATTTGGTGATTGTAATACTCCCTTCGTTTCTTATGTTCGTCCACTTAAAGTTTTTTCCACTTTAGGAGAAAAAAAATTTAGATTTAATTTTTGAAGTATATATTGTAGATAAAATATATTCATATGAGATTTTGTTAGATTTGTCTTGATGCATAGTTTTTTAATATATAATTTTTACAAATTTTTGATGCGTATCCAAAGATATTAAGCCTTAAAGTTTACTTTGAAAAGCGTATAGAAAGTAAAGTGGATTAACAAAAAGGAACGAAGGAAGTATTAATGAACTTGTATCCAAACAAAGAAAATTATATCCCTTTGGATCTCCCTACCTTCCTTATGTATAAATTTTTTCTTTTTTGGAAATGTCCTTATATGTATGATTTAATATGTATATGATTTAAAAACACACCCTCAAAATTGTATTTATTTTGAAAAGGTTTAAACTTAACATCACGCTCAACTTGAGTTGGAAATTGAGATCTAGAAAAAGAATTTTTCATAACATCATATCATCATACAATACTATAAAAGTCTTGGAAAATTCCAAGTGTCATCATTTAAAGAAGCATGACAATATTTATCAAATTTAAAATCTAATATTTTTTGTTTAAGTTTGAAGCTAAATTAAGTAAAGTATTTGTAGGATATACTATAGTAATTCTATTTAGTTAACTTCGAATTTAATATGTTCAATTGAATGAAAAAATGTTATATATCAAGTAAATAATTAAAATAAACGTCAGTAATTATGTTTTGATTTAAAAAATTATGTATTTGGTAAATTTAATACAGTAGTTACTACTTACATTATTATTTGAAACTGTTTTTATATATATTTTACACTAACAAATTCGTGCATTGCACGAGTTTCTATACTAGTTATCTTTAATAACGATTCAACATGTTGTCAAATTCTGGTTAAAATTTTTAGAATTTCCACATTGTTTACAGACAACTGAGAAATTGAATGAATTATTTCCTTTGACATTTCAGTAATTATTGAATATAATTCGAAATACATTATCAGAATTATAATTTTGATACTTTTGTAATTATTATTTACTTGTTAGAGAATAAATATAATAACAAGATCAATAAAATTATTATATTGAATTGGTCTAAGATTATTATAGGATTGAATCGTAATTAGGGCATTATTATTACTAACCTAATATAAAGGTGTACATACATGCTTAAATGGTGTACATATTTGAATGTCAGTTTTGTAAATAATATGAACTTTTTCCTTTAAAAAAATATGTACACTATATAAGATAGTATGTACACCTTTTGCCACAATATGTATATCTCAGACTGGTTTTCAGTTTTCACCACTTGAGTGGTTTTCACCTGATCCTGCCCCTATATATATATATATATATATATATATATATATATATATATATATATAACAACCTTCAAATTACAAAACACGACATTGATACAACCACTTTACCTGGATAAACTGCTGAATGACAGTTGACCAACGTAATTGACTTTCAATAAAATTATTAATCAAACCTAATTTACCCAATAACCCCAATTAAACCTTTCTTCACCACCTCTTTCTAACCCTCTCCAATCACCACCATTCTCCTACCTCAATACCACCACCACCACCATCAAAACTCCTCCTTTAATGAGTTGTTATTAAAAGCTCTTTTTTACTGCATGTGGCATTGTGACATTAAAGTTAAAAAAATATTTTGAAAATTGTGCAAAAAGTAAATAGAAAAGAAAAAACACGGAAAAAGTAATATTTAATATAAAATATTTTTTAAGACATACAAGTTAGAAATTATAAACAACCGATATCTTGAGAGTCGTCTCTCAAGTCCAGCTCATTAACGTTTGATGGCTACTTATTGTATCCTTCATGGCTACCAACAATCTTACATTATCTTAAAAAGCTACTTACAATATCCTTAATGCCCACCAAGTAAGCGTGTTGTACCTACAATATTATAGATACCTACTTACAATATCCTTAGTGTCTAAGGAGTAACTTATCACTACAAGAAGAAAGCTTTTGGGCGGCAAAAGAATTAGTTGCACAAAATTGTTTTTTCGTTGTCCGAAGTATTGTGCAACAAAAAAATATTCGTTGTGAAGTCGTTGCCTAAGGGTCGTTGCACAAGATTATGGGCAACGAGTTGTGAATTATTTGTCGCTCAAAACCGTTACTTTTGAGCAACAACTAAAGAGTATCTTGAGCAACAAATTTTATTGTTGCCTATTGAAACGATGTAGAGCAACAAGATTTGTTGTTGTCTAAGGTAATTACCAAGGGCAACAAACTTGAGCGTTGCTCATTGAAAAAAGCATTTAGTGCAACGAAAATAGTCGATGCCCATAGAATTATCTAGTGCAATGAATGACATTGTTGCCCGTATATATTACCTTGTGCAATGAACGTTTAGTTGCCCATTTAATTTTCTATATGTACGAAATTTGGAGATAAAAACGCATTTATCGCCCAATATATTAACTAACCTCTAAAAATAACAACATTTACAAGATTATTATAGCATAAACTTGCATTAACAAAAATGATACAATTCATTACAATATACAAACCTAAAAATCCATATCTAAAATACAAAGAGAAACATCCTCCGGCCTATATATCTTGAAGAAAGCAAAAAATATTGCCTACAAAAGTGTAATCTTGTAATCTTGTAATCTTGAAAAAAGCATTCATCTCTTAAAAACTTATGCATCTTGTAATCTTGACTCCATCATCATAATCTCTTCCTGTCATTAAGTGTAAATTAAAATTTATATATATATCAATTAATAAAATTCAAATGCAAAATATCAATTAATAAAATACTCAATCATACGAAAAATAAACCTAGAAAAATAAATTGTCCAACAAGCTACATCATGCAAAATCAAGAAACATGAAAATATCAATTAATAAAAACTCAATCATACGAAATCAATGACAATAACCCACAAGGCCACAAAATACTTCATTTAATCCCTAAAACACAAACAAAAAAATGTTAAGGCAAGAAATTTACCATCAATGACCAAGAACTGCAAAAATAAAGTCGAGTAGACTTAGTGATATTAATGGAGTGGGAATGATAATGGAGTGCGTTTTGTTGTATTAAGTTGAGGAGCCTGTGTGAATGATAATGGAGGGAGAAGTTATACAGTTTTAGAAAATGAAAAAGATATTAGAGGGACAATTTTCACTCCTTTTCTTTAGTATTTTGCAACGATATAAAATTATACAAGAAACAATAATTAATTATTTTTATTATTCAAATTATAGATATTGTGCAACCCAAAAAAAAGTTGTTGCCAAAAACATATAATCAACAACAAAAATTAAACTTGTTGTACAAAATGTTTATTTTGTGCAATAAAAATGAAATTTGTTGTCTATTATTGTAGTTTGTGCAACAAAATGAATTTTTTGTTGCCCTATATGTTGTTTGTGCAACAAAATGATTTTCGTTGTCTTTGCTTTAAATTTACGCAACGACAAAAAAATTTGTTGCCCAATTTTTTGTCATTTGTTGCCCAAAAGCTTTTTTCTTGTAGTGTATTCTATATTTTTCTTTATGAGCAGGCCAAATTAAAAATGTCTCACAAAGAGACTGTCTCTCATAAAAATTTATAAATGACAAAAAGAATAAAAATAATGAGTAGAATGGTAAGATGAAGAATAAGGTATATCAGTATATTGTTTGAAGATTTTGATCATATTTATTCAACTTCTAAACTCCAAATGTCACAAAACAATATACCCTGCTCTATATGTTGGGATGATTTATCCTACATCGACAAAATGAATATGTTGTGCACATTTTGTAAGTTAATTATAGGAGTCATTCTTCCCATTGCCATATGGTTTTGGGATGTTGTATATCTCATTGACTTATGAAATTGTGTGCACCTCGTGTCTCCCTGTTTATATGCTGACATTCACAATAAGTTCAGCCTTATTATTTGACACTATATTTCCTCTGTTCCATTATACTTATATTTTTCTTATTTGATTGTTTTAAATTATTTACTATATTACTAATTGTCTATTTTGCCCCAATTTTTTTCTTATCTATATAGCTTGTTAACTTTTAATTATACCTAAATTTTTAGCTCTTATAATGATTTTTTAACTTTAAAATACTAATTTTTTAATTTTTGTACAAAACCCTTATCTAAGGGCTAAAATTGAAAGAAAAAAAAAAGATTGCGAACAGAAAAACTTTGGTCAAATATTACATCATCTTCAATATTGACTTTGAAAACTAATAATTTTTGTTTCCCATATTTGAACTTGAACTTGGTAGCTTATTAACGTGGTAGATTGACCTGGTATTTTGTCGACGTATTAAACCAATTACCTAATTAAAAATTATTGGGTATATATTGGTCTATTACATTTTAATTATACTAAAATTAATATATTGTTAGCCTTGAGTTTCTCTTGCTTTAAATTCATACTTTCCAATTCAATCGGTTAAACACTACAATATAATTTGCTTTTAGTGGGATATATTTAGTGACATTTAATTTAAATGTCACTATTTCAAATTACTAATAGTATATATAGAGGATTTAGTGACATTTATTGAACCCTTTAGCAGCATATTAAAAAATCACACAAAAACTTTTTGCAACATAGGTTTAGTGACATTTTTCACAAATGTCACAATAGACTATAGTAACATTTACATACCACTATAAATCAAATAAAGTGTCGCTAAATCACTTTATAGTGAAACATTAAATAAAAACCAATAATTATTACATTAAAAATATGAATTAGTGACATTTTTTTAATTCAATTTATTGTATTGAAAATCAATTTAATTCAACGATCAATCAATAAAAATTAGGTTAAATATAGGGCCTTAACACAATTAATCCAATAAAAATTTAGGTGAAATGTATAGGGTCTTAACAATAATCAGTTGAATTCATTTTTTTTAAAAGTGCTACTCTATAATTTATCTGAAAATTAATACTCCCTCCTATTCTTCACAACTAGTGTCTCATTTGATTTTTGGGCACTGTTCATCTCTTACTCTTAATTTGTATTTTATTATTACTCTATAAGTTAAAATATAATCAAGTGAGATCTTGTTTGATTCGTCTCAATGCAAGGATTATTTATATCAACTTTCTATAATTTTTAATTATGCACAATTAGAGTTATTAATGATTGAATAAGTGCATTGGATAGAGTGCGTAAAGCAAATGGGACACTTGTGGTGAATAGGAGGGAGTATAACTCATTGATGAAAAAGTAACACGAGATCTACATCAAAATTAACAGTTAATAATACACTTGCTCCGTTCTGAAATACTCGCTACATTTTCGTTATCGACACTATTCATCGTTCAAGCTTATTTTATATATTGCGGCTAATGTGTAAGAAAAAGATATACTCAAGTGGAATCTTTTTTGAATCGTTTAATCGCATACTTTCATAATATTAATTTTTTATAATTTTTAGACGTGTATAATTCAATATATCAATGATCAAAATAACACATTGTACTGCGTAAAAAGTCAGATATAGCAAGTATAATGGAACGGAGGAAGTACATAATAACTGTGACCAAATACCACTCTATATCCATTTTTGACTAAACTAAGATACTTACATGTTGATAATATTGAAAACTTTTGCATATCCTCTTTCACATCGCAGTTTCATATCCTTGTACATGAGGAGATTTTTTGATCTAATATATATAAATTGAATACTCCTTATGTTTTCATTTGTTCTTCCCGTTTATTTTTTTTGCAAATTCCAATGTGAATTTAAAAGTCAAATAAATTTAATTGTGAATTTTTAAAAATTCTAAATAGTTGATATTTAGAAAGTACATATTGAGACGACGAATCTATCAAGATTATACATGAATACGTTTTCACATAGATCGATGAAAAGTAATAGTCAAAATTTGATACTAAAATTCGTAAATTATATTTGAGCAAAACATATGAAAACAGAAAAAGTATAACATAATTAATTGTGGATGATTAATATTTTCTCTACACCTTATATGTCTTCATAAACAAGTTATTATTAATGGAAAAAATTAAAATATTTGCCAAACTGAAATTCCAATAGGGTAGAAATATAGTGAGTCTCCATTAAAAATGATAAACCGAAAATTATGACGTGTAATTGAAAACATGTCAAAACAATTGGATTCGAATTTAGTCGGATTTGACCCAAGTTTTTTGGAATTTTTTGATCGTGTAATTTTCGGATTACGAGCTAAAACTTTTTAATTATGACCAATTAATTTTTGGTTGAATTTTATGTCATTTTCGAATCAAATCAAATTTAACCGGTCTAATCATCTTCATACTAACAAGATTTTGACAATTAGAGGACCCGTCCTATTAAATACTCCCTTCTATTCACTCAAGTTGTCCTATTTGTTTTTGGGCACTATTCACTTATCACTCTTAATTTGTATTTTACTCTTAATCTATAAGTTAAAACATAGTCATGTGGAATCTTGTTGGATTCGTCTCAATACAAAGATTATTAATATCAACTTTTTATAATTTTTAATTAACAATAATTTGAGATATTAAGAGTTAAAATATTATCCCGACAAGTGTGAAAAACTAAATGGGACAACTTGAGTGAATAGGAGGGGTACCATATTACAATTTACATTTTATATATTAAAATATAATATAAATTTTATTTATTTAAAAAATACAATTTAAACTTGTATCATTGTATTTGTGAGAGGGCAAAATATACTAGAGTTGATCAAAATGTTTTTATTTATTTATTTATTTTTTTTTTTGAAATTGAGTTTACCAAGAGGATTTGGTGAAAACAAATGTTAAAAAGGTAAAAATAGACTTTTTATAAACAAAAAAAAATCCAAAAGACACAAAATTTCAGGGGCCGAAGCGAGAGGTTCGGAAGAAGCTAACTTTTTGGGGTATTAGCTTTTGTAAGAATTCAGCAAAAATTTCAGAGGGAAAATATACAAAAACAAACAAAGTTCAGAGAATGTTCAACAATGGCGATTTTTAATTCATTTCCTACAATAATAATTTTTACAATTAATTAAAAACAATAAATTAATAAAGGCGACTTTTTTTCTGTAAAAAAAAAATCACTATCATCTTTATTTTTTAAATTTCTTTTCCTTCTTATATGTTGGCTTCTTTCCCTCAACCCCTTCATTTCCTCTGTCTTTCTCATTGAATTCTTCCATAATCTGATAATTTTTAATTGGTTCTATAAAAGGGTTTGTTTATCTCCCAAAGATTTCATCTGGGTTTGTCTTAAATTTTGAAATGATTTTGAAAATCGTTTAATGTTCTTGGATTTTGATCAAAACATCATTAGATTTTTCAACTTCAACGGTCATTTCTTCTGTTCTTGTAAGGTGTAACAATGGCGGAAGAAGGAATGATGCCATTTTCTGTAGTTTCGATTGTTGAAGATGTTATTAGACAACATGGTACGCGATTAAGCGATGTTAATTTTGCATCAAGAAAAGCAGAGGAAGCTTGTATGATTCCTTTTCCCTTCCTTTAATCTCACTTTTTTTTTATGGGTGTGTTTTTTCTCATACTTTTTTGGGTATGAGTTACCCTCTTTCATTCCTAACCAGAGTCTGATCGTAGTTTTATGAGCGGTATACAATGAATATGAGGATGAATTAGTAATTTCATTATTGTATAATGTGTTTATCTGACATTTGTAAAATTAATTGGGTTTTGATATCATTATTATTAGCCGATTGGTCAATTAATCCATTATTTGATGGCTTGATTTTTGATATAATGTAGTATGGTTATTATTGATAATAATGAAAATAAGTTTTGATTTTAGTTTTCATAAAAGGTGTCATGTAATTCTCTTGGTAACAGAGCTCTCACTATCGATAGAGGTGTTTATTCGGGTGATCGGGTTGATTAGTTATGTGTTTCGGGTCGGTTTAAAATTGAATTTTGAATCCACATTGGTTTTTACATAATTGGAAATCCATTTTTACGTCAAGTCAAATCGGGTTCAGTTACAAGATCGGGTTTGGGTCTGTTTTGAACACCTTTAATCGTATTCCAAGGGTAATGAATGTGAATGAATTTCATGAAAAAAAGAATTGTTAGAGTATGAAAACCATGATCATAGACTTCATCAAGTAGTTTTTCTGATTAAATTACATTAAATTTTCATTATGATTTTATGCATTTAATACAAGCAAACAACCTGTTTTAAATCAATTGGGATTGTTTTCAAATGGGAGTTTGTGTTTATATTTGGACTAATTTGTAAGTGTAAATTCGAGTCTCTGATCATGATTTAGAAGTATATACATACATAGTTGACCTTGAATTGGGATGGTTTTAAACATATGGTAAAAACAAGGCCTATTGTGTCGGCTGTGTTGTAAAGGTGTTTTAGAAATAACGAACTAATATTTCCTGTGTTGTAAATGGGTATAAAAATCCGTGTTTTGGGCCGTATCAAGAGATATGTTATGTTTTCAACTGATATTTAGTCGTTATGATTACTGCATCACTCCTGTTTCCGCATCATCGTTTCGTTACCACAAACGCGACTGTTACCACATTTTTACTCTATGGTTTTAAATGCTATGATTGAGAAAATATAGACAAATACTGATAGGAGAAGTGAACTTTGTAGCATCAAGGCGATATGACGCGGCTAGGTGGTTAAGGAAGATAGTAGGGGTTGTATGTTCTAAAGATTTGCCTGCTGAGCCTTCTGAAGAAGATTTCAGACTTGGGTTGAGGAGTGGAATAGTCCTTTGTACTGCAATGAATAAGGTTCAACCAGGTGCTATTCCTAAGGTGATCACTATTCACTAATTGTTGTACGTTTATAGTATCAGTTTTGATGAGTGTTACATATTTCGCTAGCTAATTCGCTTTTTCAAATTCGCATTTTGCTCAAAATGACCATAAAAGGCCTAAAACTGTCCATAATTCGTTTTTCCCGATTTGCGAAGAAATCAATGAATCATGTGACATTGGTTTTGATGGTTCATTTGCTTTCTTGTGTTGAATTGGATGCACACATTACATGTTTTCTGGTATGTTTAGGTGGTAGAAGCTTCAAATGATACTGTAATCATCCCTGATGGCGCAGCTTTAATGGCCTATCAATACTTCGAAAATGTCAGAAACTTTTTGGTTGCTGTGGAAGAAATGGGACTTCCTACTTTCGAAGCATCTGATTTAGAACAGGTTAGTTCTATGTAACTTAATTCGCCAGCTGATTCGCTCAAAATGACCCAAAAAGCCAAAATCGACTATAATTGACTGTTTTGATTTGCAATTACCGAATCGTGTAACACATCTTGGAAAGCGGAAATATATCAAAGTTGTTGATTTTAAATCCTACATGAGCCCTATAGGGTGCACCCCACACCCATGCTTATATTCCTTTCAAGCTTTACTTTGGCCGCATCCTCCGTATAAGTATGGGTTACCGCCCTCCTTCCCTCCCTAGACCCTGATCATAGTTTCTATGAGCGAGATATACTGACTTTTTCTAACTGGGTACTAACTGAAATTGCCAGGGTGGTAAAACAGGAAGGATAGTGAATTGTGTACTAGCCTTGAAATCTTTTAGTGATTGGAAGGTAGCAGGAGGAAGTGGGGCATGGAAATATTCAGGAAAAACACCTAGTTCTTCTGGCAAGACTATTGTTAGGAAGAATTCAGAACCCTTCATGAATTCAGTTTCGAGGACATCATCTGTAAGTGAGAGGTCGCTAGACAACGAACAATGCAGTGATGTTGGTGCTGATTTTAGTGACATGGTAAGCCATAGCTTCTCTTCTTAGTTTACGTTAATAACGAGAGATTTAAATCAACGAATTAACTTCTTTTTTAACGAATAGAGTAACTACCGCGGCTTAAACATGATGATTCGCACGCTTCTGGTGGATAAGAAGTTAGAAGAAATTCCGGTTGTAAGTACCCTTTTGAATAATTTAAGCTTTTTGATGGTATTAAGTGTTAATTAATGAGAAACCTTGAAGTAATTAGTTGCTCTTTTACTGATTCAGATTGTTGAATCCATGCTTAATAAAGTTATGGAGGAGTTTGAACGCCGTCTTACAAGTCAATCTGAAACGGTAAGTGGCTGTATGTACTCTGCAGTATTGTAGTAGTATCTGTCAAAGATTCAACTCAACCAAAAGCTTAAGCTGATGGTTGAGGTCTCAAGATATGTTATATACTCTAACAGTATATTCACCATTCAAAGTCGATGCCCTTTGTCTTTTATCCTTGAACTTTATGCAAGACAAACAGGGCCGGTTCTTAGCATAATCGGGGTAGTTGACAGCCTAAGGCGCCCCCAAAAATAAGGGGCCTTAAATATGAAATGGTGTTATTCAGGCCCGGTTCTGAGCAACATTTTTTAATTGATTTGTTTGTGAACTTTTTTATATTTGAAGTCGAAAATTTTTTATCTTTTGATATAATGAAGGCCCCATTTTAAAAAATATCTTAAAAATAAATAGGGCTTTCAAAATTTTTGCTCCGTCTATGAGATAGACCTACTAGAGAGTAGCAAATAAAGGCAATGTTCATCACAGGATTATTTCATTTGGTCTCGCTGATTTTTTCTGTTCAATATACTACTTTGCAATGTTTGTAAATTGTGTTGAAGAAAAATAGATATATTCAAGATCACATATGGTCTTAATGTTTGCAGATTAAAAATACACCCGAAACCATGTCAGTATCTGGCCAAAATACGTCTCCTGCTGAGTCTCCTAAGTCGGATACACAGGTAAAAACGAGTTTATGATCACATCTTGAGACGTTGATCTTGATTTGCTAACAACTTCCTTGTTTGATTGTTTATGTGAAGAATGATTATGAAGATGTAATCGACAACATTAAGGAACCAAATCAAGTAGAAGATAAGCGGGAAATTCAGCTCGATATCCCTTGTGGTGCTCCGAAAAGTCACCTAGAAAAGCACGGTGATATCTTTGAAAGGCAAAGGAGTAGCATCGAGGTAAATAAAACCAAGTTTTTCGAAACTGAAGTATAAAAATGTGTAAGACTTTAGTTGTTTTTAACATTGCCGAATCATTTTAGGAACTGAAACAAACTGTTCTCACTACAAAAGAAAGCATGAAGTTGATGCAAATGAAGTATCATGATGAATTCAGTATTTTAGGTATAATTTCAAAATTTTCGAGTATGGCAATTTTCAGCAAGTATTTGGCCCTAGATAACTTACACGACGTGGTTTTGTGTTTAGGTAAGCATCTCTTTAGTCTCACTCATGCAGCCTCCGGATACCAGAGAGTTCTTCAGGAAAACCGCAAATTATACAACATAGTGCAAGACCTAAAGGGTAAGTGGACATTCGAAAAAGTCTGGTTTGAACGTTTTCTTTGAGCAATTGCAATGTGCCATACCACACGTGACTAGAGGTGTGTTCATTCGAGTCACGTGTTCAGGCCAATGCAAAATCGGATCTTGTGTTCACATTAATTTTTACATAATTTTAAATTCATTTAAAGTTGGGTCAAGTCAAGCTCGGTTACAAGGTCGGGTAAATATCGGGTCATTCGGTCTGTTATGAACACCTTTACTGACCTCCAAAATTTAGGGCCCTCTAATATTAGTTTGCATTAATTTACATTGCTGTTACTTTAGTTTAATTACTTGTTTGTAGGCCCCAAATTTTTGCAATAATGTAAATTGGATAGGGCGTTGGAATTTGCCATGTATTTTTGCTCCGTCCCTGATAAGAACGCTCTCTGAACTACAGGGAACATTAGGGTATATTGTCGAGTGCGTCCATTTCTACCCGGGCAAGCTAATGGTTTTAGTACTGTTGATCATATTGAAGATGGAAACATTACACTTATGAACCCTGCAAAATATAACAAGGAAGGGAAGAAAACTTTCACATTCAATAAGGTGTTTGGACCTACTGCATCACAAGGTCAGTTGCATTACAAGTCATCTCACTGATAAACCCGAAAATATTTTGCTAACATTTGTACTTCAGCTGAGGTATACGCCGACATGCAACCCCTCGTTCGTTCTTGTCTTGATGGTTACAATGTATGTATCTTCGCGTATGGACAAACTGGATCAGGAAAAACTTTTACCATGGTATATTGCTTCACTGATTTCATGCAATACTTTGGATGTTTTCTGTTCTTTCTTCTTAGGGGTAAAATTGACCACATTCCTCTAGTCATCCCTTGAAGGGAGTACGGGTATGGATTGTTCGTCACTTTCCCTCACCCAGACCCAGCCTTTAAGCGGGATATTGGGTATGCTGATGATGATGATGCTTAACTTTTGCTGTCATCCAGACAGGACCAAACAATCTCACAGAGGAAACTTATGGTGTGAACTACCGCGCATTGAACGATTTATTCTGTCTTACAGAAGAAAGAAAAGAAACTTTTAGTTATGAGGTTTCTGTTCAGATGATGGAGATCTATAATGAGCAAGTCCGAGATCTCCTTGCCACGGATGGCTCAAACAAAAAATATCCTTTTCCCTTCTCTTTTTCGTCTTACTCGTCTTGATTTTCCCTTGATAATTGTTTCTTTTGCTAAATGTTTACCTTAACGCGTGCATACATTGGAAATTCGCAATAGTACGCAGAATGGAATCAATGTACCGGACGCTAGTAGGTTGCCCGTTTCAACAACAGACGATGTCATCAGTTTGATGAATCTTGGTCATAAGAATCGTGCAGTGAGCTCTACTGCCATGAATGACCGCAGTAGTCGATCTCACAGGTAACGTGCTCTAATGTATCGTCTTTAAAAAACATTGAATTTTTCTCTGTCAGAAAGCGAGCAACTCTTAACAAGCACACTTTCAGTTGCATGACAGTCCATGTGCAAGGGAAAGACCTAACATCAGGAGCTGCTTTACGAGGTTGTATGCATCTGGTTGACCTTGCTGGAAGTGAAAGGGTCGACAAATCGGAGGTCACAGGGGATAGATTGAAGGAAGCACAACATATTAATAAGTCTCTTGCTGCATTAGGAGATGTGATTGCTTCTCTTTCAACCAAGAATGCACATGTTCCTTATAGAAATAGTAAACTTACACAATTGCTCCAAGATTCCCTTGGTATGTTCTTTTCTTTCTGTCTTATGTAGAGGTAATCAAACAGGTTTCGGTATAATATTTTGGGTTGGTGACTATTTGGTTTTTCGTTGCAACGGGTGTTGTTCAAATTAGTTACATTTTTTTTTGTTTATGTAAAGTTACAAATGTGTTTACTATCAATAATCAGTTGGAAACAACCAGTGACAAATTTAGCGTGATGTCACTGAGGTCAGTCAACATCACTAAATTCCAAAATGAAATCAAATATTACATGTAAATACACCCTAGATAAGTTCATATATGTTACTAAGAATCAAAACCCAATAAGCGCGTTCTACTTAAATTGACACCACTCTTTTTTTTTTTTTTTTTTTTCTGGATCCGCCACCCGAAAGAGCCTCTTTGTTATTACAAGAGAAATGCTATGTGCATTAGACCCAAGGCCCCAAAAACCTATCCGGAGCCATTTAACGACATTAGGATTATGAAAATATGGAATGTTTTTGCATATTCTTTGCATACTTCTGATTTTCTGTATTCTTATTTTATCAGGAGGACAAGCTAAAACATTAATGTTTGTTCACATAAGCCCCGAGGCAGACGCCCTTGGAGAGACAATCAGTACACTAAAATTTGCGGAGCGTGTATCGACCGTGGAGCTTGGTGCTGCTCGTGCAAACAAAGAGACTGGAGATGTAAAAGACTTAAAAGAACAGGTTTCCTACATTCACTCCCTTCTAATATTGATTCTAGTCCCTCAACTGACTGTTGATATGGGACTTTGGTTTGTGTTAGATTGCCAATCTCAAGGCAGCTTTAGCCAAGAAGGAAGAAGAATTTGAGCATCTTTCAAATTCAGTAACCAGCACTCCTGAAACATTGAGTGTGAAATCTGCCGCATCTTCGCCAATACATCCATCTTATCGCGCTTCAAGAGATCCCTTGAGTGGTCGGAAGAGTCCAGTGCAAGATGGCAGTAACAACAAGGTAGATAAGGGCTTCTCTTTTTCACTTAAACATATAGAATCATTTCATTAGTAATTTGAAGTTGAATCGTTTAGGGCCCGTTATAAGCCCGTTTTTAGCCTGCTCCGAATATAGAAAAGTTGACCCTTCAAAAGTCCGGCTCATTTTCCAAACCGTTAAAAGCAATCTAATAAAGGTTCGGGCCCTCCGCCCGTTGCACACCTCTATTCATTACCCCAATGCCGTCAAAGTAGCTTTGGGGAGGTTGATGTACACAACCTGACCTAGTTTTGGTTAGTGATAACAAAGAAGTTGTTTACGATTGATCTTGGTAGCCACCAGAACATAGAGCTTGATTCTTGATCAGTATCATATGATTTGCTAATCCTAAATCGAAAAAATCGAATGATGGTCGGTTTTAGGCTATTTTTGAACAATTTTGATTGAATCGCGAATCCAAAAAGCGAACTAACTAGCGAATTATGTTTCATTGTTCTTGATATTAAGTAGTTTGATAGCAGCGTCTAATTTATCGAAATTTATGGTGTGGAAGAAGAAAAACAACTCAACGAAGCCACGAAGAAGAAGCTTGGATCCGAATGATCTCCTCTCGAACACAGCACATTGGCCACCGTTGAGTGCCAACAAAGCCGAACAGAGGAATTTGGCAGCGGCAGATTGGATGGAGAAGATCTTGAAGAAAAATAAAGTAGATAAAGGTAGGTCGGTAGAAAATTTTGTGGATGAGAATAGCTTGGAAGCTGATAAAAAGGATTTCCAAGACAATGATTCCCAATTCAACATGTATGAGCTAATGACTCCAGAGAGTTTCGATGAGTTCGAAATAGCAACCAGCGACTCGTCTGAGCAGGATTTTCAAGTTCATCTTCCAAGAGTTGCAAGCTTACCAAATGGTATTGGATCAAAGATCAAGAAACCTACACAAGTTAAACCATCGAAAAGCCCCGAAAAGTCATCGAAAAGCCCCGAAAAGAGGTACTTTACAATGTTATTTTAAATGCATAACTCTTTTATGTACATAAGTTCAATGTTGATTTACTCTTGAGATGATCATGGCTTGTGCTCCTCTAGAGGTGTTCATTCGGTTTTATCGGGTTGATTTTTGAGTAAGGTGTTTCGATTCGGTTCAGAATGGAATCTTGTTTCCACATTAGTTATTACATAATCGTAAATCCATTTATAGTCGGATCAAATCGGTTTTTAACATCTGTGCTCCTCCAAGCAAAATGGTCAGATTAAATTGCTCGGGTTTGTTATGATCTCAATAATGAAGTCATATACTACCTCTGTTTATTTTTATGTGCAACTTTTGCCATTTTTGTCCGCTAAAAATTATGTGCAACTCACTCTTTTCTTTCCTTTTTTAGTAAAAAATAACCTATCTAAATACCTATCCCATCATTTTCTCTCTCCTTTAATTACCTATCACATCATTTTCTCTCTCCTTCTTTTCCCTTAATTACCTATCCCTACTTCCTCTCTCCTTCTTTCTCTTACTTACCTATCTCTACTTCCATCATTTTCTCTCTCCTTCTTTCCCTTAATTACATATACCTACTTTCTCTAATTTCCCCCTACAAACTTTTGCATTGGCAACCGTGCAAGGGCCAAAAGTTGCACATAAAAATAAACGGAGGTAGTATATACAAGAGTACATGGGTTTGACTAAATGTTCCAACAAGCTATTTAAAATAACAAATAAATTATTGTACAATAGTCTCCATTCTAACATGATAAGCTTTACTGATTGCATATAAATCTGATTAGATTCCTATCAAGCTTATATGTTAATTAATCTCTCTCTAATTCTTCGGTGTGGGATTCTATGAATTATGATGATTTCTTCGATGATTAGGAGTTTGATCCCTATGCCACCAACACGAAGATTATCGAATGGATCGAGTGTTGCACCCGCGATCAAGAATGGAAAGCAAGGTGTCCATATGAAATGGAAACAAGGAAGTACAAAGTAAATTGCAATTGTGTTTTGCAAACATCATGTTGATGATTGCTTGTCATCCTCCATTTTTAAGTATTTTGTTTTTTTGAAATAGTTAGAAGGAGGGAGGGTGAATGAGTTGAGAAAGGCTTTTATTTTTATTTTTATTTTTATATTATTTTATTTTATTTATTTTTGAAATGCAAAATGGCAAGTAATTTCCATAATGGTGGTGATGTTTGAAGTCTATGCAGTCCCACCAAAAATTAATTGCCTTTTGATGTCTATATGGGTGTTAATTTGGTGAATGAGGTTTATTGGTTAGAAAATTGAGTAAGGTATATATATATTGTACACATACATGTACATTTTGTATCCTGTTACAAGGAAAATATTTTAAAAATATGAAGAAAAGAAAGAAGATGAGATTGTTGTACATTAATCACTACTTGGAATACATGATTTATGTTTAAAAATACGAAAATATATCAGTAAAATTTTAGTATACAAAAAATCGTAATTCTATGATTTTTATTAGTAGTGAGCTTATTCTCTATAGAACTATTAGTATTTGAATTAAATTAGAGTTGATAATTAGCGTAATATGAGAATTAAAGTAGGACTCCATCAAGGATCGATTCTGAGTCCTTTTTGTTCGCGGTCAGTTTGGATGAGATCTCTAAATCTATTTTGGAGACTGTACCGTGGTGCATGCTCTTTGCGGACGATATCGTGCTGGTTGCAGAAAGTAAGGAGGAAGTTAGTAACAAATTGGATGAGTGGAGGGAAGTTTTAGAAGGTAAAGGACTGCGCATTAGTCGTACTAAGACCGAGTACCTGCGGTGTGACTTTAGTGGGACGCCACAGATAGGGGAACCAGAGGTGTTCATTGGGGAAGAAGCCGTTAAGACTACGACTAAGTACAAGTATTTGGGGTCGATCATCCAAAGGGATGGGGAGATTAACGAAGATGTAGATCATTGTATACAGGCGGGATGGCTCAAATGACGAGCGGCCACCACGGTGCTGTGTGATAGGAAGATCCCAAGTAAGTTAAAGGGAAAATTTTACCGTGTGGCGATCAGACCTGCTTTGTTATATGGGACAGAATGTTGGCCTGTCAAGAAGACCCTCGAACATAAGATGGAAGTCACAGAAATGCGTATGCTAAGGTGGATGTACAGACACACTTTGATAGATCGGATTAAGAACCAAGAGATTAGAGTAAAACTGGGGCTTGCCCCTATTTCTGGTAAAATGCGCGAAAGTTGTAACAGAAGCGGCAGTCGCGATTCGTAATTAACATCAATAAAAATTTATTTATTTACAAAATAATGCGAAAGTTTGAAAATGTCGATCTGCTAAAAACCTTTTAAAATACAATAACTGTTTATTCAAAATGATAAAAAGTAGGAAAATAAAAATATATATCGTTTGTTCCAAAAAATACACAATAATTAAATACGTCAAAATCATCAAACATGAAGTATAAAAAAAATCTTGCAGCTAAGTCCTCGATAGCATAAATAAATTGTGGCTGCGGCCTAGAGCGGAACCTGAAACTAAATCCTGCAACATACTGCCATCCATAATACGGATGATAGCCGATTAAATCGGTCAGCGCTTAACGCCGAGCATAACTCCCTATCCAGCTCCAAATACGGAAATAATACACTACATTTACTAAATAATAATTAGAGTACGAACTTATAATAAATTGACACCACTGTATACTTTTACCATATTCTTTTGCTCTTCCATACTTTTAAGTCATTAAGATACCATTCTCAACTCCGACAGAAGTACGTTACTGCCACTTATACAATTCGGTAATCTTAATACTTAAGCAACTTCAGTTGATTAATAATTATAACCGTACCATGCCTCATAGTATCAATAGTAATCAAGTTTATCACTGATCAACAAGCACAACAATATGATACCTGATATATGTAAGGGTCTGACTAGTTTAAGGCCAAAGCCCTATATCTAACTGTGGTGGGGGTCGTCACCCCGCCAATGTTTATGCTCGAGCTTCTACAGGATAGGTAGCTAACCCCCTGTCTAACATCGCATTTTACGTGCCGGCCAACACGGGCGGCAAGATTTTACATGTCGGTCCATTTGGTTCGACATTTCCTTACTATCAGGGTCATTCAATCAATACACATATAATTTCACACAAGCACATCACATTTTTACTACTACAAGTTGACTTTGACTTTGACCAACTTAGATGTTAACTTCTTTATTTTATAATATTCTACCCATGTTTGTATGCCCTTCTAAGTTCACTACTAAATTTTTACTCAATAAACTTTATTTAAAACTTTATTTTTAATAGTTCATTTGTCAAATAAATTTGCACTTAATATTCTATAAATAATCTTTAGATTAACATTTTCACAAGTAGCTATAAATTTTTATTTCCTTTGAAATAAGTTTCAATAATCAACATTTTAAACTTTAAAACAAATAAATATTTTAATTCTTTTAACAAAAATAAATATTTTAATTGTAAATCGAGTAAAACTATATTCTATGGATAAATTTTCGAAATTCAACAAATTCACCAAAAATCAATATTCCAAGTTGAAAAAAAATTAAGTAATACTTATTAAGTTCACAAAAATCAATATTCTAATTATAAAGCAAATACAAATTTAAAATTTTATGAAATTAATATTTCTAGTTGAAAAACATGTAACACTTTATAAGCTTACAAAATTCAATACTTCTAGTAATAAAAAAACTTATATGTTCACACAAATCCATAACTTCTGTTATAAAATAAGTAAAAATTTTATTCTTTTGTTATTTTCATAAAATCGAAATTTCACACAATTTTTTTTTAAAAGGCAAATTTATATAAAAAGAATGTACTTTTACATCATTTCAAATAAATTTTAGTCAAATAGTCAACTAAAAATATATTTTGTACTAACTAGCTATTATCCCAAAAGTTACTTTTTGTTATAAATCTGAGAAAACATTTTAATATAAATAACTTGCAAAAAATTTTCAAATATATATATATTTTTTTAACTTGTTAGTTTTATTATTATCATAAAAATAGCTTGTAATAATTTAAATTCGTAAATAACACTCTTTTTTTATATGATAGTGATCGAACGACCTATGAGTATTTGTTGGCCTTTTTTCACTTAAAACAACTTAATTTAATTAATTTATCATAGTAAATTCTAATTTTATTTAACTAATATAAAAACTAAATTAATAAAACGTTTACACGATAACTTAATATTTAATATAACTATAAGAATAAGCTTTAGTATAAAAGATAAAGTATAATGACAACATCCTTAGCAAAACTATACTAAATAAAAAAATGTTCATGAATAACACACAACTTTTTAAACTATTTTAAAGGCTTACACATAAATATTAACAATAACTCTAACATAGTCATTCTTAATATAACTACATTCCTAAATAAATGATAAACATAATAACACTAGTTTATAACATAGACAGTACTTAATATCACTAGTATATAATAGTTAATCAAACTTCCTAGACATGTCCAAATATTATAAAGTTAACCTACTAAAAATAATTGTAGCATAACTACACTAAATGTAACGTTAATCATAATTTTCTTAAACTAACTACCTACTTAAACATACTTAATATATTTCATACTTTGCATATTATGAAGTAAATATAATGTAAAATTCCACATAAAGAGTAGGGTAAGAAGTTATACCATACTAACACCAAGGATTAGTACTAAGTACTAATTAAAAATATAAGAAATGAAATACTCCAAGCCCCAAGTAATCTCCCATATAATACCCAAAATAATACCTAACTCTAAAATGATGATATTTTAATTGTCAAAAATAATCACCCAACAATCAGGGGCGAAGCCACATGGGGGGCCGGCGGAGGCCCGGCCCCCCTTGCCGAAAATGCGAGCCTTTTGTAATTTTGGCTTTGGCCCCCTTACTAATATGCCATATAGTTTTAAGAGAGTAAAAATATAACAAAAATTACTATAGCTCATTGGTTGGAGTAACACATTTGTAATCTAAGGTTAATGGATCAAATCCTCACTTCAACAATTATTTTTGTATAGATTAATAACTTTATACTATAATGTCATTACTATTTATCTTTCACAAACTAACATTTATCTTTTTTAGTGTGTGTTTATATTTTTCTATCTTAATTTTAATAGTGTGTTTTTGGAGAATTATTAGGCAAATATAGTGCTAAAAGCACTTAATTTTTTCAAAAATAATAATTATAGAGAAGCTTCAACTCTATTTTTGCAATGATTCAAGTTCATTTCAGTCTATATGATTTTAATATTTTGATAGTTTAACTAGTGTCTAATGATGTTCTTTCGGGTCATTGTTGATTTCGGGTTAGGTGTTTCGGGTGGGCTTGAAATCGGATTTCGTGTCCATATTGTTTTTACATAATTGTAAATTTTTAAAGTCGAATCTAATCGGATTCGGTTACAATGTCGTGTAAATTTCGAGCCATCGTGTCTATTTCTAACACCTCTAGTTTTTATATAGTAAAAAAAAATTTCTACCACATCGACAATTTGGCCCCCCCTAATTCAAAATCCTGGCTTCACCCCTGCCAACAATGCTCTAAAACAGTGATAATTTAAGCTACAATAGTGATGGTTATGCTCCATCATCTTGATTTTGTTCAACAAAAAAAAATATTAGAAATATTGTAAGAGATAGTGTGAATTGAATTTAAGAGAAAAGGAAGAAGAAAGAAAAAAAATGGTGATGCATGTACACTTGAAGTGCACGGTTTGGCATGGGATTTTGATCAGTTTTTTGCTCAATTTTTATTTTTGCAAGGTAATTAAAACCATTGAGTAATATCTTGAATATAAAGAAATATTTTGAGGGGGCAAAATCTTATAAAATTTGAATAAAAAAATTAAAAAAAATCATACTCCAAATCTAAGTCCATACCCATCCAACATGATGGTAAGGATGATATTTGTTTTCTTTTCAAACCCACTTTACTTATGTAAGTAAACTAGTTATGGTAGGTTTTGACCAAATAGCTTTTAGGTGATTAAAAAAATTAGTTTAGGTATTAAACTAGCTTAAAGTTATAAATAAAATATACAAGTTTAAAATAGTTTAAATAAAAGTGTTAAAGTCATTAAAATAATCGTTAACGTAATTAATTAAGAAATAAGAATTTTAAACGTAAGTTTTAGTAAACCGTAATTTTATATTAAATTTTTTTTTTTGTAATGTATAGTAATAATCAAAAAGTTTGGGATTATAAAAATAATATTTAGAATTAATAAAAAATTTTTTTTAAAGTTTCGTATTTGAAATGGTTCAAGAAATAATCGACCAAGTAAGAGGAATTTAAGAGAATTAAATAAGTAAAGGACTTTAAAATCAAGTTGGATATTAAATAAGAAATTAAATCAAGAAATAAAAATAAGATTAGTTTGAATATGAGATTTTAAATAAAGTTGGAGCTTAATATAATCAAGGATTAAAAATTAAGTTGAATGAATTATAATTTAATCGGAAATGATTAAAATTAGAAATTTCGAGTCTGTTACAAAAGTAGGCTAAAGTGGTATGGACACGTGAAGAGAAAGACTTTCGACGCACCTGTGAGGAGAGTCGAAAGCATTATAGTAGAGGGTAAGAGGAGTCGGGGAAAACCTAAAAGAACATGAGAAGAGCAAATTAGAGCGGACATGCATGAGTTAAATCTCTCTGAGGACCTGACTAGAAATAGGGGTAGTTGGAGGCGTCATATCTAGGTCTCAGACCATGATTTTTCCTCTTAGAGTTGGTTTTTTTGTTTTTGGGTTCTGGCTTGACCACGTCTTCTGTTTTTTAGTTTCTTTGCTTTTATGTTCTAATTTTATTTTCTGACTTTTTAGTGGATATTGTTCTTATCCCGCACGTGGCTGGTACATTATCTTTATCTTCCAGGAGCCGGGGGACTCCGTTTGGTCGCGCTCTCTTGTATGGGTATGAGTTGCCGCCGTCTTTCCCTCCCCAGACCCTGCTCATAGTTCTCTATGAGCGGGATACACTGAGTTGGATTAGGGATGGTCATGGGGCGGGTCTGAAGCGGGTCTAACCAGATCCGGACCCAGACCCTTTTAATTTTTTGAGATTTAGACCCGGATACGGACTCTAAGGGTCCAAAATTTTCAGACCCGAATCCAGACCCTCCGAATCTGATGGATCTAGGGTCCTTAATGGATCCTTAGTGGGTTTAAAAAAAGTCTCTTTGATTTGTGAAATTTGAAATAAGTTGGATGATGATGATGAATATGAGAATTAAAATGAATTCATGTATACTACTATGTAAGTGGAAACTTTTTTTCTTTAGAGTTGACAATTTTTATTATCCATTGTCCAAGTTACTTGCTCTTAAAACATATAATGGTCCTAGATTTTTTAAAATAACTTTTCTTTAATGTCTCAATCGTTTACTATTCAAGAATAATTTTTTTTATTACTTATAAAGAAAAAGCTAAAATTTTATGAAAATGGGGATAAAATTCTAGCCCTCAAATCAAATCCCCGTTATTACATCAGTAATCAAATATAGTTCGCCCCTTAAAAAGGATGACATGGAAACCTAACCAAGAAAAACAAGGCAATATCTTGCCAACCTATAGAGAGCCAAGAAGACTAAATGTCCAAAACTTTAGAAGTAACCTATACAAACAATTATTTTCTTGTCATTTTCATTTTCTTATAATAAGCTTGTTTGTTTTGTTTTATAAAAAAATTAATCAATTATTCCCATATAAAGATGTTATATATTTTTTTTTATTTTTTTACTAAAAAATTTATTTATGTTTCATATTTATTTAAGCTTTAAAAATTTTGTCAAATTTAATTAATTTCTCTCCATCATACACCAAACCAACACTCATGCTAAGAAGATGGATAGAGTATGACTTTCTATTTAAAATAAAAATTTAATAAAATGGAGCCTCAATTGTGACATATGATTATATGAACATTTAATAGAAGTAAATAGAATTGCAAAATTATGTAGTCCATATTAAATGGAGGATAAGGAGAACAAAAAGGGAATGCCAGCTAAGTAATACTCTCCATTTGCAATTTTTAATTTTTTTATAACTTTACAATATTTGTAATTTAAATTGTATTATTATTTTTTTTAATTTTTATCTATATATTTTTTCTTATTTAATTTTTTCTTGATTTTAATCTTATACATGGAATTGAATAATATTCTATTAATTTCTTAATATATATGTCGGTTGTTAATTATGCTATCTCACAGGAATAAAGGGAGTAGATCGGTTGAGAAAAAGTGGACTAAACCCACAAAATAATCACAAATTCTTGTGGAAGACGGTCTCTTTGAGAGACCATTTCTAATTGGTTTCGCCCATTAGAAAAAATATAAATTAAATGTAGGCAATAAACTTTAATAAATTGGGCCTAAGAGACGTCTCTCAGCATACTAGCTGCAAAATAATTTAAGTCTTGTGTGTTTGGTCCGTCTATCACGTGGCCACGTTTGCTTTGCCCTTCATGGCTTCATCTAAAAAATAAATATTGGCCTATATAATTTTTTTATAAATATGTATAGCACTTTTTAAATATTTATTATTGGCCAAAAAATCTAATTATAACACCCTGAAATGGAAAAAGGAGTCCACAAATGTTTTATCCATAATGCATCTTGTCTATCAATCCTGCATGGCTGTATTTTTATTCAATTTGTAACAATTAAATTTCTTTTTTTGTCTTACTAATTTTGATAAATGATCTATAATGTCTAGTTATATCCGCATTTATTCTTTTAATCTCATCTGCAAATTCAATAGGGTGCTTGATAACTGTTTGTTGTCTAGCTCAAAATCTCATATGTCCTAAATCCTAACACCATAGAGAAATGGGCGATAAACAAGCGATCACAGTGTTTGTCGTGATGTCGACAAATTGGACGGTCGCAATATGCGGCAGATTAGCAACCCATTGTTTGATATTTTCTAACTATAAGGTAGGTTGAGCCGTCGAGGAAATGGATGGGTCAGGTGAGAATTAATCTCGGATTCTTAACTGAAAAATTAGTGTTTGTCTTTTGATTAAAAAAAGATAAATATATTAAATTTAATTAAAAGCATAAGTGTAAAAGTCATGAATAAAATTTGTTAAAAATGTAGTTTATTATATAAATATGTATTGACATGCGCAATCACGGATGTTGTTCACTATCATTGTGGACAACAGATGAGAAAAGATAATGATGAATATTTAATTTCATTATTTAGTCTAATAACTAATAAGCTAATAATAATAATAAGATGAAAGATAGTCCAAATGTGTACGTACCTAGATCTATCATCATCATTTTATACACAATCTAATGTATTATCACCGCTAATATCTAAGGAAAAATATAATCAATTGAATTTGGTATAAATCATCTAATAGCATATATATACAATTTATATATGACTTTTTATTATTTTTTGTTACGAGTAATTCAAGATATAAAAAGTGTTTGACTGATAAATGATACTTGGTAGCTAATTCCTGATTGAAGTAGCTAATTTGATCAGTTAATATTGAACACGTTACTAAAAGCAGCTTGTTCAAAATTAGTTTATTCATAACAATAAGATGCTTCAATCGACAACCAACTAAATTATCAAACACTAGAAGTGGTTATTTGTGTCAAGATAAGCTAAAATTGTACACAATCAACATTTTTTGCCAATCTCCCTTGTAAATTTTCAAAAAAAGTACACCATTTCGTTTCTTTTTGTTTGCCCACTTTACTTTTTTACACGTATTTCAAAGCAAATTTTGAGTCTCGATATCTCTTGGTACGCAGTTTAAAAATTGTAAAAATTATATATTTTGCCTTTAATATATATTTCAAAAATCAAATTTAAATTTATTATCGTGAAAAACTTAAAATAAAAAAAATTTAAAAAAAATGAGCAAGTATTTAATTGTGTAAAGAATGGAATCTAACGTATACAACGGATGAGAGGAAGTATGTTCATGTGTTACAGAAGTTTTCTTTGACATTTATCTATCTGTTTCACATTTCTTGTTTTTCTTTTCTTTTTATATATAAAATACAAATTTAATTATTTTTAGTTGGGGGTGTTTTACAAATACAACTGTATATTGGTGTGACATTTTTCTGTTCAAACAAGAATACGATCACACAATATATAATGGATTTGTCTCATTTTATTTTAGTCAGTTGTAATAAATTTATTCAATTTAATACATTATTTTTACTCTCTAAAATATCTCTTATTTCTAAATATTACATTAATTTATAAAAATAAAAAGCGCACTAGGGTATAAAGATTCAATTTTTATCCCTAGAACATCTAATAAGAACAATGATACGGGTATTCTAGATGATGAAACAACTTACAACTATGAACTAGGATGAAAACAATCATCATATACAATACTATAAAATCATATATCATACAATCATCATACAATACTATAAAAATGTTGGAAAATTCCAAGTGTCAACCTCTAAAGAGGCATGACAAATGTAATTATTTTAGTGGATTATAGTTGATTACATATTTGCCTAATTTAGAATTTGATTTTTTTAAAATAAGAGCTAAATTAGGTATAGTATGGAGTATAATTTATTATAGCAATTCTATATAACTAACCTAAACTTTGAATTTTTTTTTCATTAAATGAACATTTTCCAAAAAAAAAAGTGATTTATACAAATACATAATTTAAAAAAAATCAGTATTTAATTTTTACTTTAAAAAAGTCATGTTTTCGATTAATTTAATCACAATAATATTTACTAGCACGATTATTTGAAAACATATTTTTTATATTTCATACTCTTAAATTCGTGCATTGCACGAGAATCTATACCAGTAAGAAATAAAGCAATAAACAAAGATACAAAAAATTGACGAGATTCATCCAATGTGGGTTACATCCTCGATTGCAGTAAACTTGATTGTGTTATAGAGAATAACAATAGAGTTATTCAAGAGTTCTTACAATGGAGAGATTTCATTTTAGAGAAGATGAGAAGAGAAAGAAGAGGTTATGTATTTGGTCTAGGATTAGAATCAACATGGTCGTCAGTCTTTATATGTTGTAAATGAGAATAAGACTTCGATAGAGCCTATTTTGCTAAAAGCTCCATAGTTTAGCATGCTCGACAATTTTGAAGAGACAAAAGAATACGTTATTTACTACTTAGAATGGTATGTTAGACTTTCTTGATGAGTAGTTGTGGTCTAGAGAAAACTAATAAGAAAAAAACACACTCCCTCCTATATTTGTTTCAGTAGTCTAGTCTCATTTACTTTTTCATATACTTGTCGAAATAATATTTTAATCTTAATATCTCTAATTGTGCATGCTTGAAAATTATGAGAAACTGTTTTTAATAATCCTTCAACTGAAACTTATAAAATAAAATCTTACTTGGATATGTTTTAACTTTCAGATTAAGGCAAAAACACAAATTAAGAGTGATTAGTGAATAGTAACCCAAAAGTAAATGAAACTAATAAGAAGAATGGAACGGAGTATATTAGAGTGAAATGGTTCAAAAAATACAAAATTTTATTTTAAGTTTAAAAGAACTGAAACAATAAGTCTTATGAGACCGTCTTACCAAAAAATTGACCCATATAATCAATTTATTTTTCTAATTGATCATTTAACACTACAACAAATTTAACTTTTTGCGACATTGAATTTAGTGGCATTAAAAAAATGTCACTGATTCATATTTTTAGTATAATAATTATTGGTTTTAATTTTAAGTTTCACCATATAGTGATTTAGCGACACTTAATTTGGTCTTTCGTGTCATATGTAATTGTCACTATAGTCTATTGTGACATTTGTGAGAAATGTCACTAGATCCTATGTCGTTAAAAGCTTTAGTGTGACTTTTTAATATGCTGCTAAATGATCTAATAAATGTCACTAAATCCTCTATATACACTATAAGAAATTTAAAATAGCGACATTTAAATTAAATGTCGCTAAATATATCCCACTATTAGCAAATTATGTTGTAGTGTAAAGATAGTAAGTGATCACTATAAAGTTATAAATAGTCGCTTTAATATTTCAAGGTTATAATTGGTCATTTTAAGATTGTAAGTGGTCACTTAAAGGTTATATAAGTGATCACTTTAAGACTTTATTTTATGGTTATAATTAATTATTTTAAAATAATAAATAATTACTTTAAGACTGTAGATCACTTTAAACTTGATTTACATTGATTTACATTTACATTGATTTTGTCATTTTTAACTCATTGATGCACGAGAATTGAATGTATTGGTCAAAAGACCAGACTACAGTTTTTCGAGAGATCAAAGTTTATAGAATTAATTAAGTTTCTTACGGTTAATATAATAAAAGAAAAAATCTCAAAAGTCGAGGGGCAATGACATATCCCGGCCACCCCTAGCTCCGCCTATGGAGGCACGTAACAATGTTTCCTAAAACAAAAATCTAAATGATCATTGATTTTCTTCTACCAATTTGTTCTATGAAAACACAATCAAATCCTACAAATTCAACAAAACAAAAAACCAAAAATAAAACAATCTTTTTGTATGCTTCTTAAATTACAAATTACAAATATAAAATATAAAATAGAAGAAAAAAAACACCCAATTAATCATAATCTTAATGCTAATTAATGATCATGATTATGAGACCAAAACACAATAACACTTAAAGCATTAGCACAATGCTTCTTAAACACTTTGTTCCTATCTTCCATTTCATCTTTTCCTTTAAATTCCTTCATAACATCTTCACAAGCAATAATAGAACTAATTGCACCACTCATTAATGTATTAAGGTCATGAAAAAACCTATGATCAATCCTTTTAGCAATGCTAAATCACTCAATATTTCTATTCAAATCTTCCGATGCATCACCATACTCATTTGAACATTCGCTTAACGCGAATTTAACATGAGGATCTAAATTCCTTTTAATTGACGATTATCAAAAAATAGAAAATATTACAAAATTTAGATTAACTCTATTCAATATAAGTTCAAAATACATCAGAGGCCGAAATAAATTTCAACTCATGACTAATCTATAAATGTCGAACGAAAATAAAAAAAAATCACTCAAAACAAGTTCAATTTCATAGTAACAAATGTACAAATAAATGGAGTATAAAAAAGATTCTTGAAGATAAAGGTGTTCATTCAGGTCAAGTATTTCAGATCGAATTAAAATTTCTATATTATATTTTTATTAATAAGTACTTCTATTACAAAATTAGATACATATCGAATTATCAAATATGTT
Source organism: Amaranthus cruentus (assembly GCA_019425755.1). Lineage (NCBI taxonomy): Eukaryota > Viridiplantae > Streptophyta > Magnoliopsida > Caryophyllales > Amaranthaceae > Amaranthus > Amaranthus cruentus. Next base: position 7,215,131 of record CM033454.1, on the reverse strand, counting down.
TTGAACACGTCTAGTTACGAGATAAAGAAATGTCAATGGCAATTTGCAATTAACAACCCCAAAAGGAAAACAACTAATCTTGTGAGAGACCGTCGCTCAAAAAGACGAAGCTCAAATTCTTATTTTCTCTTTATTTTGTATTTATTGGGCTATTTAGTCCATATATCTAATATACCTCTCGCAAAGACCGTCTTTCACAACGAAAAAATAACCCAAAATTGAAAGAGTGAGCTAATTACAACTCATAATATGAAGCCAAAAAAAAAAAAAAAAAGAATTGACTTACAGCCATATCACCCCACCTCCGAACACCCGCGTCTTCTCCAACCCAACCCACATTCTCTCTCTCTTTCTTTTTCTCTCTCTAACATTCCCAATCAAATCACATTCACAGCTAACTTAACCAAACCTTCATATCCTCTTTCTCTCCTTCCGCCATTGTCGCATTTCTTCTAAATCTCTCCTTCTTCTTCTTTTCTTCTGTTCATCACTTTCTTTACTTTTCATTACTATTTCATTCTTAATCTCTTAAATCTCACTTTTTTTAATGCTACTTTCACTCCCTTCGATCTGTAAGTTCTTCCGTTTTTTCCACATTGTTTTTTTCTTCTTTACTCTCGAATTTGGTTTGTTGATTGATTCTTGTTTTTTCCTTCTAATTTGGGTATTTTTACTTTTAAATTGCAGAAAATAGTTGTGTTTTTATTTTTTTAATATATATATATATTTGGCAGTATTTAAGACGATTTCGTTTTTGCTTGATTGTGTTTGTAATTTAGGGTTCGAAATAGTTACTGTTTTTTACTGTATTATTCATCATTTAGTAATTAGTATGAAATGAATGATAAAAATTATAATGCATATTATAGTTTAAATTATTATGAATTTGAAGTATTTTGTTTTTTTGGATTAGTGATTAATTCGAATTTGGGTTTTATTTGTTATTCTGCATTTTTGCCATTTTTGAGTGAATTGTACTTTTAATTGGTTTTATTCAGTATTGTAACAGGATTATAACAAAAGAAAGGTTGTGATTTGATTGAATGTACTTGATGTATTTTTTTTATTATCAGGGTTATGAAAGGGAGATTTTGACAGATGTTGAGACTTAGCTTAAAATGAGCCAGACAGAAATTACTAGTGCAAAACCTGATCTTGTTCCTCTTGGGACGCTGATCGGTCGGGAACTTAGGTCTGAGAACGTCGAGAAACCGGTAATTAGGTATGGACAAGCAGCTTTAGCCAAGAAAGGGGAGGATTATTTTCTAATTAAGCCTGATTGTCAAAGAATTCCTGGGAATTCTTCTACTTCTTTTTCAGTTTTTGCGGTAATTTTCTGGTAATTTATGGTTTATTATTGCTAATTACTTTGATTTTGATATGGCTTGTGAAAGTTACTGAACTTTGGATTTCTGGATAGATATTTGACGGTCATAATGGCATATCAGCTGCTATATATGCCAAGGAGAATTTGCTGAATAATGTATTAAGTGCGGTACCGGAATGTGCTAGTAGGGAAGAGTGGCTTCAGGCGCTTCCTCGAGCGTTGGTTGCTGGGTTTGTTAAAACTGATATTGAGTTTCAGCAAAAAGGTTTTTGTTTGATGTTTTGGTTTAGTTCTTAGCTGTTGCAGTAATGTATATAGTTTTGGTGGTCTCATTCTTCTATAATCAACAGGTGAAACATCAGGGACAACCGTTACTTTTGTTGTTATAGATGGGTGGACTGTGACTGTTGCATCAGTTGGGGATTCAAGATGTATATTGGACACACAAGGCGGTGTTGTTTGTCTCTTGACTGTGGATCACCGCTTGGAGGAGAATGAGGAAGAAAGGGAACGTGTCACAGCTAGTGGGGGTGAGGTCGGAAGGCTTAATGTTTTTGGGGGCAACGAGGTCTTAATTCTGGCTATTTTTGGTGATTGCTGTTGGGTACAATGCACTAGAATATGCTAAAATTTTGATGTCGATGTTGGCTGTGTTTTTCAGGTTGGTCCCCTCCGATGTTGGCCAGGAGGGTTGTGCCTTTCTAGGTCTATTGGTGATTCGGATGTAGGAGAGTTTATTGTCCCTGTACCACATGTCAAACAAGTTAAAGTGAGTCATTAATGTGTTCTGAGTCATGACTCACATTTTTATTTGGAAATGTCTTCAGAAAATTAACATTGATTTATTTCAGCTCTCTGATGCTGGGGGAAGACTTATAATTGCTTCTGATGGTATTTGGGATGCTTTATCATCTGATGCTGCTGCAAAAGCTTGTCGAGGCCTTCCAGCTGATCTTGCTGCGAAGCTGGTTGTTAAGGTTGAATTACTTTCATGGATTAGCTTTTTGGCTGTTTATTTCTTCCTTTTGGTTAGCAAATACATTTTTATCTCACCTTCCATTGGTTTCTGTATAGGAAGCCTTAAGGTCAAGGGGTCTAAAGGATGATACAACCTGCTTAGTTGTTGACATAATTCCCTCTGTGCACCCTGTCTTACCTCCACTACAGCAAAAGAAACACCATGGACTGGGTGGACTGCTATTTGGAAAGAAATCTCGTATTTTAGCGAGCAAATCATCGAAGCTGTCTGCAGTTGGAGCCGTGGAGGAGTTGTTTGAAGAGGGTTCTGCTATTCTTGCAGAAAGGTTTATCCTCCATACATTTCTTATACTTCCTGAATGTTCGTTTTCTCTGTTTAAATGAAACTACTTGCAGGAGCTAATTAAGATGAGGTCACACCTCAGTCATAAGTTTTAACAACCAAGAATAAAAAAGAGGGGGAGGAGGTGTTTCTCTCAAATGAGTGTTACATGACCTAATTTGTCACTATTTCATTATGGTCACTTGCAAACTCTCTTCTAATAGAATGACAACCAGGATGCTGTGTTACTCCATTTTTAGAACTCTAGGTCGTTTGTTTTACAATGAAAACTTATTGTGTTACTCCGTTTCTGTTGTAGGGCCGTAAATACCTGGCATAGGATTAGTGTTATGCTGATGTGCTCGATACTAATATTGTTGAAGACTAAATGCATCTACTTGTTTTCAATATGCTTTCTTTTTGATCTCAAGTTTCTGCTTTACATGACAATGAGATAGATGTTGATTGTACTATTGGCCAACTTACATGTTTATGTTAGGCTGAGGCATGGAGCATGAAATTGACATGAAATCAGATCCTGTTGCTCAAAACCTGAAAGCTGGATTGTTCTTTTCTTTTTGCTTTGACATTAGTTGTCCTAAAGTTGTCATTCATTTAAGGTTTTAAATTGCATGATAGAAAAAAATGACCTACCACCTTCTCTATAATTATGGGTAGTGATTCTGCATTTTGGTCAAATTGTTAGGTGTTTTAATAATATGTTTTCTGCATGAAAAGACAAAACTAAGTGGTTTGCCTAGGTTATATCATTTATTGTTGTTAATCTGTTGTGGGATGGGATTAGAAAAGGATTGCTTACATTTTTTAATGTAAATGTCTCAAGAAAAAAGGGAAGACAGGTAGATTTCCGCCAATCTATTTTATATTTAGCTACTAGCTTTGGAAATTTTCCTGTTCCTGGATATCTGATTTAGTGCCATGACCTTTGAATTTATATTTTGGCAAATTTTTTTGTTTGAATGTTTGGTGCATCAGAAAGTAGCTTTGTGGGCTCATTACGTTGACCTTATTTGGAGCGCTTTATTTCATGGGCAATGATGCTATAGTTTTGAAAAAATATCTCCAAATTTATGATGCTGATGTTTGGATTTTATCTTTGTTGTTGAACCTTACAGGCTTGGGAAGGATTTTCCGATGAACCCTGATTCAGGGCTATTCAGATGCGCGATCTGCCAGGTGGATCAACCAGCAAATGAAGGTCTATCTCTCAATTCTGGCACATTTTTTTCTCCGTCGTCAAAGCCCTGGGAAGGGCCCTTCCTCTGTGCCAATTGTCGAAGGAAGAAAGATGCCATGGAAGGAAAGAGGCCGATCAAACCCACAATTTCAATCTGACAATTTATCCGGTGATATAATCAAATTGTCTATATATTCTTTTTTTTGTCTGGGAAGTGTGAGCATGTTATCATCTCTGAAATGTGTGTGTAGATGTGTGTAAGTGAGGTAGAGAACAAAATTTCAGTAGTTGATATTTCAGCGGAGTTAATTTTAGCAGCTCGTGTTGGTTATGAATTTCTGCTCGGGTTTTGGACTTAACGGACGAAGTTACTCTACCGTTGTGTGATCATGTATGCACTTAGATCAGTTGCTAACAGCTTTCTTATGTAAGTAATTGGTGAATGGTAGTGATTACTGATTTGTTCTATGGTAATTTCCATGTTCTGTAGCTTCATATTACTAGTTCTTGTTCTCAACAAGTATGTCAATTCTTTTATGAAATTTATTGATCCCGGTCCAACTTGAGCGCAACCGGGTTTTCTATCTAGTAACGATGTGATTCATACAGCATAATCGAATCTGTATCAGTGATTTTGTTTATCAAGTGTTCAATCGATACTCATTATCAACAAGTACTTACATGGTGAGGAACGCCTCATATAGTCGGCGGTTTTATTTGCTTTCGTAAATGAAAATCAGTTCATTATCAAACTCGAACCGTTGAATTGTCATTGATCATATAACCAAATAAGGGTCTGTTGGCAATTGGTTGCTAGGTGAAACGATTGACTGAAATTATTGATTAGTTTGATCAGTTGAAAGTATTAGCTAATGAAATCAGTTATTTTAACTAGTTGTTAAAGCTAACTTTTAAATAAATTTTTAATATAAAAATTATTTATTGGTTGTTTGCTATTTATTTACTGGAGAAAAGACAAACTAAATCAAAAGTTAATGAAAAATGTCATAATAAGTAGCTTTTTAATTTTAACATAAAAGTCAGCTTTACTAAACATTTTTTTTTCCTTAGACTGACCAACAAGTTAAAAGTCAACTAATAAAAACTAATTACCAAACACCCTCTTATACTGGTGCAATCATAGGTCAAATAACCCATCGCCCATACATATATCCAGAATCAAACCGACTCTAATCAATTTTTAGTTGGATGCTTCTCCTATCTCTAGCATTCAGAAGGCTAAAAGGATGCAGCATATAATCTAACCAAGAGGATTGTGGCAATTACAAAGCGTCCCCGTAAAGTGAAGGCATAAACAGAATGATCTACTTAATAAAAAACTGTCAATGAGTAGGTCACAAAATAGTTGTTGGAAAGTAACTTAATTAAAACAAAATACAATTTTAATATCATAATCATAATTTACAAAAAGCAAAGCTGTAGCAGTCCAAGATCTATATCTTCGAAACGTTGCCATCACTGCAAACCTTCTCCTGCAAAAATTAAGAATATATGAGGTAAATGTAACGCCAATGAAGTTGTCGAGTTGGATAAAAGTAAGACGGTTTGAGTAAAAACTTACGCAGTTCTTCGAAGGGAAAATTAGTGGTACTTTCTCCAGGTTTAATAAGGCGGATCTTACCTTAAAAATTGGAACAAAAGAAACAAAAGATAAGAATGGTGCTTTATTTTCGGATTCAACTAGAACTTTTAAGCAATCTATAAAAAGTAGCATGAAGATGAGCACATTTCAATGGCAAAACCGTATAAATGTGGATTAGTCTTAACTACGATAATAATTTATGTAATCTCGGCGATTATGTAGGTAGTGACACCGTGAAGTAGGATAACTATAGCTTTATACCATAGTCGGTAACAGGGAGAATACTTAATACGTTAATCATGAAAATTTCATAGACTGCAATCTACATTAGGTGAAACCAAAACAAAAAAAAGTAAAGATATGAAGGTAACATGGACCAGAAAATGCAACAATTTTGAAGCTTTGGAAGTTACAACTTTAAGGCTCAAGGCCAATGGTTTTTCTAGTCAGAGATTCGGAGTTTGGATGAAACTTCGATATAAAATACCACAGTACAAGAGATCTTGACGTCAAAAGTGAGGAAGAATCATTCTTAAACACTTCCCAACATGCTAAGAACTAACCGAGAGAGGTGCATGTTGGGAAGTACATGATAAATTGGTTAGCAGTAGGTTGTAGAAAAAGCATTACAAAAATGAGTTTAAAAGGATGTTAGTTGAAGGCTCCCATCAGTCGAGGAAAGGATTCTTAGAGAAGACAGACAGTGAGTTAAAACTTGAAGAGCTTTAGAGGTGGGACGAAGAGATAATCAATACACTGTTATAGATTGAGGGTGGTGGGAAGAGAAAGCATCATCGCAGGATGAAGACGTTACAATTTTCTCTTGGTTTTGTTTAGCTTGAGAGTTATCGGCCGTTTTTGTATTTTCAACTTTTTCCATGTCTTCACTTGACCTTGAATTAGCTATGTCAGCATAGATCGGACTTTATGACTTGCTCAGAAGAAACAAACTCTATATACCAAAGTAACTCGATGACTTCTTTAAAATAATTTTCAGTAATTTACAAAAATTGTTCAGGACAAATATCAATAAAGCAACTCTACAAACATTCACACCAGAAATAATGAGGATATTCTCATATTTGCTCCTGTAAACCTAGATAAGCTACATGAACATTCTAAAGAAGGCACATAAAAAATCACCAAAATAATGACTAGTTCATGATATCAATACATAAAATGTACGAGAGGTACAGCAGCAAGATGAAGCATCAATCAGTCCAGTTACAAGTAGCTGATCAAAAATGTTTATGCAAGCTTAGCCAAACACAATAATAGAAGTATTAGAATGAAATTTTCCATTTTAAATCAATGGACGGACACAAAAATCCCAATTTAACCAAATTAAGTCAGTTAATACAGACATTTCTGACCAAAAATATGGGATAAATACTAGAGACACGCTACTTTAACTGTCAACCATTTATATACCAATAAAACACCCAAGGAACATGGTGATTGGGGATTTTGGCCAAAATAAGGGAAATGTTAAAGATGAATAATACATGAAAAAGTTGATAACCTTTTGTCTGCTACCTACATCTCCTGATTCTGGCACTGAAAAATCTGAAAGATGGTAACCTTTTGTTTTCTGAGTCGATCAGAAATCTATCTGGTTTCTAAATGAAGAAGTTCTGGTGGCCTCAAATCTAGGAGAACAATGGAAGATCTGAATGCCAAATGGACATAATTCTATAGCGATCCAATTTATTTAGCTAATGGTGGTTGGTGAAAACCCTGTCAGAGTGTTGGTATCAGATTTACATATACTTGATGCAAAAAATATTTAAGGAACCTCATGAAATTGATAAAAGCATTAAGGAACCTCATGAAATACAACTATATAGGACTTGTTCATGAAAGCATTAAGGAACCTCAAAGTTGTGCAAAATGGAAGAGATGCGAATGTAGGTTGCAAGTTGGTTTCTTTATTCAAATAAATAGTGATTGCAGATGATTTTTCTAATTGTGAGACTGCTGTCGACAAATGAAATGATGTTGAAGAGAGGTATAGTGACTATGGTCAATCTAAGGTACATCTCATCTATAACAAAAGAATGAGATTGATGGAATGAGACAAGAGAACATGTTCTAGATAAGGAGAAGAACATGCTGGGAGATTTTGAGGCTGAGGAGAAGTTAATGTAGTTCTTGCTTGATTTGAATGGAGGATTTTATAAAACCATTGCCAGCATACTTGTGAACTGCAAAGGATCCACTACCACCCATTAATAGGGCATACTCCATTGCTTCACAGATTGAGAAACAAAAAGTGATAAGTGGAGCTCATGAGGAGACACAAGTTAGTGCAATGGTGGTGGTGGCACAAAAAAGTTACAATGGGAACCACAACAGTGGAATGTGGTACGGAGAAAAGAAGAAAAAGAAAAAAAAAACAAAAGAATGAGGGTAAATTTGAGAACTGTATAGCAAGAGGGTAGAGCTATGACTATCGATGTTTCAAGTTGATTGGATACCCAGGAAGTGGAAAGCAGATCCAGAGGTAAGGCAGATGGGAGCGATTTTAATAATCCTCTAGGAGGCAATGATGAGATAAAGGGACATAGAGGCATGGACAGTGCACCAAAATGCATGTGCATGGAAAAGGGCTGAAAATGAACTATTTAGTTAATATTGCAACATTTAAGTATGGATGATTCAACAGGTTAAGGTACAATGAAAACATTGCATGGGGCAGTGGGGTGTTTGAAGAAAGCATGTGGAAGTTGCACACTACATAACTTGAGTCATTTTAATAGTTCGTAATGTAGCAAACAAGGTTTTTCCATTGGTTTTTACTAATTTTATGGCAACCCTAAAATATCTAGGGTGGATGTTTAGTGTTACTTTAAAAAACAGTGTGGGAGTGAATTTGTTAAGGTCTATTCGTGTTAGGATTATATCAAGTTGTCTTAATTTCGTAGAACCAAGTTGGTTTTATTTAATAGATTATATCAGACCGACTTGCTCAACTATAAAAAGCAGGCTACGGTAGTTTACGAATTTGTAATCCCATTTGTGCTATATGTGAAAAAGAAAATGAATTAGTGGAGCATGTCATGCACAATTATGTGTCCTCGGACACTTATGATATAAGGTCTTCTGTAGATTTAATAATGTACAACATTCAAGGGACTTTCAGGGGCAAATTCAGATTCTGACTAGTATCAGTAGGAAGAAATTAGCTCTCGGAAAACTGATAGTCATGCCACATAACTCAAATGATCCACATACTGTGCGAGGAGAAGAATAGGAAGATATCAGGGAAAACATGATTACAATGGAACAGGTTATCAAGTAAATCCTTTTTAGAGTGGCAGTTAAGGCTGGCCTTACCATGAAAAGTGCTCATGTTGAACTGAAGCCTTTTTTTGTTGTTTACTTTGTTAATGGTGTTTAGTTTGTCACTCCTAGTATTTTTATGGTGCAAAAAGAAAATTGTTTTATTAGATTGATAAAGACATGGAGTTGATCACAAAGCTTTTGCAGCGATAATTGATGTTCGAGGATGACGGGGAATGGTTGCCTCAAGTTCCAAAATGCAATACAAATCACTACTGCCATGATGTCAAGGAAGGAGTAATCAAAATTAATTTTGTGCTTTACAATAATATATTATGATCCCTTCATTTCAGCAGCAACTTCCATTACTAATTTGAAAAAAATTCATTAACAACTACCCATTCCCATTTTGGTTAAACTTTTTTACCACTTTGGGTCAATTTACCTCACATGAGGTCACTATTCAAGTAGCCCCATACTTTCCTCCCTCCCAATTATTTTTCATCAAAAATAGATGAGGTCACTATACATGTGATCTTTACACTTTCTTTAAAAGCCTTGCAAAATCAAATGGGAAGATGATGGTGAAATGGAGGAAGTATAAGTCAGACAAAACAATATAAATCATTTCATGCATAGAAACCTTTTGAGATTCTCTTCACACAAAGCTCAATATGATCAACTATATCTTATTTAACAAGGCGCCACATTCTTAGCAGAATTATTCAAAGTAGCATTTACAACAGCGTAGAAGGATCTATCTACAGAAACATGCTTACTGCATAACCTTACTTTTTTGTTCGCATAAAACCGTTACTCTCAAATTTTCAGCAGCCAATGGTAAAGCAAAGAAAATGGATAATGTGTACGGCTACGTTATGAGATGCATTCAAACTGATAGAGTACTATTTGTAATTTAGATAAGATGCATTATAAGACATACCATCATAGCGAACACAAATTTCCGGCAATCTTACAACTTCACCTGTGATATTTCTGTTGTAGACTCGAGTTTCAATATCACCCTCAACATAAACTGAAGAGCTGCAAAATAATTCAACAACTTAAAAACATCACATACATGACACAACAGTGTTGGTGCAGATAAAACACCCGAAATATACATACTTTTTGATAAGCTGCTGAACAGCATATTTGCCAAGCGCTTCATTATGAACAACAATACGATGCCATTGGGCTGGCCTTGGCAAGTCGGTGGCACCCAATACTCTCTGGTCCCACATACCTCCCGTTCCAATGTTAAAGATGGTTAAAGTTCTTCCATTTCTTAAGAGTTTCTGTACAGGGGCTTGACGAACTTTCCCACAGATGATTGCCTGATTAACATGAGTCAAAAATTCTTTATCTCATGAGAGCACAGGGTCCATGCACTAAGGGAAAATGGAAACACAACGCAGCATTATATTGAATTTTCAACTTACTGAAATAGCATTGTAGAGGAATAAAAGCCATTTGAAAAACTTTTCTTCAGTAACTACACCCTCCCCTCAAACAACAAAAAGATATTTTTATAAAAGCTTTAAAGTGTGTCCAAAGCAGGAAAAATCCAGGTAACATAGATACAATATGATCACAGAAAAGCACAGCATTTCCATCACCAAACTTAAGTCTCCAACAATGACAGAAAATCCATATAATTGTTGAAGTTCTATCATAAAACAAATTCTCAAATAAGAATAGTCTATGAATCAATTAAACCACGCGTCCATACCCTTTCATCTCAAAAAATTAAGAGGAATAAGAACACTTACTGACTTACATAGTTACAACTTACATCCCACCAAAACAATGCCTCAATGCCATCCAATAATCAAAAAAAAAAATCAAGAACAACTATATACCTTATGGACACCTCTGAAATTCCAACCCCTTTTAGGATCCACTCCTTGTGGAACCATTTCTCGTTTTTCCAGATCAAAACCATCATTGAAAAAATTTGCTTCATTTTTAACATCACCACCATTATCTCCATCAACTGGTACGGTTGAGTACCATAGTTTTGAGCTCCTTTGAACTCCAGACACTGATAATTTGCAAGCACAAATCACCAAGGTTCAAAGATCATTCACAATGATGAAAGAAAAGTAAAACATGCATTGCACACCAACCGTTTGATAAAATGCTTCTGAGAAAAATAAACTTCTAAAATATGAATACTTATGAAACCATCCAATGTATTCAGAAATTGAAGCTAAATATCGAATTAAACAAATACTTGTAAAACAAAAATGTTAAATTTTCAACAATGAAGCTTAATGAAAAGAATATGTTAAGATTGCAACAGTAAAAGAACGAGTTTGATTCATACAAGTGTTCAACGAATATAGGCTAGCAAATGTGGGGAAAAAATGAGAAAAAATACCGAGAGATGAAGATGATCTTGCAGAGGATGTAAACTGGCTAGCCAATTTAGCAGCAAAGGAAGACATTTTATATAGAATTCAAAGAAAGAATAAAGTTTGTGAAGGTCGAAAATGGAGGCAAGTAGAGAGGGTTTAACCAGGGTTTTCTTTGCCTCGTTCGTCAAGGTGATGCGTTTTATCAATAGACTCACCTATTTGACCATCTTATACTTCTTTCGTTCTAATATACTCGCTACATTTTTATTATCGACACTTTTAAAGTATTCATCGTTCAAGCTTATTTTATACACTGCGGCAAATGTGTACAAAAAATATATTTCCTCTGTTCCATTATACTTGCTACATTTTACTTTTTACGCATTACAATGTGTTATTTTATTTATTTATATCTTGAATTATACAAATCTAAAAATTATAACAAGTTAATATTATGAAAGTATGCAATTAGACGATTCAAACAAGATCCCGACTATGTTATTACTTACACCTTAGTCACAATGTATAAAATAAGTTTGAACAATGAATAGTGCACATAATTGAAATGTAGTGAGTTTTTCAGAACGGAGGAAGTAGTCAAGTGGGATCTTGTTTGAATCGTCTAATCGCATACATTCATAATATTAACTTTTTATGATTTTTAGACGTGTCTTATTCAATATATAAATGATCAAAATAATACATTGGATTACGTAAAAAGCTAAATGTAGCAAGTATAGTAGAACGGATGAAATATTTCATTTGAATGTTGTCTATTTGATTAGCTCAGAAGTGTTTCTAATAAATTTGATAGTTTGATTAGCTCAGAAATGTCTATGAACGGGATATATTGAGTATGATGATGATAATTATCTCAGAAGTGTTTCTAATAAAGACCACTTTTGTGTTTGTCAAATAATTGTTGGTCGAAGTTGTTGATCGTTTTGATTAGCTTATTAGGAGTGATTCTAATAAATTTGATATTTTATCGATTTTGTAACTCAATTTGATTTTAAAGTAATTAAATTTGAAATCATATAAAATTAATACGATACTGAACATAAGACTTGATTTTAAACGAATCTAAAATATATAACTCCAAATCAACTTCATCATTCAAATAAACACCTCTAGCTAGAACTATTGATTGAATTATTTGTTGTTAAGTTGGCTAGTTAAGCTAATTATTATAAAGACGTTTTGCGAAAGTAATTGTTAGTACTAAAAATCAATTTTTCCTTTTATTTGATTTGAAACGAAATTTTAGTTTTGGCATAATAGTCAATTTTTACTTTTCCCAAAAAAATCAAATTTCCAACCAACTTAATTAAAATTTGTACTAAATATTTTTATTTGCCTGACAAAAAAAATCAAAAGTAAAAAAATAATCTTTGTCAAATACTCCACTTATTCGATAATTAAATAAATATCCCATATTTCACTTCATTTATAAAAAAGTTTTATATTTATTTTTTCAGCTCGTCTTGTATGATACCGTCTCACCATAAGATGGATCCATATATATAATAGCTCATTTCTTTAATTGTTTTCTTTAAGATTATAAGTAATCGTTTTAAGGTTATTAATTATTAGTAATCACTCTAATACTATAAAAAGTAATTATATTAAAATTATAAATGATCATTTTAACGTTATATATCGGGCCAGCTAAATCGAGATGGTATGACCGTGAGACCTCACATTTTTGAATTAGTATTATTTTTTATCTCATGAATTTTGATGTTTTTTTTTATTATATTGATTAACCACCTCCATTCTCCTTTTATGAAATATGTCTCCTGAGATACCGTTTTTCTGAGAGACGTCTCTCAGGCCCAATTCATTAAAACTTATTGCCTACCTTTACTTTACATTTTCCCTAATGGGTCAACCCAATTAGAGATGGTTTCTCAAAGAGACGGTCTCCTACAAGAATTTGTGATTTTTAATTTTAAAAAAAAATGGAAAAAAAACGGTTACTCTTACAGTTATGTCTCCTTGATCATATTCACTCCCACCATCTTCCCCCGTCTCCCACATCTTCATTCCACACCGAATTTCTCACCACTCTTCAATCAATCATTTTCTTCCCTTAATATATAATCTAAACCGTCACAAATGGCGGAAATCCACCCCAAAAACCCAGAAAAACCCCAAGAATTAGGTCACATTCCCGCAGCATTAATTTATACCATTCCAAATCACGTTTCATTCATGCCTAAATTTCTATTCAAAACCCTCCATAACCATCGGAGAAAACCCTCGCTCTCGAACTCAAAATCCAAATCGAAATCAAAATCAAACTGGAACTGTATCATCATCCATGGCAACAAAAACCACAAAGATCGTCATAATGTTAAGGTAAAAAGATTTAAATCAAATAATAATAACAAACAGGGAGATGATCATGAACAACGTAAAGATGAAGATCGTAATCCAGTTCCTGCAATCTCTAGTAAGGATTGTAAGTTTGGTACTGGTAAAGGTATTCAGGTCGGGTTGAAAATGAAGAAGATGATGAAGATAAAGAGTAAGAAGAAGGAGAAGGACGAAAATGGATACGAGCTTTGCAAGAAGAGGATATTAATGGGGAAGAAGTGTAAGCCTATTCTTGGTAGCCCTCTTCTTTATGACAACAATGGTGTTTTGATTCCTCAACATTTTCCTGATTCTCCGGTTCACACATATTCTTAGCTTTTTTGTTTTTGATTTTTTTATATTCCGCTAATGTGTAAAAAAATATAGTCAGGTAGAATATGTTTGAATGTTTGAATCACATAATTACGTGTTTTAATGATATTAACTTTTTATAATTTTTAGCTTTGTATAATGTAATACTACTTTCTATTTAGCTTAAATGTCTTATTTAATTTTTTGACACTATTCACTTGTGACTCTTAATTTGTATTTTACCCTTACTGCGAAAAAAATTAAATGAAATATTTACGCTAAATAGGATGGATTATATTATTCATCAAAATAATGCATGTAGTAATTATAATGAAAAAGAATAGGAAGTGGAGTAGTAATTAGTATTGTCATTTGTTTGTCTGATTATGATAATAGAGCAAACATCAAACATGAACAGTGTTTTTATGAAGAGTGAAACTTCTCAGGAATATTCCCTCTCTATCCATATAAATTAACACCCAAAATTTTTTGTTATATTGTAGGAGTATTTGGAAAGGGGTGGGTTGAAGAAAAAGACAAAATACTAATAAATGGTAGAAAAAAGTATTTAAATGGAAATAATACCAATTTTAGACTAACTAAAAGAAAGTGAGTCAGTCAAGCTATTCTAAAAAAGAAGTGTGAACTGAATAAGACAAATTGAAATAAACAAGATTCCAATTCTTAAATATCGCCACCCTTTTCATTTTATCGACACCCATTTTTTAATAAAATTACTAAAATGCCCTTAAATTCAATTTTAATTATAAAATCAACCATTATTATTTCTAAACTAAATTTCTTAATAATAATTAAATTAAAATTTTTAATATAACACCCATTTTATTTCTAAATAAATTACATTAAATTTTAAAATCGAAAAATAAACTTGATCACACGTTTTGTATTGTGGCATTGAATAGACTTCAAGAGTTTCACGACTATTATATGCCATTTCGACAATGCGAGAAATGGCGCGTTTAAAGTTTGCGTAATTTTAAGCCAGTCATGGTTGAATCGCACAAAATGTGCGATTCCACCATGGTCCAATCGCAAATTTTGTGCGATTCAACCATGGTCCGATCGCACATTTTGTGCGATTCAACCATGGCCTGGTCGTTAGAAATTATTGCAAACTTTAAACGGTCGTCATTTCTCGCTCGATTGTCAGAATTGGGCATATAATATGTCATTGGAAAACTCTTGAAGTCTAGTTTCCAATACCACAAACCTTGAACTAATACGATGTTTCTATAAAAAGTTATGACCAAAAGAATGAACATGTATCAAATTTCAGCACAAATGAACTTCAAACGATCGTCATTTCTCGCTCGGTTATCGGAATTGGGCATATAATATATCATTTGAAAATCTTGAAGTCTAGGCTCTAATGCTACAAATGTTACAATTATATGATTTTTCTATTTAAATTTATAGCCATTAGAGTGAATATGTCTTAAATTTTAACACAATCATATTGATTCCGCAATCATATTGATGCTCATTTTCGTTGGCCATTGTAATTCAATTTTTAGTTTTAGTTTGTTTTAGTTCAATGAGTGTTCGGAGAAAGTTTTTAAAGAAATGTTAGAGATTGAAGGTTTGAAACGTAACCAGGGGCAATTTTGGAATTTCAATACATAAGGGGTGGCAATAAAATGAAAAGGGTGGCGAAGTTTAATAATGCCCAAAAAGATTGGTAGTTTGTAGGGATAGAGAGAGTAATTGCAGGTTCTTCAATAACATCAAATACATATATTCATCACAAAGTATTGTGAGAACAAGCCCTCTCTTGAGAGACCGTTTATAGTATAGAAGTCTCTTAAGAGCCCGCCCATATCTCCCTTTTAACTTACAAAACCACCAATCAGTTTTTTTTTTAATTTATAAATTGGGTCAGTCACAAAACTTGAGACGTCTATTGTATAGACGATCTTAAGTAAGAATTTGCGTTGTGAGAAATGATTATTTGAGAGACGCACTAAATATTTGGACTAATGTTTATTTTAAAGTCAGTTTTTAAGACATTCTCTCATAAGAGTAGCTGGCCCATTTAATTGTTGGTACTTGACAAGAAAAACTATTTGAAAATGTTTATCATCATGCTTGTTCCGTTATTTTTTTTCTTTTTTTTCATTCACAAAATTTACTCACATTCACTGCCATTTTATACCACATGGATAATGCTAAAGAAAAACACGGAAATCAACACACATTCGACATTCGTTCTCATTAACATTATTTATGTCAACAACCAAAAGTTCAAAACAACCAAAGAGAACATTGACGGCTTGATCGATGCCTGAACAATTAACTGAAGTTGGAAGAAATTGTTACTCCTTTAGTCTCATTAGAACTGTTAAATTTACTTTTAAAAGCTCTCATATAGATTTACGAAATATTGCAATCTCAATAGAACAGATGAGTATATCCAGAAATTGTTGAGGTGGAAATGGAATCATAGAAAAATGAGGTAAAAACAGAAAAATTTGAGAAATTCTACATGAATGGCTGGGTTCGTTTAATTTCTCAAGGGATAAACATGTAGATGGCACATTTTCAGACTAGCTAAAAAACCACCAAAGTCAACCTTAGTATACAATCTATTTCAATGGTTTTAACCCGAGTTCAGCACGAAGTTTGTTTGCTGCAGCAATTTCTGGATCAGGATGGTCTGTTCCATCATCCTTCTTCTCTTTCTTCTCTTTCTTCTTCTTCTTTGTCTCCTCCCGAGCACCATTATCCTCATCTCCATGCCGTCTAGGGCTAAGACTCCTTTCATACCTCTTACGGTCACCATCACGATCCTTACGATCCCTACTTCTACTTCGGCTTCTGGAATGGCTCCTCCGCCTACCGCGATCCCTGTCACGCCTATCTCTTTCCCTACCTTCCCTCTCTCTATCGCGGTCATACTCCCTTTCCTCTCTAATGCGATAACGATCACGGTCTCGGTCCCTGTAGTCTCTATCTCTATCTCGGTCCCGGTCCCGGTCCCGGTCCCTGTCCCTGTCCCTGTCCCTATCTCTGTCTCTTTCTCTGTCTCTGCCTCTTCCACGTTCTCTATCATAATCATAATCACGATCATAGTCCCTATCCCTGATAAACAAAACAAAACAAAAAAGTCAATATGTCTCATCATATTCTATAAATAGCAGATTATTAGAATCCCTCATAAAACAAATGGGGATGAAAACAAAACTTCAAAAATGTATGTCCCATCATACTTCTCAACTGCACACTGCCAGTGCAGAGAAACCTGGCAGGAACATCATATTTCACTTTTGGAAGCTGCACTGAACCCATGCATGGCAACAAATACTATGCATGATTTTCAACATTTTTATTTAGTTCTTCGTTTTAGCAATGTGTGGTTATTGTGTGTGATTAGTGTGTCATTAAAAGAAGGAACAGCTTCCGTATGCCAACAGATGAAACATCAAAGTAAATCATGATGCAATCGACTATGTTAAAATGATTGCAAATCAGCACAAAATCTGCAATATAACAAGGGAATGAAGGATAAATGAAGTCCATTAACACAGAAGTATTGAAAAATATGTAAGCACCTAAAGAACCAACACTTTCCTCTCAAGCACAGAAGGTAAGATAAATAACATGAAAACTGATTCAAGTTTGTAGTTTGTACGTAACATTTGACTGACTGGACATAAAATATGAAAGTGGGAATCTGATCATAGGTAACTTCAATAAGGCATACCTACAATAGGAACCTCGTTATATATAATATAGACAGCAGTAAAACCAAATAAAAGCCAAGACTGTCTAGAGACACAAGAACAGGAAAAAAAAAAAACAAAAAAAAGGCTCATTAATGTTTCAAGCACAAACCTGTGTCTGTGACTATCACGTCTCCTGTCCCTATCTCTCACAGGACTTCTACCGCGATAATCCTATTGACAAATGACAGAAGAAACCCATTAAGATGGGACAACAAAGTAATGGCAGCAGGAGCTCAGAAGAGCAACAGAGATTCAATCAAACCTTTTCATGTTCATCAACATCTACATCCATCTCATCCTCTTCTTTTTCTTCTTCCTCCTCAAAATCATCTTCTAGGGCACTTCTTCGAGGTTCCAAAGCACCAATGTTCTCAAGATTCCATCTGGTTTTCAGGAACTAAAGTTTTAGGCAATATCCTCTACAAACTAGAAGACATCTGATAAACATGAAAACATCACCAAACAAGAAGTACAGGATGCTCAAACAGAGAAAATAGAGTGTTTGAAATTCTTAACATCAAACAGGAACACAAAAAAGTATACATAAAAAGTCATTAGCGATGAGTATATGTTGTGTCCATTCACAATGGGGTTATAGCTGTTTCGTTTCATATTATAATAGACTTTAGAATAATGACTCATTAATTATATGCACTTTTTGTTTATATAAAACTACAAGTACGTAGCTATCACGAGTCTTTCGAAATCAACCACTATTATCAAAAGGATATGTTTGCGTAGATTTAACCTCGTGAAACTCCACTATAGTCATTCATTAACATTTGGGTAACATATTGTAGTTATACTGGTAAGTAAATGCAAAATTTCAACATATTGATTTTGGTTAAAGGCATCCCCCTTTTTTCAAGGTAATAATTTCATATGATGGGCATGAGGATAGCAATGAGAGATTAAGAATGACAATAACCGATTT
Source organism: Amaranthus cruentus (assembly GCA_019425755.1). Lineage (NCBI taxonomy): Eukaryota > Viridiplantae > Streptophyta > Magnoliopsida > Caryophyllales > Amaranthaceae > Amaranthus > Amaranthus cruentus. The sequence goes on along the minus strand of CM033454.1, from coordinate 7,196,714 downwards.
GCCTCCATCGTGCAAGAAAAATATAAGGCATTGGCAATTTTGCACACTCCTTATTGCTATCCAAGTCAGAACTCAAAAGCACTACACAAAATCAGACTATAAAAACAAAGACAAAGAAAGACAACTTCTACAGCAACAACGACAAGGTTAGCTGGTGTTTGACAACGAAAAGTTCTATCACAAACCAAAAATAGCGAGGCAAAGGAATAGAAAATCCACAAACACACTGCTGCAAAAAATACATATTTAAATAATAAAGTAAATAAAATTCACCTTTTCTTAATGCGAGGCAAAGCAATGTCACATGAATAGTCCTTCGTGAGAAGTTCATCAATGAACTCGTCCACGTGAGTCAACAAAAACTCTGTTTAATAACATACAAATCAAAAATCCCAAACAAAACAACAGTGAAGCAAACTGAAGGAGAAAGTTAATATGTTATGAAATTGACATCTTACGCCCATCCTGCTTCTTGCTCCGCAACTTTCGATAATCATTGTATAGAGGCTCTAGGTACAAGTAGATATCAGAATCGGTTCCAGTAAGACGTAAATAGAAGGCCCCAAGTACCCTCACATATCTGCAGTTAAGATAACCACAATCAAAAAGGAACAAACATCGCATTCAAAATATTTGCACAACCCACCTCGTAATTCAAGACTTACACACAACGACAATAGCAACAATGTCAAACCCTTAAATATGCCATTAAAAAAAGAAAAATAATCTTTAGTTCCAAAAAAAGTTCCACCTTAATCACACGACAACAACAGCAATGACATTGCTAGAACCTGAATCCAAAAGAAGGTGTCCGCTAGAACTTACGAAACTAGAACTTAATCACACGACAATCCTCTTTTTACAATCACTCCTCACTAGTGTTATATGGTTTTTCACACCCACTCAAACTTCATATTAGCTAAAAAATAATTACTTATCTACAATGTTTCATAAATTGGACAAATCAAAGTTATTTACTATTGATAATTGATAATAAGACACATGAACAAAGTTATTTACTATTGATAATTGATAATAAGACACATGAATAGTGAAAAAGCTTCAAAGTGTAGGCAATTGCATTTGGTTTGGTATGGTTTATAAATCATTCGTCTTGCTATGGATTTGCAAATCTATATACACGAATTCATATTTTCTTTATGAATTAGGTATCAAAATCTTACATTGTGAACAAGAATAAAAGGTCAATTATTTACAATGTGATAGAAACTTCTCAAAATTCTAGATAAAACCTAAAAAAAACATATCAAAATAAGAATCGACAATCGAAGCTGTAAGTCAGCACCAAAAAAACCCTAGCTCATAATTTTTAGCAAAAAAAATGAGCACCCAATTCAAAGCAAGAAGTAAATAAAAAATGCAACATAAATATTATAAAAAGAAGGTTAATGAAACTAACTTATAATCTTCATTTTTTATGAATTCGACGACAATCTCCTTCTCAGGTTGAATTTGGAGCATCTTCATGACAAGACACAAGAAAGGGGTAGGTTTACGATTACCACCGAAAGTGCCGCCGACATGGTCGAGCTCCATAGCTTTGTCGACGAGAGTTTCGGCAGTAAGACCAAAGCATTGTTCTTTCCAGTAAGTATTCTGGTAGATCTTGGATCGAACTATCTTTTCGATTAAATTCTGTGGATTTGTACCTCTTATGTTCTTTGCTGTTGGGTCTGTACGATTCGCCATTGTTGTATATCGATAAAATGGTTGATCAATTTGATAAACCCTAACCCTAATTTTTATTTTTGACTCGCAGATGAGCTAGTGCCTGCCTGCCTGGTTTGTTTTCTTTTTTCGGTTTCTCATTTGATATACTTCCTCCGTTCCATAATGCTTGCTACATTTCACTTTATTACGCAATTCAATGCACAATTTTGATCATTAATATCTTAAACTATACTAATCTAAAAATTATAAAATTTATTATTATGAAAGTATGCGATTAGACGATTCAAACAAGATCCCACTTGACTATATTTTTACTTACACATTAGTCGCAATATATAAAATAAGCTTGAACGATGAATAGTGCACAAAATCGAAATGTAGCGAGTATTTCGGAACGGAGGAAGTACATTCTTGTAAGAGATGGTCTCGGTCTCGTTGTGAGATTATTTTCTATTGGCTGGCTTATTATATATTCCTATTTTTAAAAATATTGTACTAGTAAGTAAGTATTAAGAATAATGTAAGTAGATATTTCAGATATTAAAACTAAAAATTAAGGATATGGGAATTGGTAAGTAACCATTAAGGATAATATAAATAGACATTAATAATACAGTAAGTAAACAATAATCTTTAATGGGTCGAATTTGAGATATGAGACGATCTCTCTAAAGACTAGTTGTCTTATTATTAGAGTTGTTCATGGGCAGGTTACCCGATAGGCTCGACCATTCGGCTCAAAAAACGGATGGGTCTAGACAATGCTTTTCAAAAAATTTAAAATTGGACGGGTAATACTCGCCCGCCACAATAAATGGACAGGTAGCGACACCAAAAAAATATTCGCGGGTATACCCGCCTGTCCGCTTAATTTAATATATTAATTATTAAATGATTATTTCTATTAATTATAAACTAGTACTACTACAACAACCATATATTTATATATCTAATTACTTTTATATATTTTTATATCTTATAGTTACTTTAATAATTTTTTGAAACTTATGATGATTCCTAGAGGTATATATATGGACTCCGTAGTTCGTAGTAAGATGATGATAAATCGATCATGCAATGCTTTGTCGGATCATCCGACATAATAATATTTATATTCATAGAATTTGAGTATTTTGATATTTTTTATGTATTTTGAATATTTTGAGACTTTTTATGTATTTTGAGTATTTTGGACACTATTATATTTTAATCGTTATTAAAACTTAATTTTCTAATTTGTATTATATTTTTAATTTTATATAAAAAAAAATACCGGCCTACCCGCGGATCTCGCCCGCTTTAAAATTGAGCGGGTAGCGACAAAAAAATATCAGCAGATCTTGGGTAAGACCGTCTTAGAATAAGACGCGGCCCAATATGGAGCCCATCAACTTTTTCCATTTCTCTGAGCATTTTTCAATTTTACTCTTAAAGGTATCAATTTTGACCTTAAAGATATCAATTTCAACGTAAAGTGGTACTTAAATATATCAATTAAAGTAAAAATTTCAATTTGAACCTATAAGTGATCAATTTTAACGTTAAAGTGATCAATTTCTACCTAATATAGTTGACAGTGATAAGTATTGAAATGTATGTTACGTAGTTCATTTATTTTGTTTATAATTGATATAGTTAACATCATAACAAAAACAAGATAAGGTCATAATTGATGCATGTATGGTAATAATTGACAGTGATAAGTAATGAATTGTATGTTGTTATATAGTTTATTTATTTTGTTTATAATTGATATAATTAACATCATAACAAAAACAAGATAAAAGTCATAATTGATGCAAGTTTGGTGATAATTGACAGTGATAAGTAATAAATTGTATGTTGTTAATTTTACTTAAATTGATATGTTTAAGTACTACTTTACCTTGAAATTGATATCTTTAAGGTCAAAATTGATACCTTTAAGGTGCAAATTGAAAAATGCCCAGAAAATGAAAAAAAACCAAAAAAAATCTAGAGCGCGCCTGAGAATGGGTCGGCCCAAATATGATCTTATTCTAAGACGGTCTTACGCAAGTTTTTGTAAAGAAATATGATCGCAAATGCGGGGGACTTTTGAATATTTGGGCCCGCCAGCTACCCCATAAACAGGTCTATGTCTGATATATTGGGGTTTTTTTTTTTTTTTTTGAGAACTGATATATGCGCATTTCAAACAATACTGTTAGAGAAAACAATACTCTCTTTTTTTTTTGGAAATAACAATACTTTCTTAATTCTCTAACATATTGCAAAAGTCTATCTTTATAAGCATATTAAAAAGATAATGGGGTTAAATGTAAGAAAATAAATAAAATAATGGGGTTAAATCAAATGTAAGAAAAAAAATATGTGAATAAGAATTTTTTTTTAAAAAAGTGATGGGACAATTATATAAATTAAAAACATATAATTTTGTACGATATGGTCTCACTATGAGATGCACAAATTGAAATGAATAAGCAAAAAAATTAAAAATTAAAAAAATAGAAACATTTTGAAACTTTTCCCAAGATAAACAGTTTTACTCTTGAGTTAAGGTTTGGTACCTGTTCGCTGTTAATAACAGCGAACAAGGGCAAATGGTTCAAAAAAGACAAAGGGGTAACAGCGAACAACCACTTGAGTCAAAAAATAGTGTTGATGTTTGTTCGCTGTTAATAACAGCGAACTGACTCTTTGACTATTTTTGACTTTAAGTCCATATTCACTGTGAACATCGAACATTTCCAAACCTAAGGTCAAGAACAAAACTGCTTATCTTGGGAAAAAGTTTCAAAATGTTTCTATTTTTTGAATTTTTTTATTTTATTTGCTTATTCATTTCAATTTTTCCATCAGACATGGATTAACTCGTCCAATAAATACAAATTAGGATATAAACATTTTGTTTAAAGGTTATCTCACTAAGAGACGATCTCTCACAAGACCAGTTCAAATCACAAAATATAGTGAAGTTAAGGAAGCATATTAAATTGAAAAATGTTACAATTTCTCGTGTACAGAGCGAGTATTTTGGAGTTTGATGGCATTTTAGATAATATTAATTCCCGTTTTATTTTGTTTGATGGAGTAATTTGTAGTTGTTTGATGGCATTTTAGATAATACTCCCTCCTATGCAGAAAGAATGTCCCATTTGACTTTTCACGGATTTTAAGAAAAGTCAAATGGGACTTTTGGGGTAGGAGAGAGAGTGTTATTAGTGGTTTTTAATTGTAGAGATTAATAATTAATGATTCCCACAATTTTTGTGGGTTTTTAATGAAAACTTTAAACTGAAAATTTTTGGGTCCCAAAAGTCGGAATATTTTTCATTACAACCCCGATTTTACATAGTCTCGTCACTAACATACGGAAATTACATAAAAATTCAGTCTTAAATTACAACAATTGTCCTAAAATACATAATTTTGAGCCGAGTACAAAATAAAATTACATAAGTTACGGTATCTCGCCGAGCCTTCTCAATTCTTCGACGGCCGTGACGTAATTGCAGTCGTTACTGATCATGTGGGTGCGGATTTTCTTGCGATCATTGACTTCAGTTTATAAATTACCAAAAATAATGCATCGTTATTTTTACAAATAGCCGCCAATTGCAAACAACCAATTTGTCATAAAAAATTTTCATCAAACAACCCTCTAATTTTAAAAAATCCCAAAAAATCAAATGTCCCAAAAAATAGGAGAAAGTCAGCAGGTTCATGATGATCAAACAAACAGGCGGGTAAAATTAAAATGCCCCAAAAAATTCAGATTAACACCCAGCAAAAAACAAAGCGCCAACTTAAAAAAAATTTAGGCGCCACAAAGAACATAACTCAAGAACAACTTCAAGTATAAATACACAGCCAACAAAACAGCAACATTAAATACACATTCAATATGGCAAGCTTTAAATGTCTAACTAACGAACAAAGATTGTTAATAATGCAAAAACTACTAGCTTCATTAAATGCAAAGGGTAAACCAAAGCTCGGGACCATCAATGAATTAGCCATTGAATTTGAAGTGTGTAGGAAGACAGTAACAAGACTTTGGAAAGAAGTCAAAAGCCAAATAGATAATCAGTCCACAGTGATCAACATCAGCAGCAAAAAAATTTTATGTGGAGCTTCAAATAAAATCACATTTGATGACAGCAAGTTCAAGTCAATCAAGTATGAACTTAAAGGCACACAATATTCAGTGGCAAAACAAATGGGTGTCTCCCAATCCACTGTTAGTCGATGGAAGAAGGACAAGGTCATCAAGAAGCATACAAATGCAATAAAGCCGGCTTTGACAGACAACAATAAGCTACACAGGTTAACTTTTGCTCTATCCAAAATTGCATTTGATGATAGCATTGATACATTCACATTTAAGCCACAAACAAACATAGTTCACATAGATGAGAAACATTTTTATCTCACACGAGAGACACAAACCTATTATTTGGCTCCGGATGAAATTGAACCCCATAGAGAATGTCAATCTAAAAGGTTCATACCTAAAATTATGTTTATGTGTGCTGTTGCTAAACCCATATTCTCAAGTGATGGTCAATGCACATTTGATGGTAAGATTGGCATTTGGCCGTTTATTACACAAGAGCCGGCTAAGAGAAGCTCAAAAAATAGGAAGAGAGGTGAATTAGAAACTAAACCAATTCAATCCATCACCAAAGAACACATTAGGCATATGTTAATCACAAATGTTCTACCAACTATGAGAGCTAAGTGGCCACCCAATGTATCTAAGCACATTTATGTGCAACAAGACAATGCGAAGCCACATATAGCACCAAACGACACAGAATTTTTACAAGAAGCAATGAAAGATGGGTTCTACATTCAGCTTGTTCAACAACCACCTAACTCCCCTGATATGAATGTATTGGACTTAGGGTTTTTTAGGTCGATTCAAGCACTACAATATCAGAAAGCAGCATATAATGTAAGGGGATTACTTTCAGCTGTTAATAGTGCATTTGACAACCTAAGTCCCCAGTGTCTAAGGTTTGTTTTCATAACCTTACAAGCTTGTATGATTGAGGTAATGAAAAAACAAGGCGGTTTTGATTACCACATTCCACATATGAACAAGTCAAAGGCAGCAAGAGAGGGGACATTGCAAGACTATTTGAGTGTTGACAAACAATTGGTGCTTGATACACTTCAATTCATATTTTCAAGAATAAACACAGACACAATGAATCAGCTTGTGGAGATGATTGGGTATGCAGGGGACATTCATCAGGGGACTATGATTGCATCAACATCAGCTAACCAACAGCAATAAATGATGAAGAAGTAAGTGGGCTATAAACAGATAAATCAGAATTTTTGGGACCAAAAACCAAAACCAGCAAGCAACCATGAAACCAGCAGCAAACAAAACCAGCACCAATATTATCAACATCAGCTAACCAAGAAACCAGCAGCAAACGAAAAAACAGCAAGCAAAACCAGCACCAAACATGAAACCAGCAGCAAACATGAAACAGCAAAACTCCAGCACTGTAAAAAATTTTAGGACACACTTTTGGGATCTTAAAATGTGGGTGTTTCAGAAGTAAACAACTATGTAAAAAATTTTGTGTTGTTTAAAATGAAACACTTGTATATTTACACAGAGATATGAAATTGGTTGGTTGTTTGCCTTATTCTCAGGTAGTTATTGTTTTTTACAATCATAGAATGATAAAATCGAACCAATCTTTGCACTTTAAAGTCAAAAATTATTCCAAACCCCAAATAGATTCGATTTTAGGTGGCTAAATAATGCTCTCACTAAAAGTTCATAGAGCAAGTATTAAAAATGCATAAAAAACGACTCAAACAACCATCATCATCAGTCAAAAAACCACATGCACCCACAAGAACAGAAACTCACTTGAGAAAGGACCAAGCTTATCAAGCCATTGTTCATCTTCACAATCCGAATTAGAAAAAACAGCATCAACAGATGTATATTCATGGTTCTCCCAATCATAAGGGTCAGGAGTGTAGATTGGCTCACCTTCAGAGTGAAGCTCCCTTCCCCATTTAGGATCAGTCTCAATAGAGGTTGAATCTTCATAGTAGTCGAAATTTAAGGACTCAGATCTAGGGTTTCCATCATTAAAACCCAAATTCGAAGAACATGGCGATTTATAAGGGGATTTGTAAGGGGATTTACAAATACCCAGATTCGAAGAAGAAGGAGACTTAGGGTTTTTCAGAGGTGACTTCAATGGCGAATTAGGGTTTTTCAGGGGTGTCTTTAATGGCGAGTTAGGGTTCTTCATGGGTGAGTTAGGGTTCTTCATTGTGGGTGACAAGGGTTAAAGAAGTGTCGAGAAGGAGGGAGGAAAGAAGAAGATGAACAGTCGACAAGGAGGAAGGAAGGATTGAAGAAGATGAACAGTGGAGAGGTTGAAGGCAGAATGAAAATGTCGAGTTAGGGTTAGAGGGAGGTAGGGGTTTAATGGGGTGGGTAGATTTTAATAGGAATTGGGTTAAGTTTTAGGTAGATTAATTAAGTTAGATTAATTTTATGGGGGAAAATTAGTAAGGATAATTTAGGTTAAAATTGTAAATAAGAAGAAGTTATAAGGGTATAAGGGTAAAAATTGCATGCCAAAAAAGGAAATGGGACAATCTTGGTGACTTGACCCAAAATGGAAATGGGACAATCTTGGTGAATAGGAGGGAGTATTATTCTCTCGTGGACACAGTAAGTAATTTGGAGTAATAATAAATCGGGTAGTCTCTTGAGAGACTGTCTTTTTGAGAGACGTTTCTCAGGCCCAATCCATCAAAGCTTACTTTCTACTCTTGCTTCACATTTTTTTATGGGTCAACCTAATCAGAGTTGGTCTTTCAAGAAGACCGTCTCTCACAAAAATTTGTGATAATAAATATGAATAAATGGTGAAAACAAAATATACGTAGATAATATTCGAAATATTTTTTTTAGATTAGTATTAGACATAATCAAACATAGGAGTAGTATAAAATTTAGAAAAACTTACCTAAAATAATTCAATCTATTTATGATTTTCATACAATAATCTCACCTATTGATTAACCATGAAATATCTTAACTTTGAGGGATATTTTTCTAGGGTAAACCCGGTGACCGAATGACTTGCTATAGCAAGTTTTATTTTTTTTATAAAAAAGATAAATTAAAATAAAATATCGATAAAATGTTCAAAAAATATATATAATTTTTTATTATTTAGAATTTTCATGGAAAATTTCAAAATTTCACTAATTTTAAATTAATTTTCAATTTACTTTTTTGTTGAATTACCTAATATAGCATGTCATCGGGTTACCTAAGTCTACTCTAGGCAAATACCCCTTAAAGTTGGAATTATTCATGGTTTATAATAGTGAGATTATTGTAGGAAAATCGTAAATAGATTGGATTATTATAGGTAAATTAAACTCAAACATGCTCTCTAATTGTGGTGTCTGCCTCATCGACATGGTTAAAATTGATCCGAAAGCTCGTACATTAAAAGTCAATAGTAACAATCAAGGTTGTCAGGATCGGGATTCTACGCAGGATCGAAATCATCAGGTGGGATCGGATCGTTGGATCGGATCGTAGGATCGGTCGATTCTACAAATTTGTAGAAATAACAAGCTGTATCATGACCATGATTATTGTTTAATGATTTTCAATATAAAAAAGCACTAAAAACACATCTTTCTAAATAATTTCCTTAGATTAAAGATACTAGCTTGTTCATCAGCTTAATCGATTAATCGTACTTATCAAAATACAAGTTCCAAAATAATCAACATACATATTAAGTATATCTAAAGCTACATCATCATCACTCATCATAACTAAAGCTTTCATCATCACCCGTTCCTCCTGTGGTAGTTACAAGCACACCATTTAACTTGCATTTCTTCACAAATATTGTATCAATTATCAAAAAATTCTTATTAAACATATATAATTTAATCTCATTAAACATATATAATTTAAGTACACAGCAAAGTTATATAATCTGTGAGGTCTGTGAGCAAATTCGTGTTTGGTCTGTGAGCAAATTCTTGTTCATACACAGCAAATTCGTATTGTACTTATTAAACATATAATTGTACTTATTAAACATCAAAAAATTCTTATTAAACAAATATTGTACTTATTAAACATATAATTTAAGTACACAGCAAAGTGATTATATGAAATTATGAACAAGAAAATTAGGGTTTGGTCTGTGAGCAAATTCGTGAGGTACATAGCAAATTCGTGAGGTACACAAAAGTGAGCAAACATTTTATTGATTATTTGAGTGAGAACAAATCAAGCAAATCACAGCAAATTATATGAACAAGAAAATTCAACATTTGAGTGAGAACAATTTCAGAATATCGAACCTCAGATGCAGGCTAATCCGCGAATGGCAATGGAGGAGCAAGGCTGAAGATGGCGATGGAGGAGGTGGCGAGGTAGCAGAGGAGTCCACTCCAGCAGTGCAGATGGTCTGTGAGCAGTCTTAGAGTTTGGTTGTGAGAGAAAGTTGGGAAAATGTGAGAAGGCAGCCGTAAATTAGGGTTTTTTGGGGGGGTTTTATATGAGCAGCAGGTTAGAAGGTTAACTGTCGGGATCGGTAGGATCGTACAATACTCGCGATCCTGCTCGATTCCAGCCGATCCCAACAATCCTGCTGCGACTCCACTTGATTTCGACTCTGTGTACGATCCTACGCGTGGGCTTCGATCTGGGTCGTAGGATCGTACGATCCTACGATCCTACGATCCGGGTCGCGATTCTGATAACACTGGTAACAATATCAATAGAACTACAACATCATTCTCTCTCGTCCTTCTCCGTAGCTTGAATTTCATTAATCAAACTATAAATTGGATATCACTCCAAGTAGCTTTTGTGAAGAGAAATGAAAAGGAACACCATCCACTACTACCAGTAATTTACTCTTAAAACACATTATCTAGCTAAACTGAGCAATTTGCTCAAATCATCTGAAAATGTTATGCAATGATTCTACTGATACATTGATTAGGATAAAACAACTAATATACATCATCTATTCTACATACAACATATTTGAGCACAATTTCAATGTGATATGAGACACATAGAAGACCATACCAATCTAACCAATGCTATGTGGGTCCTTTCTGAAACATTATCTGAAGATTACAGTCCTATAGTCTACACACTAAACCGACATCGGGATACACAAAAGAAAGAATTTCAATAAATGTACATCCATGATTGTTGGAGAGTATTATCTTTGTATCTGATCAGGTGTGTGGCTGCTTGTGGCAGACGATGAAGCCGTTCTACCATTCAGCATTCCGTTATCAACAGGTGGACTCACCCCCCATTTGCCTTCCGACTCTGTTGGTTCCACCACTTTAATGGCTCCATCACTCAACCCAACAGCAAACTGAAAGGGTTCTTGCGGGTGGGTAGCTATTACTAGCGGGTGTGTGATCGGGCTCCTGTGACAAGCAAAAGGAAGAGAGATGAGATACGGAGAACCTAAGTATTTTAGCTTCATAATTTATGGTCGGGACTTCAATAGAATGAAAACAGCATTCCATCAGTCAAAATGCTATTCATTATACTAGTCTATAAGGCATATTTATCCGCAATGTGCATTTTGCTAAGCAAGCATTTTTTGATTGTTAGCCACTAGTGAAGTTTACAAATGCAATACAAGAAATTTACAAAAGCCTAGGCAGGACTCAGAAGGCACTTTAGCGGCATTAGGGTAAAGTAATAAAGTCATGATTCGTGAAGATAATCACATATAAAGAAATCACATGTTGTTCACAAGGACACCTGAGTCATTGCATGTCAATGCAATGACACAGAATAGCCGATATCATAGATTGAGAAATGATTGAGCTCACCCATTCAATTGAGCCTGAGAGAGGTAAGCTGAGGGGGCAATGCGGCATCTAAGTTTCAAAGTGTCGGCATCAAAAACTCCAATGTTTCCATCACAAAAAGAAGCATATATAATCAAACTGTTACATGAATACGATGCATATGATATTGGTGCAGACAGAACATCCTGAGGAACCCACTGCGATTTAAAAAGACAGAAAGTAAATTAAAACTGACAGTCAAAAACAACCTTCGTTAAAATAAACAAAAGCACATGTTATACCTGTCTAATGCATTCCATTTTAGAGGCATCATATATTGCTAGCTGGGTTTCATGGCACACCAATAAACGGGTTTGATCAGAGTGAAATTGTACACGGGTATCACCTAAGGCTGCCTTCCCGGCCGGAAGTTGTATTGAGACAGATTTTCTCTTCTCCCATGTATCAATGCTCCAAACACACAGCTGTAGAAGCATATTCTCCGTAAGAAAAAGTGATACTTCAACGATATAAAGCAGAAACCAACAAGTCCAGGATCAAATTCTCAGCATCAACACAACCCTCTTTTACAAGGCTAACTGCCTCAGTGCCTCAGTTATGCTTCAATGAATAAAAAGAAGCAAGATTTCCCATTAGCAGCACTTCTTATACGCTTCTGTATAAGAACTCAATGGATAGACAACAATTTCCAGATTAGGACACCGGGAAATGTTCCCAAACTGCCTTCTGCAGAATATAAATCAGACTTTATATTCTTCTGACTAAAGAATCAGGGATAGAAAACAAATTTGAGTTGGGATAAGTAAAGGAACTAGAACCTTCGACAATCCCATTTATCCACGTTACATCTCACAGATGTTGACCTAGCTACTTTTATTACACATTAAGATTTACAATATCCATCACAAAGACTAGCATGAAAATATTTCTCAATCTTCCCAACAACAGGGCATGTAAGCTTACCTGAGCATCAGCTCCTGATGATACTAGGATACCAAGATTTGTTGAAAATGCTAAACCACTTATGCGCTTCACATGACCTTTCAATTTTGATTTCACCTGCAGGGAAGATTTTAGGGAGAAAATGAGGGATAATACGGGATGGGAGTATGAACTGCAAAAAGTCTTGCATTGGAAGTACTTACCTCATCCACTCTAACATTGTAAATGTGAATTGTTGAGTCCTCCATTCCAATAGCTATAATGTTGTTGTCTTGGGGATGGAATGCCAAGAATGTGGAGGCAGGAGGAGGAGACATGAATGTTGTCATTACCTAAAAATGCAAAATGGTTTAATTCTATATGATCAAGCAGAAAAATTTTATTGAAAAAAATAACTGAAAACACTTAAAAAAATGAAATATACATACTTTATATGTCATCATGTTGAACAATGACACCTTTCCACCAGCAGCAGACATTACATAAGAGTCATTTTTTGAAAGTGCTATACAAGGTACGGCTTCGTCAAGATTGACACCTGCGATATCATTGGTCATAAGAAGACCACTGCTTGGTTGCCATTGCTGCGGAACTACACTGGCAGTGGCCTTTTAAAAAAAACAATTTAGCAACATGTCATCTGATAATCAAAACTTCAAAAGTTTTTTAAAAACAACAAATACTGCCACCATTACCTTTCCATTTGGATTTTGCTCATTTCGACTCCACTTCCACAACTTCTGAATACCATTTGAACCAAGACCCAAGACCCCAACACCATTGTTGGTGTAAAGAAGTCGGGCAACCTGGATGCATTCAACAGTCAGACAACTAGTTGAAATTCTGTAAGATAGTGTATGGTTTGAAGGGTAGGGCAAACCAACCAACCTTGCTGAAACTGTCCATACTTTCTGGTAAAGTCATTAGCCTACATTGCACAGGCTCAACAATCTCTGCCAACTGCCAAGGTTTGATTTTAGTATCAGTTGCCTCTTCTGCCATCCTAGGCTTTTCCAAGTTTCCATTCTGGAAAAAACACTAATCAACAAAGTGATACATAGAAATCGTATAGAAGGTAGGGAGGAGCTTCTTGTGCAAGTATATTTTTACAATTAATTTGTCTACATTCAAGAACACAAATATGATCAATGTCACATCAAAACCCTGACCCCTGTTTGACAAAGGCATGCAACATGACAAAAAGTGCATAAAATGGAGGTATTAGCATATTTCGGAATCCAAAGGGTAATCAGCATGATATTTTATTCACTTCAAACTCCTTCACATTATCTGATATTAGTAACTACGATGAACCCAAACAAGCACATCGATATTCAGTTGTTTCTCCTCTGGGAAAGTTTAACGGAAACAGCCTCAAAACACTTCAAATAGGTTAAAAATATGGCAATAAGACAGTTTCATTGGTTTAAATAATACAGGTCATCGAAAGTCACCTTAATAGCTGCAGCTTCGATAGGTGTTTTCAGTGCTTCAAATGGAGGGTCTTCCACAGTCCTCAGTGACCGGAGCCCGGATGCAGTTGCAAGTATTTTGATTCCATTATCTACAGTTGAAACAGCAAGAAGGTTCCCTTCCTTGTTGAATCTCAACCGTGGAAGACTCTGAAAAACATTTCACAACATGATGTAAGCAACAAGCCCTAGTTATTTTAAACTTTGTAATTGGTAAATAGAGTGACGGGGGGTGATTTCCCATGTTACTATGAGACAACTCTAAATACACTAACCGGAAGCCCTCCCTCTGCGTCTGTTTGAGTGAGCATAGTAACATTATCCATGTCCCAAAACTTTATGTGATGATCTTCCCCAGCAGCTAGAAAATGGTTTTGTGTTGTGTCAAATTGCACAACACCATGGGACTTCCTCCTAAATCCAACATATGTCCTTTTTATTGCCCCTTCACTCTCATTCCACTCAACCAAGAAAGAATCTCCCTCTTTACTTGTTCCACATGAAAATAATCTGCAATACAAAAGGCCAAATTAACTTGGAAACTCTGTGCAATTTTCACAATAAGTCTTGAATCTCAAGCATAAGAGTTCCTACCTACTACCATCAGCACTATAAAGCATTGTTGTACACCACTGTCCTGGAGCATCATAGTCAACTTTAGAGCCCGAATTATCATACAGCCAAGCCTTAATCTTTCCATCAGATGCAGTTGAAAAAATGAACTGAGAAGAAAACAAGCAAATAATCATGTTACAGAAAGTAAAATAGAACTTATCAACACAATTAATCAGCAATCACATCAGTTCCTAAATTCTAGAAAAAATAGTAGAAGTACACTATAATCCAAACGAGTAACTGATGTTTTGATCAGCATGTCTACTCAGACAGCATATCACTAATTAGGGAAATTGGCTAGATACCTGAATATTTTCCTTATGATGAGGGCATATAGAGTATACAGGTGCTTCATGTCCTTCAAGATTAAATAACTTTCTTCCTGATAAGTCCCATACCTGTTGCATGACAAGCATTAATTGAAGGTGCAGAACTCACAGACACAATCATCAGAAAGCCAATTCTTTCATTAGAGAAACATATTTGGTTCTTACCTTAATCAGCTTGTCATCTCCACAAGTTAAAACACAAAGTTGTTTGTTTGGATAAGCAAACGCGAGATCATTCACCCCGCCTATATGGGCATCAATCTGGAGGTAGAAGGAAAGTTTGATCAGGTACAAACTCCAGCATTTTGCTAAAACAAACAGAATAATACTCACTCACCTCCAAATGTTGTCGAAGGTCATTGGCTCCAGAATAAGCATACAAATGGATCAAGTGCTTACTGAATGCAGCTCCTGCACCAGACAATAACATACATCTTTGATACAGTCTAAAAACAATAACAAAACAACGATGGAATAAACTTACGGACGTACCCACGTAATTTCCATCTGGACTCCATGCTACACGACTAACCGACACGTCTTTGCCAAAGGTGGCCTGTAAAAAAAACTCATTTGTTAGACTCCACAACTGTGCTTGTTCAACTACAGTAGCACACGATCATGATTCATGAGACGACTCAACATTAAGATGACCTGCATACACATTCCTCCTTCCCCCAATTACTAGTGCCAACTCAAGAAAAAAATTAACCAAAAGCTCAGTGTTCACAAAAAGTGGGCATACATATGAAAAACAATTCTCAAGGTAGAACCAACATGAAAAGGAAAAACAATGCACATATTGATAAGCGGATACTGAACTAGATAAATTACTACAAGTTGATATATAAACCTGGAATTGTATAGAACATGACAACATGTCCCAAACTTTGAATGGCTTTGAGAGCAACCTCTCGCGTGATGCAACCGCCCAAAGCGTAATCTCCCCGATAGATGAACCAACTAGTTCAAACAACCAAGCTCACATAAGACGTCTGATAAAGTAAACGTGTACATTTACAGTTAGAACTTAGAACTATTATATAGCCGTCATACCAAGCAGCAATGTCAGATGAGAGGGATGAAAATCCATGCTTGTGACGACAGAGCCTTGGTGCAGAGTGAATGCCACGTTTCTTGGGAGGTCATCCAACGACCAAGAAGGTTGCTGGCGGGGTGTTGGATAAGTAACCTAAAAGTAAAGCCATTAGTAAAATACAGTAAGAAATGTACGGACACTAATATAGCCAAAATCTGAACCATGAACAACAAAAACATATGCCCTTGCAGTTACCTCCTCAACAGATTGTGCTGGACGAAGCCGTTTCATCAACTGTTCATGATCAGGATTCTGATAATCAACCATTCCTAATGTTGCAGGTGGTGTTCTAGGCCTTTTAAGCATCGGGGCTACAGTAAAGAAAGAGAACATCACAGAAGAGGGAGAGTCAACGCAACAATAGTAAAAGGACTTACCCCAAGAGATAACACTTCACAAACAAGACTACAGAGTGTCTTTCCTAGCAGCTATGAACTATTTCTATGCATACTGAATGATAAAGATTAAGAATGAAGACACTGAAGATATCGGACAATACTTGCCATTTGAAAGATAAAGAGTCAGAAATTTCCCCCTAACATCACCACCAAAATACAACAGTACTAGCTCGGAAAAACCCTTAAGCAGATCTTCTCTGCTTCTGATAGAATAGAAGAACTCTAAAATTGTTGTATTGAACAAAAATTCAAGAAGTGGGACACCTCTCAAACATTTTCCCAGTCTCCATTACAAATCCAAATTCAATGTAAAGACAGGTAAATGCCAACCTTGATTTGGGGGAACAGGAATGGACGATGCAGTCACAACTGCTGCTTGGACAGAAGAAGAAGCAGCAGCATTAGCCATCCAACCAGCCAAAGCATTAGCACTAGCAGCTGCTGCTGCTGTAGGTGGAAACGGCTGGAAAGAGTAATTATAAACAATATGATCAGTGAAATCATAAACATTTTGGCCATGTTTAACATATTCTGAGAAAATAAATAAAGCAAACGATAGTGGTAACATACTCCATGAGCTCCTAGCTGTGTGTAAGCAGCAGGCTTTGCAACAGCAGCCACAGGAAGAGTTACAGGTGCAGGAGCAACAGCACCATTTGGAGGAGTGCATGTGTGATCCGTAAACAATGTCCTAATATCAGGATTTGGCCTAGGATTCTTGCAAAGCTGATGTTGCCAATTCAAACTGCACAAATCAGACACTTAGCTAATCAGTCATCAAATACAAAACTCTTTTACAGTACTAATCCAGACATGCATGAAAAAGACAAGACTTGCAACTAAAACCATATTACTATGGCCAAACAGATTAATTTGTTCTACAGATGATACGCTTAGGTAGAACACCAAAGGAAAAAAAGAAATTCTTTTAAATTTTTTATTTAACAGCAAACTCTGAATTAAAAATACACTACATATTATATGAAATATAATGTTCAATTAGCAATCATCAAGCGCTACAGCTAAAAATAATCCTAATTTAATGAATTTCTAACCCTTAGTTGAAATGTTCAAACTAAAACAATTCAGCAATTGCATCAGCTAAAAGGTCACTAATTGACTCAAACATCTTATCCACGAAGTCAAAATCAGTTTATTCTAAGTAACAAGTAAAAGGCAGCCAAATCCAGGAAAATGAGGCACCATAACCATTGTCATTTGTTCAAAAACACCAACTATTTGGAAAATTAATCAGACGTGTCTATGGTCTTCATACTTCATTGCCCTCATCTTTCCTTGCATTTTTCCCCTGTGCCTTCATTACTGTGCAGCAACAAAAACAGAACTCGTTCTCTTAACTAATTAATTTAGAAAAGAAAATAACATGTATCAAATCATCACCTAACATCCACCTTCTTCGAAAATGTTAAGAGGTTGAGACCTATAGAAATTCTCAAGTGGAAAGCCAAATCAAAAATTTAAAATTGAAATGACGTAATCATAATAAACCCAAAACCACTCAATTACAAACAATCTCCTACAAGAAGATTGCCTAGTATTTTACCTTTGATTGATTAATGTACGCAGTCTTGAGGACCTCAAAGTCGGGAACACCAACTTGTCACGGAAAAGTGGATTTGCTTCTATCAGTTTTTTAAGTTCTATTAACATTATGTTACGAGCTGTTTTGGTGTCACCATACTTGGAAAGCTGCTCATTTTCCCTGAAGCACCCAAAAAAAGCCACCATTGCCAAACGTTATCCAATCAATCAAGAAGAATTCATAAAAGATCAAGCACAACATTGAGGCAGCTCAAGGAAAAACAATATAAGAAAACTGAAAACATTTGTATTTGCTTAAAATATGAAGTATAAAATAACTCAAAGCATGCAATGTTGTACAAACAATTTACATATCCAGAGAAAACAAATTGTGTCCTTAGCATACCATACAACTATATCAACACCACTTACTCTATTGTAGCTAAGAAACTCTTAGGTACACTGAGATTTTTTGTGCCTAAGTGATGCAGCAATTCCAACAAGAAAAAGGATGTAACCTTTTAGGGTATCCTTGTAACAATGCCACATCATCAAGGAGCACTACTAAGTCTTAGGTCCGCCTAATAAGTCCCACATAAATATTGGCAAAGGGCGTGGATAGGGGAGCCTTACATCCAGCTCTAAACACATTGTCTATTGCTTAGAAACTCTCAATCATCTAGGAGCCTAAAAGGGAATGTTTACAAATTCATTTGTTATTTGCAGTTTTGCACAGAAGTTACAAATACTTCAATCACACATGATTTAAATCCATCATCATTTATCTTTTTATCCTATCACCTAATTTACTAAACTCCATGCAAACTAAGTATCAAATTAGGTTACAATGTTCCACCATATGAAGCAGTGAACAATGAACAATGCATAAGCTCGGTTAAAACATACCTGAAATTAGTAAGAGTTAAAAGCTGTGTGATTTCCTTATAGAGCTCTTCATTGAAAGTCGAAAATACTTTCAAGTCACCAACAAGAATCTCAACTGCCTTAGATTTATCTTGCCTAAAAAATCAAGAACCAAAAAGAACAACAAATTCAACTGCAATTCCGACAATAAAAATGCGACTGTTTATACTCGACAATACAAAATCATACCGGTCAAGCGCTTCAAGATACTTTTGCTTCCTAATTTCAAAGAATATCTTCATAGAGTATCGGTTATCATCCACTTTGGTAAACCCTGATAAATATTTCTCAACCTCTTCCCATTCCCCTGCTTGTACCTTCTCCTCAAAGTACTTCATGTTGAAAAAAAAACCTGATTCTTGTTCAAGCCTTTCCCAATAACATAAAAACATCAGTAATTAATTAATCAATAGACAAAATCAAAATTACTACATGCACTTCCAATCCTTTCATAACAAGCACAAATCAATTGCCTGATTGCATCCAACACCCTTACTTAAAAGTGCAAACTTTGAATTCTAACGGTTCTGTGATTAAAATAAAACATGAAACTTGTCCAATTGTATATTTGTATCCCAACAAAGAACAAGAACAAGAACAAGAATTATTATTATTATTATTATTATTATTATTATTATTATTATTATTATTATTATTATTATTATAACCAATCATTTCCAATTCAAAATCCTAATAAAAAATCCATACAAAATACACCAATGACTTCACAACTTCCCCCCAAAAAAGAACACAACGTTAAATTCAAGTTAATCTTAGCTGCATCAAATCTGCACCAAAATGCTATACAGCAAGTAAGCAACCAAGAAATGTTATGTATTTTTTATTTTTATTGATTTTTGATTTTGATTAATCTTTTTAATAAATATAAATATAAATATAAATACATATAAATATACAAAATTAAAATTTAGCAATAAAATTCATAGAAGTATAAGAAAAGAGTTTACCCAAAGACTTTTTTTGACCAATTAAAAAAAAACATTTTATTAACAAAAATTGTTATTTTTAATTTAATTAATTGTTTCCTTCTTTCGTGAAAAATCCTTCACGGTTTTGTTTTTAATCAGCGGAGACCGGGAGAGAAAAAATAAAGGTAAATAAAAATTCCTTTTTTCTGAAAACAGAGTATTCAGCAAACGTATACCTGTGAACAGACTCCTTAAATTTCTCTTCTTCGAGGAATTGGAGTATAAGAAACACCAATTCCCTGCTTAAAGACGACATCGTTTCCCCCAAAAAATCCAGAAATTCTAACAACAATTCACACAAATCACCTCAAATTTCCAGATCAAATTCTAGAATCGTCCTCAAAGTTCCCCTCTTTGGATCAGAAACGCGGACAAAAAAACAAACCAAGAGAGAGAAGCGAAACTGAATCTTTCTCTCTTCACACCAAAAATCAAGCACGGAAGAGAGATAAAGTGGGCAGAAATCACTAGCATTTAAAGCAAAAAAAATTCTAGGGTTTTCTTCAATCAATTTATGCTTAAAAATGGTAAGAAATGAAAAGAGGAAAGAGAGTTTCGGCAGGCTCAAACTTTGAGGATTTCTAGGGTTTCAACTTTCAAAGCTTGGTTTTATTCAAACAAAAATAAAACTTTCAAAGCTTGGTAAGAATATATATATATATAAAAAAATAAAATAAAATAAGGTTTTATCTCGTCCCCCTCAATTTGCATTATTTATTTTTACGTAGAGATGAGTAAATAAAAACTAAATTAAAAAATAAAATAAAATAGCAAATACATGGTTAGAATGAAGAAAATAAAAATTATCAATATAATTTTTAAAAAGAAAAAAGCTATTGTAAATTTTAATGTGACAGACTAAAATAAAAAATGGCTAATTGAAAAGGATGGAGCCATTGTGAAATAAAGTGAATAGTAAATTTAATTAAAAAAAGGAAAATTAATTAATATATTTAAAGAGGGAAAGTAAGATAAAAGTGGTGGGTGTTGTGTGTGAGGAGGAGAGAGAAAAAAGCTAGTACAGCTATATTAGGTGTGTTTTTCTTGCAGATTGATAAGTTATTTTGCTTATATGATAAGTTAGTTGTTCCACTTATATGATAAGTTGATAAGCATTGTTAGAAAGTTATGCTTGCGTGTGATGCTAAAAAAAGTATACCGGATTCCAAACCACTAACTTAAATTCAGTTGAATATTCGTACTTGACGTCCAAATTTTGATTCTTTTGTATCGCGGTATTTTGGTTTTCAATTTATCTTGTATATCTGGTACTTTTGTTTGGAGTATTTGTTTTTGGGGAAACTTTATGTGATAAGGAGAAGTTTTTAGTTTTTCACGTGGTAACTAAAACTCTTATAAAAATTATACGGTAATTTTGAGGCATATTAAATTGTTCTATCGTGATCTTTTTTCACATAGAATGTTAGCAAATGTTAATTTTTAAGCTTTAAGGTTGTATGTCTATTTGTGCAATTAACCATTGATAATTCTACCTGGTAAGCACCAGGTTAAGGGAAACGCATACTATAATTATTCTTGTTTTTCATTCTACATGGTAAGCACCAACTGTGGCAAAACTATCTGCCGTAACTATATTGGCTAAAAAACGTTAAGTGACCGTTAAATCTGGAAATTACAATTTTGCCCTCTTCATAGTCTTCATCTCCCTCTTCATAATCTTCATCTTCTCCAATCACAACAATGGCTAACACATGAATTCTTCAATGGCTTCCCACATAATTCTTGATTACCTGAAAATAATTCCGGGTTTTGACCCATGAAAGGTTTAGAACCCGAAACTTGACCCGTTAAATTGTTATAAGACAAATCAATAGTAGCATTTTTTAGAAAATCACCCCCAAAATCTGCCGGAATTGCACCAGAGATTTTGTTATAAGATTCAAGTATCTCAAACTGGGTCTCACACTAAAATCAGAGGGTAAAGAACCATTAAACAAATTAGAAGAAAGATCTAGAACTTCAATAGAAGGAGGAAAACTTGAAGGGATATCCCCAGAAAAATAATTCCCTTAGAGAGATAAAACTGTTAAGTTATGAAATGCTGAAGAAAAATTAACAGGGATGGGCCCACCAAATGCATTATCAGAAAGATTAAGGAAACTTAATGAAGGATGTGAAAGGACAGGAATATCCCCAGAAATTTCATTAGAGGAAACAGAAAGAACTTGAAGATTTGAAGCATTAAAAAGAGAAACTGATAAAGGGTCACTTAAAATGGAGTATTTGAAAGCAAGAAGGGAAATTGAAAATAATCAGTATTCAAATCCAATCCCATAGTTAACGATGAAAATATTGCCCAAATCCGTCCTTAAAGACCATTGCCCTCAAGCTTGACTTCAATGGCAGTAGAAAGAAATGCGTGAAATGAAGAAGAAGAAGGAGCATCCTTTTATTAGAATTAAACAAGGGCAAATGCGTAATTTCACAAGTTAATGTTTCATTAACGTTTTTTGACCAGTATTGTTACTGTAGATGTTTTTGCCATAGTTGAGTGCTATTTGGTAGAATGGCAAACAAGAATAGTTATTGTGGGCGTTTCACTAAACCTGATGCTTACCAGGTAGAATTTCCCTTAACCATTTCAAATGTCATCAGTTTTAACCATTTCTCCTAAAACATAAATACTAACTTTACCATTTTTGGATTTGGGGAAAAAATATAATTGCATGAAAATGGTAGAGTTAGAATTTATGTTTGGGAAAAAAGTTGAAACTAATGGAATTTGAAATTAGAGTTGTTCGAGGACAGGCTACCCGCCACCGCCAGGCTCGAAAAACGGGTGGACATGAAAAACGCTTTTCAAAAAAATTTAAAGTTTGGACGGGTAATACCCGCCCGCCAAGATAAATGGGCGGGTAGCGACGCCAAAAAAATACCTGCGGGTATACCCGCCCGCCCGCTAAGTTTAATATATTAATTACTATATAATTAATCATATTGCTATGAAATTAGGAGTCTAGTATCTGGTACTACCGGTCTACTACATACGCAACTTTATTAATTAGAGTCCATACCCATTATAATAATTTTTAATTTATTATGATTGGAGAGGTATATATCTAGACTTCGTACTCCGTAGTAAGATAAGTCGAGGATTGAATGTTTTAGTTGAATTATTCAACATAATGTTTATATTCGTGTAATTTAAGTATTTTGAGACGTTTTTTGTTTTTTGAAAATTTTGGACAATGTATTATATTTTAATTGTTATTAAAACTTAATGTTATAATTTGTATTATATTTTTTATTTTTATATAATAAATACCCACTTACCCGCGGGTTCCTTCTGCTTTAAAAATGGTCGGGCGACAAAAAAATATGCTCACAAATGCGGGCGAGCTTTTGAATATTTGAGCTTGCGGGTAGATTTTTTAGGTACCACCCGGTCCGCTACCCGCCCAAGCCCGCCCATGAACACCTCTATTTGAAATGATGAGTCACATAAATAAGCGTACAGCAACCTTAAATCTTTGAAATTAACATTTGCTAAGGTTTTATGTGCAAAAAGGTCACGGTCGAACAATTTGGTAAACCTCAAGGTTACCGCGTAGATTTTTTAAAAGTTTTGGTTAACCTTAGGTTTACCACGTGAAATTCCCCTTTGTTTTTTCTTTTCATTTTTATTTACAAAATTATTCTATTATTTGAAAAATATCATGTGATATAAGTTTTTGATTTTTCTATGTGGTAGACAAATGGAGTTAAATTTGTGTAGCGATTCTAAATTTTCTAATTAAAGACTTTTTCATAAAAACAAACATTGCAATCAATCTTGCAGGGCACTTTTTTCAAATTTTTGTTCGAAATGAGTATTTGATTCAACTAATAACTTAACATTTTTTCTACAACATGGAAAAATTGAAAAGAAGGGATCATCATCATCATCATACCGAATATCCCGCTCAGAGCAGGGTGTGGATGAGGTAAGTTGTCAAACAATCCATATCCGTACACCTTTTAAGGGTAGACTAGAGGAAAGTGATTTATTATTTACCCTAAGAAGAAAAGAGTCCTGCATTATAGGAGAAATGAGTGACGACTGAAATAATGTCTAAAGAGAAAGGTAACCAAAAGTTACAAAGGATCAGAAAACTAAAAGGACAAGAAGAAAAAAGAAAGAAAAAAAAGATGAACTAAAAGGATGGGGGAAGAGCTTATTAGCGGCCCAAAACATGGATCAGGCGTCTCCAACTATTCCTATCCCTTATCCTAGTCAGGTACGCGGAGAGGCGCATCTCACTCAAGTCATTCTTAATTTGCTCTACCCACGTTTTCTGAGGTTTTCCTCGACTTCTTTTACCCTCCACTATGATGCTTTCTATCCTTCTAATAGCGGAGTCAACTGTCTTTCTTTGCACATGTCCAAACCATCTTAACCTATTTTCACGCATCTTAGCGGATAGAGGGGTAACACCTAGTTTTTCTCTAAACTCCATGTTCTTGATTCTATCCATTTTTGTGTTACCACACATCCATCGCAGCATCCGCATTTCTGCTACTTCCATCTTTTGTTCATGAATCTTCTTAACGGGCCAACACTCTGTCCCATACAACAAAGCTGGTCTAATGGCCACTTTGTAGAATTTTCCTTTTAGTCTATCACATAGCACTCTAGTAGTTGCTCGCCACTTAAGCCAACTCGCTTGTATACGATGAGTTACATCTCCTTCAATCTCTCTTATTATTTTTTATTGTTTTTAGTCTTAATATTTGTATTTTTATATCTTGTCTTATTTTGGGTTTTGATATGTTTATGATGTATTTAAATTTTCTATTTTTATTTGCAGATCTTCTCGAGTTAAAGGTTTCATTAACCATAACCTTTTTATCAACTTATACAAAAATATGATATATTTGTCTTACACAAAATAGCTTGTTTCACCAAATGGTTGTTAGATTGAGTTGTTGATTGAAATTATTGATTGGTTTGGTTAACTGAAAGTATAAGTTCAAAGTCAGTTTTTAAGCTACATATTAACCTAACTGTTATGCAGATATTTCAGGGTCGGCTAGTTAGGGGTGTAGCATGAGCTACCGCTCAGGGCCCCGGTTTATAGAGGAGCTCATATTTTTGCTATATGCTCAAAATTAAGATGAGGACTTTTTGTGTATTGTGTAGCAAAATTAAATAAATAGGAAAAATATTAAAATTTGATGTGTTCACTTTCAATCTATTTTTAAAAATTAAATAGATAGGGAAAATATTAAAATTTGTATTATCAGCTTGTATTGAATGATTAGAATATACTAGTACAAGTTATTGTAGGTGATCAACACAAACTCTCTTGATAATTTTTAATTTACTACTTTTATTATTAGTTCGTTTAAGATAATGATAATAGTGCTTTAAACTTTAAACTTAAAAGGAAGGGCCATTTAATTATATGATTAATAGTTGTTGGTTTCATATAATTATAAAATTTAGCAATATTTTAATATATTGATAAAAATAATTGAACTGATTAAAGTATTGATAAATAAATTTACAAATACCAAAATGTAACAAAACGTAATTTTAAATTTTAGGGGCACATAATTTATATTTGGCTCAGAGCCATTGAAATGTCCGAGACAACCCTAAGATATTTAATGATAGTTGGTCGCTAATTTGTGAAAAATTATATGCTAAAGTTAAAAGTTATTTACACACAATTAATTTTTTAACATAACACGCAATTAAAAAAATAATTGATTGAACACAAATTCTTGTGAGGGACGGTCTCTTTGAGGGATCATTTTTGATTGGGTCGGCCCATAAAGAAAATATAAAGTAACAATAGAAATTAAGCTCTAATAGATTAGACCAGAGAGGCGTCTCTCAAAGAGACGATCTATCGGAAAAATGGTTGTTGATTAAAAACTCTCCGATATAATGAATACTAGTCCTGTATTCTTGTTATCGTGATATGTTACGTGAGATGAGAAGTAATGTAACTTGTGGGGAAACAGTTGCTACTGCCACATGTTTAATAGTGTAGTACAGTATACACGGTATGATTCAATGGACACGGCCATGCTTCACCTAATCCAATCTAATCTATACTTCTATGTTTTATTATCCACGTAATACTTCTTCCGTTTCAAAATATTTATAGCGTTTATTTTTCCTAGTAGTTTAATATTTAAATCCAATTCTTAATATCTATAATTATACGTAATAAAAAAATTTATTAAATTCCAGTTTACTCGCAACACTGGATATACTTGCAGTCTTGCACTATTCGCTTATCTCTCTTAATTTGTGATTATCTTGTTTGATTCGTCTCGATGCAAATATTATTAATATAATTTTTATAATTTTTAATCAAACATAATTATAGATATTAAGGATTGAATTAGTGCATTGGACTGCGTGAAAAAGCAAACGTTGCAAGTATTTTGAAACGGATGAAGTAATGTATTCCATCTTTTTCAATAACTTTGTTCCATTTATTTGAGCATGTTTGCTAGGACAATTATAGAAACCTTAAAATCTATGATTGTGTCAAATAAAAAATTATAAAAAGTCGATATTAATAATTCATGCGTTGAGATGAATTAAACAAGATCTCACTTGACCATATATTTTTACTTATAAATCAAGAATAAAATATAAATCAAGAGCGAATTGTCAATAGTTCCAAAAAATCAAAGGAAACAAAGTTATTAAATCGAAGTAAGCATTAAGTTTTGAATAGTTGTACAACCTATTTATAGTGAAATTATTACCTTTACAAAGGAAGGAAAGAAGAAACAATTAGAAATTAGAAATAGAATAAACTATATGATCCTATCATTAGAATCGAGTCTTGTCTTGATTGAAGCATTTTTGCATAATTATCAGAAAAAGTCTTGAGATTGATATTCACTTAGTCATTTTCTTTGATTGATTTTAAAAATACACTCCAAATCTTCAAAATTCCTTTTATTTGTGGGTGTGGTGCAACTATTAGAACATATCTCCGAGTTTGTGTCATCATTAACTGTCATGTCCTATATACAAAAAAAGAAATAGTTAATTATTCCTTTATATTAATATTAATTTATGCAAAATTAAAAGTACCAAACAAATAACCCAATAAATATTGTCACATACCTTATTAGATAATTCTGAACTCATAAAAGAACTAATCAATTCAAGGTCATCCGAGGCCATAACAACTCTATATATTTCATAACAATTTGTCAAATTATACTCTGTCACTGCAAACTTAAACAAAAACTTTTTGTCCACAATTTGTTTCAACTCTTTCGGAAAAACATCATCACATGCATCCTGTATTATATTTAAATAATAAATTAAATACATATGTAAATTTAGTCAAAGTTAAGATAAATGTACATTGACTTGTTTCTATCGAATTTGTAGAGCGGTTTTGCCTAAAAGTCTAGACATTTCACGTTCAAAGATGATGAAAGTTGCACCGCCAGTCTCATCAATGACCCTAAGTTTGACTTTGAACTTTGGTGAGACATCTGTCACAAAATCATTGCACTTTTCACATCTCAATTTTTTCGCTCCGTCAATGTCAATTTCTTGAACTTTTTTCATATCTTTGTTGCACCCATTGTAACACCAACCATCCACATCATCAAATCCAACAATCATAGCTAAAACGGTATAAGTACCCACCTAGAGTTGGAAAAATAATTAACAATATATTTAATCCATGAAACTTTTAGAATAATAATAATAATATAATGAATTAATTAATTAACAATAATAGTACACAAATATGAAACATGCCTTTTCAATATCACTTATTCCTCCAATTTGTTTTCTTTGTGCCGGGTCCAAGAAATCATCTTGACTATTATGTGATAAGTGACTATGAAAGTTTGTAGTACTTGTAGGGGCTTCACTTGTGAAATCAAAACTGTAAATGACATTTTTAGTGAAATTAAATATTTATTTATTATATTTCTTAGAGGTTTTTGATTTAAATAATAGGACAAACCTGCAAATAAACGCGTTTATTTCTTCAATGTTATCATTGATGAAAATTCGTGAAACTTCAAATGCACTTTGTATCTTCATTGTACCTATAATAGTTTATTAAAAATATTATAATAGCCGCCTCCAATAATTGTATAAATACTAAATGTAATTAATAAATATAATGAATTATTACCATTCCAACTACTAATCTTGAACGATGATAAATGTTGGTTGATTATTATTCTCCATGTAGTTCATCAACTCATTCGCAGTTGATCCGAATAACGTGCAATCCATCGTATTTTTCCTGCGTAAGTAAAATTCATAGAAAAAATCAAATCAATAGTATTGTTAATGTGAATCTTTCCATAGTAAGTAAAAATCATATATAAAATACTCACTTTGTGTCTAACAACTCAAATGTGACTCTTTTGACCGATTGTCCATTTCACTCAAACTCGCCAACATTTTTTATTTTTGCCACAAATCCAATAACGTCTACATGAATAATACACACCATTAAAATTAAAATTATTTTCTAATTATGGAAATTCAAGATATTGTAATCAAAATTGTACAATAGAAGCTTACCAACTAAAACACTTTGGTCGCATTGATTATTGAGAATGTCTTCTAATGTAGTGAATGAGAAACCATACTTTGAGATAGTTGGTTCTAAAACTTCGGTTACAATGGTAGTCGATTTGAAGAATAGTCTATATTGATTCGAAGTTGGTTTATATTGTCTAGATGATGTCCCAACACCAACATTGGCTATTGTAATTTGCTTTCCTTCACGGAGTTGTGCTCTAAATTTGGCTTGTAAATTTTGTTTGAGAATTGAATGTATTTTTCCTCCCTATTAAGAATTTATAAAACGTTAAAAATTATAATATTATATCAATGAGTATGCAATGTAGATCAAAAAATTCAATAAAGTAGGTAACATTATTACCTTTTCATCTACAAATACCATATCCATGTTGTAGGTGCTAAACCAAATACGAACAATTATTACATTTAAGACCCAATTATCTTTCATTTCATTCACATCGTCAATGTGATTATATTGTTTTGTTTGCATTGTGCTAGAGTGTTCAAGAATGTTTTATCAAAAAGTAACTATGACGTTTTTTATTGTTGATATATATAATAGAAGAAATAATGGACTTATGCACAATGTTGACCATTTTATAATGACGTTTTTTTGACTAATTTCCATACAATTCTATTGTTTGACCAATTTGACCTACATTCTATTGCCATAAATATTTGACGGCCATAAAATTTGCATAGAATTGTTTGACCAATTTTCAAACAATATTATAATGACCTATAGTGTATTGCCATAAATAATCATTTTTATTATTTATGATATTATTTGACCGTCATGAAATTTCCATAGCATAGAATTGTTTGACCAATTTTCAAACAATATTATAATGACCTATAGTGTATTGCCATAAATAATCATTTTTATTATTTATGATATTATTTGACCGTCATGAAATTTTCATACAATTTTTTGACCAATTTCCATACAATATTATAATGACCTACATTCTATTGCCATAAATAATCAATCAATTTTTTTGATATTATTGCCATAGAATATCATTTTGGAGGGAAATGGGTTGCTTAGAAGATGACAAGTGTCCTACTTAAGAATAGCTTTAGTATGTAGTATAGATTTTTGTATAAGTTGATAAAAAGGTTATGGTTAATGAAACCTTTAACTCGAGAAGATCTGCAAATAAAAATAGAAAATGTAAATACACCATAAACATATCAAAACCCAAAATAAGACAAGATATAAAAATACAAATATTAAGACTAAAAACAATAAAAAATAATAAGAGAGATTGAAGGAGATGTAATTCATCGACCATCGTATACAAGCGAGTTGGCTTAAGTGGCGAGCAACTACTAGAGTGCTATGTGCTAGACTAAAGGAAAATTCTACAAAGTGGCCATTAGACCAGCTTTGTTGTATGGGACAAAGTGTTGGCCCGTTAAGAAGATTTATGAACAAAAGATGGAAGTAGCAGAAATGCGGATGCTGTGATGGATGTGTGGTAACACAAAAATGGATAGAATCAAGAACATGGAGTTTAGAGAAAAACTAGGTGTTACTGTAACACACCGAGATTTATTGATGTAATTATTTAATATTTTAATAAATCTTAAAGATTTTACAATCATATAAAATTAATTTTTTTTTTGAATTAGTTTTAATAAATTTTCCTCGTATATGAATTTGAAGCGTATATATATAAATATAGTAGGAAAAGAAATATATAATTATGATTTCTAGAAATAAAAGGTTGGAATTGAAATGATTATTTAATTAAAATGCGTGAGCACACGAAGGTAAGTCCCTTAGTAGAACCTCACAAGAAAATGAATCTAGATAATAATAATAATAAGGAAAAATTGTTGGGATTAATCCAACTTATTTTTCATTCCCTACCAATAATCCCACCTTTTGAAATTTTTATAAATAATCCAACCTTTGCTTTTAATTTGTTGCCAATGGACCCTTCAGAAAATGACCTGCTATATCAGGTTATTCTCATCTTTTGTCTTGTTTACAATAATCCAACATATTACCCATTACCTACCATTAATCCCACCTTTTGAAATTTTTATTAATAATTCAACCTTTGCTTTCAGTTTGCTGCCAATGGACCCTTCAAGAAGCAAATTGACATTGCTATTATTTTCGAAACATGAACTTCATCACTGCATAAATAGTTCTTTACATACATATCCCATAAACATTGTGGCTTACAAAATATCATCCAAGAAGGATTAAGGCTATATGCGTTAGTTATCTAGTTTTCTAAATACAAAATAATTAGATTAGTTTGCCAATTACAAAATGGCTTACGAAATGATGAGATAAGTTTGCCAATTACAAATGGCTTACAAAATGATGAGATAAGTTTGCCAATTACAAATGGCTTACAAAATATATAGCAAAAATAATTACATTGCCCAACAAATTTAACTCGAGTAACTACACATTCTTTGGTACACTCGAGGTAGATGCTTGCGTTGAACAAATGACCACATTTTGAGATGTTTGTGAAGACATCGACCTTGCCATGCTACCCTGCATGAATGAAGTTAAATAAACTTAATTATGAACATGATTGAATGTATTTGCTATCTAGATAAAAGAAAAAAATAATAATTACCTTGTTCATCACACCTCTTCCTCTACAGCCTTGACCTCCCCTTACACTTTTATTTCCCCTTCCTAATTGACTGGGTTGAGCAGAGATTTCATGAGCGATTGTGGATTGTGTTAAAGGAGTAGCAGCAACCTTTTTAGGTCTACCCCTTCCTCTCTTTGGTAGGGGTGAGGGTTCCCTAATTGTGTCCTTATCAGGACATTTCCTTTTGTTATGTCCCGGTAAACCACATACCCTACATGACATTTGTAGTCCATATCTAGTCAACTTCCCAGGTTTTTTAGGATCTTCATGGGCAGCTTTCCTCCTGTTCTTTCTAGGTCTACCTGGGCCAAGTTTAATGGGAGGGGGAAGGAGGGTGATATTCATTTTAGGTCAATACCTATCACCAGCTAAAGGTGGTATGGATCCACTATATGCTTCTAGGTAAGCCTCCTTTGTATAGCATCTATCAACAAAGGCAGACACATTGAAACGCTTGTAGAATATAGCAGCTATTGCATGACGACAAGGAATACCTTTCAAAAGAGTACCAACTAACGGCTGGGGTTAAGTTTTCCGTTATCTTTTTTTGTCCATCTTTAAAAAGTACCTAATAAAAATTTTCTTTCGAAAAGTCACAAAACAGCATAATTATCCAATACAAGCACAATATAATATATAACTCTAAAAACATCATCCAAAAGTTACACATTCACATCAAACACAACATAAGAACATCATCCAACACAAACCTAGAGTACAAATGACTGTTGGTGTTAAGTTGATGGATTATTAAAAAAATTATTAGGTGCTTTTTGACTTTTCATTATTATTATTATTGTATTTGTATTGGATGATTGAACTTTTATGGATAATGTTTTAGAGTTATATATTATATTGTGTTTGTATTGGATAATTATTTGTGTTCTTGTACTTTTGAAAGAAAGTTTTATCAGTACTTTTTGAAAAGAAATTTTTATTAGAGTCTTTTTAAAGATGGACAAAAAGATACTGGAAAACTTAACAGTATTGTACTCTTTTGAAAAGAAAAATTTTTATTAGGTGTGTTTTTGAAAATATTTTTTTATTAGGTGCTTTTTTGAAAAAAAAATTTTTATTAGGTACTTTTTAACACTTTTATCTAATAATAATAATTATACATGAAACCCTCAGAGTCCCAATCAAGCCGTCATCTCCTTCTTTCTCTTTCTTTCACTTCTCCCATTTGAAGACCCATCCCTCACAAGCAAGTGGCGCCTACAGCAGCCCTGCACCACCGCCAGCAGCAGCCGCCGCGACGCCCCAAGACCAGCAGGGCAACACCGTGTCTCCTCCTCCCTCCTGGCTGCAGCACGGCTGCGTTTTTCCCCAGCAGCAGCCGAATTTCGGCCCTCCATCCAGCCGTGACCCGTGAGATCACCACAGCTTCCACCACTCTCTTACCTTTTCTTTTCTCATCTTTGTGAGTCACTTTTCTCCTATCCTATTTGAGTTTCTTTTTATTGTTTCTAATTAAGATCCATCAAGTTTAAGGGTCTAATATTGATTTTTGTATTATTTTTCATTAAGTGTTTTTGTGGGTAAGAGTTTGATGGATGAATTGAACATATCTATGATTTAGAGTTTGACGTGTGATTAGAAATTATGAGTTATGTGTTATTGTGTGTTAGTTTCTTTGAATTTTACCATGAGTAATAATTAAAGGTGCTATCCTTGGATTTAGTAATGGTGTGGGATTTCATGTTATATTTTGGTGATCTATTAGTTTATTGATTCTTGCTATAGATAATGGTTAAAAGTATTTATCTTTGAACACGAAATGACTAGGGTTTGGATTTAGGAATGAAATTTCTAATGATGTGTGTGTTTTATGCTACATTTTGGTGATGATTGATTAAATAACCTTAAAAGTTGTTTTAAGGCCTAGTCGATTGGTTATTGTTGTGATAATTAGTAATGGTGGAATTTTAGTTGACTATGAAAGCAATTTTTTGTTTGTTAAATTTGGGAATAATAGTTGTTAATTGTTGTGATTTGATTGTTGCGAATTATAAGTGCTCTTATCAAGTTGTTGTTGAAGTTACAAATACATGATATTAGTAAGGCTATGAACATAGTGTCAACTTGAGAATTATTAAAGTTACTCGTTATGATGTCTGGACTATAGTTCTTTCTAATTTGGAGAATATAATAAATTATATTGCGATGTGATAATCTTAAGATTCGTAATTGTCGTCATACTAGCACTACATTAACATTGTAAGGTTTAAGTGTGAATTGTTATGTTATCTTAAAGTAACGTGGATCGATTTTAAACTCAAAATTGGTTGTTGTAAAGGAACGATTCACACGATTCTTTTTCTCTTAAATTAATGGAAAGACTTATGTTATTGTTGAGCTAGTGATTGCGACTTATGGTGAATGAGATGTGTGTATGCTAAAGTAATTGGAAACCTATCTTTATATTGATGGTAGTGGTTACTTTGACATTTAGTTGATATGACGAAGTAGATAAGTGGACTTATTATTTCTACTCAACTTATATAGGTGCCCATTTCATAAGGGGAAAGTAGAACCTTAGTTGTGTGATTTTTGTGACTTTTGATCGTGCAGTGAAGCTTACAGGTACGTACACGCAGTAATTAACTCTTGCATGCATCTTGCATTGTATATTTACTGATATTGAATTGTTTTAAAACATATAATGTACATTATCTATGAATCGTCGTTGAATGAAATATCAAATTTATTGATTATATGATTTTCAAGTTTACTAGTAGAGAATGATGCTAGTATGCTAAATGTTTGGTAATGATTTAGAATGAGAACGATTCTCTTGTTAGTAAGATTGGTTAATAATTGTTTGAAAGGGAGCGAATCCCTTGTTAATGATACTGTTTATTGTAAGTTTGAATAGTGAACGGTTTCCGTATTGATGAGATTGATTATCGTTAGTTTGGAATGGGAATGACTCCCTTAGTGATGGAGTAAGAAAGCTATGGGTATGAATGAGAATGATTCTCTCATTGATAAGTTTGACTTATGTTAGTTTGAATGGGAACGACTCCCTTGTTATTGAGATTGATTTATGTTAGTTGAATTGGAAAGGATCCCTTTATTAATGTGGTTGAGTTATGTTTTATGAATGGGAAGGACTCCCTTAGTGATGATGAAGAAAGTTGGTTGTAATGGAAATGAGTTCCTTATTGATGAGATAGCAGACTCGTTTGATTATTGTGGCTCCCCTGGTTAGGGTACCCCAGTGGGTTTAGTTCCCGGAGGTAGGACCATTTATATATGGTCGCTGTACGGGGGTATGTTCATACTTTACCATTGGGCGCCGGTATGGCCCGTCACCGCCCTTGGTTGAGGTGTTGCCATATGGGGGTCTTGCAAACCCTATGGTGGCCTCTAGTCACATACGTTAGGTATGCTGGCTCCACTGGTTTGGTACCCCAGTGGCTTTAGTTCCCGGAGGTAGGATCATCTATATATGGTCGCTCGCTGTACGGGGGTATGTTCATACTTTACCATTGGCGCCGGTATGGCCCGTCACCGCCCTTTGGTTATTCTTGGATGAAGAGAAATG
This sequence comes from Amaranthus cruentus, assembly GCA_019425755.1. NCBI lineage: Eukaryota > Viridiplantae > Streptophyta > Magnoliopsida > Caryophyllales > Amaranthaceae > Amaranthus > Amaranthus cruentus. The sequence goes on along the minus strand of CM033454.1, from coordinate 7,162,153 downwards.
GATGGAAAAGCACCAGAATAGAGAATTAGAGGTCCAAAATTACTTGTTAGTTGTTTGATAGCAAAGTGGGATGAGAGAAATAGAGTAACTTTGCCCATCTTTTTCAAAGAATCAAATATATACAACAGAGCACGGAGATTTAAAAGGAATTCAAGAGCAACCGAAAACGTAATTGATTTTCTCGCCCCTGCACCCTGTGAACGACTTTCTCTCCCCTCTCCCCTTCATTCTCTCATTCCAGCAGATTGATCGCTGTCCAGATCAAGGCATCCCCAAGATTCATCTCCTATCAATTTAATTATGTGTCCATTGCTCGTTGACGCCGATAATGATTTGCTAATTATGATACTCGATTGCCTATTATTGCAATACAATGCATCCCATCCCTCCACCTGAAGGGTACAAAAACCCAAAACCATCATCATCTCGCCATCATACAAACTATTGAGGTCATCCATCACTCATGTATTTTCCCATTCTCATCTATTTAGTAACCTGATTTAAGCTATATGAGGGTTCTGGGGAGCACCAGAGCATTATAACAAGTTGTGTCATGTCCTATAAATATGTTTTATCAACTTCCTTTATTGTGTCTCCAATCAGGTTTTATAAAAAGGGTCTCTGTATTTTGCATATTGTGATATCAACTTCTTCTGTACCTAAGTTCATAGGCTGTAGTTAATTGGTAAATTCTCGACGGATTGTGTTTGCAGCTCAGAGTCATTTCATCTCAGTTTAAATTTACATTCGAGCTGTAACCCGTTCATATCTTTCTACCATATAACTCTATATGTACATCAATTCATGTTGGGTTCAGTTTTTCAATGTTGAAAGGAAGAAGAATTGCTGGCAAGGGAGAGGCAATGGCTGCTCATTATGCTTTTGGTCCTCACGAAGATGATGCCATTATAAAGCACAGGCTTCTCACACGCACAACCACTACAAGAGGTGAACCTCCATTGAAAAAGTTACAAAAGAAATTTACTGCGTTCGTTGCTGAGGTTGAGAAGAGCGGAGATAATTACAATGATTGTGAGAGACTCGCAAAAACGTTTCTTCAGGAACTTACTACATTTGAGATTCCGTTATTGAAAAGCAAAGCAGTTGTCGATGCAAACTTGAGGGAGAAGGATCATTATAATGAGCTGAAAGATGAGATTAATAACCAGATTCTTCAGGTTCAGGCAGAAATTGAAGATTTGAAGAAGGAACTTGAAGCCAGCAAGATTGAGAGAAAGCATAAGGAAGAATGTGAGACGATACGAAAATTAATTGCCAACCAGCCCCCTCGGTCAGAAACAGAGAAGGCGATTGCAGAACTTGAGAAAGAGATTGCTGAATTGGAAGCAGAAGACATGGCTAGCTCGAGACTGCTAGACCTCCGGAAGAAACAGTTTGCTCTGCTCTTACATGTGGTATGTTTTAAAAGTTCCATATATTCTCAGCTAATCGCCGTGTTGCAGCCATAAAATTCGGCACATATTGGCCCGATACTTATGACTCTGTGGGTCTAAAGCCCAAAAGGGCTAGATTTACAATCGGGGCTGGAACTTTTGCCCAAACTTTGTATCTTAAGCACAGTAGCACAAATTCATAACGTATATAAAAAGAACCTGTTTTTGACTAGTCATATTTTGTGTAGGTGGATGAATTGCAGATAACATTAGAGAGTGAGCATAGGAGCATTGTTGAAGAGATGAAAAATCTAACTGAAGAGCAGAAGGTCGGTCCGGATACGACTGGCAGTACCGAAGCTATGAACATTGATTAGAGATTTATTGTGTTTGAACCATGTGTTGTATGAGTAATTTTCAACTATTATAATCAGCTTGTTATGCTCTTGTAGGGTGTTTTGAAAATGGAATTAAATAGAGCAAATGCTTATTTTCTATTTTTCTTGTCTAATCTGAACTTAAATTATTTGTAGAATCAACTTTTTAACCTTTTTTTTGTACCTACAAAAACTTATTTTCTTGCTATATGAGCTAACATGATTTCAGAAAGTTCTACGCGTTAACATTAGCTACTTTTAGTGCAACTTCACTACAGAACCAAACATCACAAACAATGAAAGCCGTAAAGATCACCATGTGATTTGCATTTCAATGAAGTGTTGCTAACAACTTAGTATACCATTAGATTTCAAACCAGAAAACGATGGCCCCTTAGTTTGTTAGCTCTTCAAGACAACTTGTAACAATGGCTATAGCTAATGCTAACTGATGAACAAAGACTTGCATCCTCCAACTCTAGCTATAAGATGTTTTGTTTTTTGGGTTCATTTCTATGTGGAGAAACCCATTTTATATGGACAAATGTCCACTTATTATACCCATGTGGGGTCATTATTTTTTAGCTTCCTTGAAAAGCTTAGGGTATATGTGTTTTGCCATCTTTCATAAAACACATCTCTTAAAAAGTGAGATAGAAAACAAAATATTCAAAAGTAAGGCAGCCCATATAACCTCAACAAAGTCCCACGAAAAAGTCATTTTCCGGAGTTTCCACCGTTCGATCGTCCTATAATTACACAAATTGATAACACAAAAATAGAGAATCAAATTGATTGTTTGACAGAATGTTGATCGTATTAATGAGTAATTGTGTATGTATGTCTTAATTAGCATCAAAAGTTTCATCCTTCTCCTTCGCCTGCACCGGTTGGTTGCTTATGCTTCAGCACCCTTCTCCACTGGCTGTGAAACGGTAGTTTCCCTGAAATTGAAGGATCATGTGGTGCCACTTATAACAATGCAGACAGCTATGGCCAAGATTATGATGGATAGTTTGAAGCTTGGTATCATGGGCTTTTTTGAAATTATCCGGATTTTTTCACATTTTTTAATTGTTATCTGCAATTTCTTTGATTTATGCAACACTTTTCCTTTTGCTTTTGATCTGTTTTCTCATGATCTATTGTCTTATTGCAAATTAGAAGTATGTAAAACTAGCAGATTTTGGTATTGCAAGAGAAGAAACTCTGATTAAGATCATGACTGCAGCTTGGTTTGTTGTCTGTTTGATGTCTTAAATAAATTCTTGCTGCTTTTTTTTGGAATGATATTAACAACTTTGTGACAAGTTGTTTTGGAAAAATGGCCAATTGCTGAATTTTATACGGAAAAATATGAACTTTTTATATTTTTTTAACCATACCTTTCGGGGATTGACACAAATATTAAGTAATTTAATTTTTGGGCGTATAAGAAAAAAATAATTATGTCAATGGTATCAAAGATAGATGAATTTTATAAATGAGAATTAAATAAAATAGAGAGTGGAAACCATGTTAATAAGAAAATATGTCTAAGCTATTTGGTGTTGACTTACTAGGAACCATGATTTAAATATCAAAATCTACATGTTAACTATTGAATCAATAAATCCATTCTAAATTACAATTAGCGTATTGTATCCTCCCAATTTATTGGTCACTCGTTGAAATATCCACTACAACTTTAATAGAGTGTATGATGGTAATTAAATTTAATTTTAGTTTAATTTCCATATAATATGTCATTTTCATGGAGATGAAGTGTATCTTTAAATATGTATTTTTATATTTTTTTATTATCTTAAACCACATTTTCAAATACAAATGAAAATGAAGTTTATGAAAAAAAAATGTTTAGATGAAACGTTATCTAGGGGTTTTCATAGAAAAATTTGTTCATCTTCTATTTTTATATTCAGCATTTATTTAATAATAATAATAATTGGAAAAAATTATCCGATATGAATTCATGAAAATAAATAAGATATTACTGCTCGAAGATAATTCAATGTTAAATTTAAATTTTATCATAATTGGTCATTGTGTTTGATTTTTGATTATATGTAATCTTAAAACAAATTTGTATTTAGACTTGATTTACCTAATAATTTAGCATTATTTAACAAATAAATTAAGTACAGGAAAAATAGATGTAAGAACAGTGGTGAACTCCTTTAAGGAGTTTCCAAAAATTGACGAGCAAGACCGACCAAAAAGTAGGGTAGGAACTCACTCGTACTACGTAATGTGTGTTCGTTGTCTGTGGTGTCGGCACGACCCGCCATCACTATACGATCATTAACGAGTCGCCACGCACCCCTGACAGGACGGGTTAAATTTATACATTCACATGAAGAGCCATTTATATAGTAATCCTCTTGGCCGTTTCCTCCCTATACCGCCGATGTGGGATAACTAAATGTATACTTTTTTATTCTCCGTGTATACACCATTTTCATTAGACTTCAAAAACTAAAGCAAGCGAAAAAAGGACAAAACATGAAGATTTATTGTATAACCTGAAACTTTTTTATCTGTTTTCAATTATGGATTGAAATAAATCTATTTGGTTTGAATCCAATTAGTCAAGAGATACACTTACTATCATGGTTCATGATTGTTTTCTTTAAACTTGCGTTTGGCCATTTCGCTTATTGAAATTTTTCGTGAATGTGTTATATGATTATTAAAAGTCGTTTTTTTAGTTGTAGTCTCATAGAATAGAACCAAATAAAGTATAATTTTTGCTACTAAATATTATATTGTAATAAATCCTATATTACCGAGATTAAGGTTTTAAAATTATTATTAAAAATGATTTTAGAAATTTATCGGACTAAAGGGCGTATCTAGAAAAGAAATAAGTGATGTCACTAATACTATAAGAAGATTACAAGATGTAAATCCTTACTAATGGTAGGGTTTGATCCTTATCTCCATATGTGGAAGGTGACTACCCAACCAACTTAATAAAATTCTTTTTTACTCTTTATTGCAGTACTATTAAATTTTTAACAAATTTTGATTGCTGTCACTTGCCTACCCGGACAACTCACTGAATCCGCCTACCGGACTAGGCCACATACCCGTTTGTTTGAAATAAAATTATGAAACCAATAGATCCCATGAAATGATTTTTGCTAAAGCGAAGGGATAAAAAGAGATGCACAAAGATGAGAAAAGGGCACATTCTCTATGAAGATAATAGAACTTTAATTTTTTGGTAAACTCACATGAATCACATATTTTACAGATGAAGCATAGCCTATTTAACACATACAAAGCAAGCTGTGTGACCTTTTTACAGCTTCATTTTACAGCTTTTGCTCTTTTATCTTTTGTTATTTAGTCAATAGATCAGGTTGGGATAGGTTCCGTTCACGAGAAGAAGGCGAGGAGGAGTGAAAAAAGAGGCAAATTGCTGAGATATCGTCTATTGCGATCCCTTGTCGCTTTTTCTTCCATGCTCGGACTGCATGATCAACCAATCGCTTGGCAGCTTTGCCTCGATCAGGAGTCGAGGATACAATATGTACTGCTTCTTGATTGGAGACCACATCCCATACCTAAAGAAAAGTGAGTTTCAGCGTCAATATAGTGAAAAAAGCTTAAACAACGAAAACAAGAACATGAGTATCAGGAGAATCAATAGACTTAGGAGAAAGTCGAGCAAAAATAGAGGGGTTCGTTTGGGTCATCGGTTGATTTCTTATTAGGTGTTTTGGGTCGGTTCAAAATCAAATTTTGTGTTTACGTTGGTTTATACATGATTGTAAATCCATTTTTAAATCAGGTCAAATTGGATCAGTTACACGGTCGGGTGAATGTTGATCATCGAGTTTGTTCTGAACACCTTTAGGCAAAAAATATAGTCCCAAATTACGACACACCGAAGATTGGGTTGTACGGTTAAAAGAGAAAAGCTTAAAAAATCGGCATCATACACAATACCCCTTAAAAAGCAAATTCAATTGGCTTGATTTTTTCGGACTTATCTAATACTCATAGGCACCTAATTAGAACAATGGTAACAATAACAATACCAAAGCCTTGATCCCAAAAGATTGGAGTCAGCTACATGAACCGATAGATGACTTCTGGTGAACGTTCACATAGACATGATGCTTATAAGAAGACTGTACAATACCTAAAAAGGCCAAGGCCAGCAGTCACTAAATTAACAATTAGTTGTTGTAGAGTCATTTCAATGTATAATTAACCCAAAACACATGATTCCGACTTGATATATTAATCGGGATTAGATGAACATAGCTTACGTGCTAACGCTTAACTAGAGCCTAGAGGTGTTCATTTGGGTCATCAGGTTTATTTCGGGCTAGGTGTTTCGAGTCGGTTTGAAATCGGGTTTTGCGTTCAAATTAGAAGACGGAAGCGACTAAAAAAATATTAGGAGCACATTATTCTCTGATGTGCAAGAAAGTAGATGACATACCCCATCAGTTGCCAGCACAATGAACTGATCTTTGCTGGTAATATTCCTGTGTGTCACCTCAGGCACAGATATAAGGCCAAAATCCTTGATGCAGTAATCTCCAAAAGCTCTAGACATTGCTAGCCCCGGCACATCCTCGTCAGGTAGCCACACCCTATGGACTCCAGGTTCGTCGTGTAAACAGAACACTCGCCCATTACATTGAGTTATGCGCTCAGCTTCCTCTGTTTGTACAGACACGGTATAAGAACCCGTAAAAAGTTTTGGTGAATTATGCAAAATCTCAGCATTTGTGGTTAATAATTCGATATTAAGCGTGTTAGGGAAAGAGTTCGGAGTAATGCTGAACTCACGAGGCAAATTGGGCTTGAAATCGATAGTAAGCTGCACGGCCACCAAGTCGCCTTCTTCTGAAGTAGTAGCCAGTACAGCACGAGAGTCACCAACGTTGGCAATGATAATTTTTTCACCCTGAGAAAAAAAAAAGTTTAGATCATAATGTAAAAAGCAGTAACGGTCACGATCGTGGTAATGAAACGGTGATGCAGTAACGAGAGTGATGCAATTATTGTAGTGCCAAAATATCAGTCAAAATCATAAGATGTCAGTTGATACGGCCCAAAACGCGGTTTTTTACACCTTTAAATGAGGGAAATGTCAATTCATTTATTTTTAAAACCTTTACAATATAGCCGATGCGACCTAGTTTTTACTCTATGGTTTAGATAGCCAAATTCAGTACTACAATTTAAAACACTCTAATCATAAAACCTTTTGACACAATCAAGCTATTTTACTAGGTGAAGAATTCACAAATCTTTTGAGCTTTCTAAAGAAAATTAGCATATACTCGATCAACAATTATTAATTCTTTCATACATATCAATATGATTTGTCAAGGAATCCACTCAGCCAAATGTTTAAGGTGATAGTTGACTTGAGGCCCCAATATATGTGTTATACTATATATCACGCCCCATCACAAGAGTCCTTTAAACTAAAAGTATGAATGCAACACACGACTCCACCTACTTGGCCCCATGACCTAGTCTTCTAATAAGCTGATACCATATCAAAGAAACAACTCAATCAAAAACTAAACTAACGATCGAGGCCCCAGTATATATTATATACTCGAAGCAGCAACACACTATATATGTTTTGTCTTATAGCCTTAACAAAACATTACTTAACTAAAGTTACAATCTTAAGTAAGCATGTTCACGGGTTAGAAAATCCAAAGCTTAAGTGGAAGTCACTAAACAAGTTGTTATTAAAGTGATCACCATGTTTAGCTTTGCTCATATAATGTGGACAAAGAAGAATGTACGGAAAGCACCTACTCCAATACTAATTCTATTGTCAGTCACTACACATTCATAAGTCATCATCAACAAAAGATCAACCTATATAAAAAACAATTACTCTTTCGGTTCTTATTTGTTCTTTTCATTTACTTTTTGCACAGTTTTCAAAACAATTTTCGAGCCTAAATATTTCTAAACACACATTATAAAAAATTATAAAAAATATATGATAAAAAAATATACATTAAGACGAATCTAAGGAGATCTCATATTGATATATTTTATCATCTATAAATGTCTTAAAAATCTTAATCAAATTTCTCTCTCCAAAATGAAATATTCTAAACGAAAAGAACAAAAAAGAACGGAGGGAGTAGTATATTTCTTCAATGGTCACATATATGAATAAATAATGAATGTTCTAGATCTAACAAGAATAATTGGGGGATATAGTACATAAGTTGCCTTAGATTCCGCATGCAACAAAAAAGCTGGTTTAGTCCAATATTCCCTAATTTTGAAAAATAAATGGCATCATCAACTAATCTATGATAAATTTGGGCCAGTACTTTAACATAAGACAAGAGTTTACTGCACGCAAACGCGATAAGGTTCCATCCTAAAACCAATTATTAATAAAAGGAGTAGTTCATTAAGGTTACGTGTTAGTCAGCCATCATGTAATTGTTCGACGTGGGATCACATGTGGGTTATTTTTCCGACAATTTGCTAATTAAGCATTCAAAATACAACAACATCATCTTTTGCAAATAGCATTAAAAAAAGGACTTGTTATGTCATTAGGAATTCAGAAGCATATGAGATTAACCTTAAAGTTAAATTTAAACAAATTTTATCAAATAAGATTCTTTTAAGATATACCGAAAGCGAAATCCACAGTAAGTTCATGTATTCCACACACAATAAGTGAATATTTGTGGTTGAGAACGGTGAGGATTGGGCCATGAGTTTATAACTGATCACAAATCACAATATCAATTCATAATACTTGGGTTAACCCACATTAAAGTAGGACTCTCCATAGAGCTTCAATTCTTAGCTTTTTAAAGAGCTAGGGCATCACGACAGAGAGTAATTGGGCCACGACGGAACTCATAGGCAGTTTTGGATATGTGCAAGGAGCCCAATCGCATCTCAAACATTAGTCTACGTATTTTGCTTTAGTTAAATTACTTTTTAGGCCCCAGAAATGTAAAATCCAAAGCAATAGAAGTTAGAAACAAGAAAGGTTAAGTCATTCTAAGTTAATTAAACGTCGCATTTTACTAGACATCCAGCACTCGTGCTGAATTTTAAACAACCGATTTCATATTGGATAAAATACATACACCATTTTGTAAAAAAAAGGTAACAAATGAGCGTGTGCAAGTATTCAACACAAACAAGAGTCTAAGTAAAGTAACATAGGATGCTCATTGTTATATATACTAGCTTATCATCGGATACTAAAGCCATATAATGGGAGAAATATGAGATACACACACTTGATAACCATCCCAACACCCAACATATACACAGGAAAACATGAGATATACACACTTTATAAAGTAAGGAGTAAGGAAATACTATCTCAAAGTGTGCACACCAGATTTAATTCACCGATGTGGGATAAACCATTCCAACATACATTACTTTTTTTTATGTATGCATCTCGATATTCAATTAGTATATACTCATACTCGTAAATTGCAACTATTTCTTAGAAACCAAAAGGGGGGAAAAATCATATCAAAATGCAAGAACTTCAGCATACAATCTATACAAGAAGAAATAAAAGAACGTAAAGATATAAACTTATGAATTACCTGTCTCACAATCGAGAGGGCGGTCGTTCCACTGTAAAATGTATCAATTTTTCTATGTTGTTCAAGTTCTTGATCAACACTAGCACAAGTCTTTAAGTAGGAACGCTTCCAAATACTAAACCAATTCATTTTCTTATCTAAATCCGGATCAAGCACCATTTGAGCAAGAGACTCTTGCCAATTGCATAACAACGATGATGGCATCGATTCCCTTACCCGTTTTGCAACATAATGACCCCAAGGACCATGCCCATCGAAAATTCCACAAAATATCATGTCCGGTTGACATCCGAATTTCTGTCATAGGCACACATCAAAACTCAACTTATTTTCCTCTATTGTGGATAATAGCAGTTTCTATGAGCGGAACGATAATGATAGATAATAGTAGTTGATTTCTAACAAATTTCCGCTACATTCTTTCCGGCAGAGAGATTAAACCAGCCTAATAATATATATTCTAGACTCAATCATGAATCAGCCCTATTTCATCCCAATTATTGGGTGACTACCACTAATCATTAGAGTTCACATAATTAATTCAACAACTTTCAAACTACAATAATCAAATTGCAAGTAATATCCCATTACCCCAAATTCATAAAAAAAATACATGAAAGATATAGATAGTGTTTGGCAAACAACTGATAGTTGGTAGTTTACATTGGCTCATTTGACCAAAATAATTTGATTGGCTGATTAAGAACCAACGTAGCTTGTTCAAAAACAACTTATTCATATAAATAACCAATTTCATCTAACAAATTTACCAAAACTAGCATTGGATTGTTTGATCACACTGTTGGAGTATATAACATATCTTGGGGCTTTTGATTGACGTCCCGGTATATGTTACATACTCTAAAACACGCAACCTCTATTCATACCAAAATAAGATAAAATCGCCTAATAAGCTATTTTTCGAACAAAATAAAAACAAAAAAGTGAAGCATACCTCCCAAACTATGCAACAATCTTGATTAACACCTTTCTGACCCCTCCTCATAAAAACTGAGGCAAAATTTTTAGACCCATCAACATTAACAACACCAGAAGATCTTAAAATCAATTCATTCTTCTTAGCATCCTTTTCCATAGCTTCAACAACTTCCCTACCCACATCTCCATTACTTGAATTCTTCACTCTTTTGATAGAAAATGACCTTGCTAACCCATTAAACATTGATGACCAGTGACCCATTTTCTCCTTCTGCAATCAATAATAACAATTAACAAAACCCACCAATCAAAATTCAGTCTTTTTGCCATTTATAGTCACTACACCCCACCAATTTGTTTTTAAAGAACTAATATATTTAATAACAAATGACAATCAAGCAAAGCATAATGAGTTTTGCATATTTCAAACTTGCATTAAATGTTTAGAAAAGAATGTGGCCTAACCTAGAAAGATAAGAATCACACAAAATGTAATGAGCTTTCTTCATTTGGTATTGAATGAAGATTTATTGAATGAAAATGAATCTAGAAAGGAGTAAAGTTACATATAACTATTTATGCAAGAAAAGTTAAAGAATATTGAATCTTACATGGAATTCCAATACTTGCCTGAAAATTTACTAAACCACATATGAGAACAAAAATCATTTTTAAAAGTCATTTGTATCATTATATCATCATCATAACCCAATATATCCCGCTCATAATAAACTAGGATCTAGACAGGAAAAAAAGATAACAACTTATATCAATAAAAAAGAATGGGGTCAAAGAATCTCTCGGATCAACAAATATCCTCAAAGAGAGATATTTGAATCATTATATGTGATCATCAAAGCTTTTCAGACATTTATTCTTAAAATTGTTAATTTTCATGAAATCAAAACTATATATCCTAAATTGTACTCTTATATTTTACAAGAAACTCTAAATCAAATATTTCTACTTTGAATATAGGATAAGCATAAATGTTTGATCCAATAAAAAGTTCCTTATATTTATTAAATAACAAGCACCCAGATAATAGCAGGGCCCAGTTAATCCATCTTCTTAAAAATTATAGAAATATACCCTCAAAATTATCATTAAATTTCACATAAAACCGCAAAAAGGCAGCAACTTTCTCCACAAAATTTGGAATTTTAAAGTACCCATTTTTAAAAAATAGGAAATAATAAAAACCCATAATTCTTAACTACACTAAAAGACCAAAATTCTCAGAAAAAAAACTAAAATATCTAGAATTTAGTAGTGATATTGACAATAAGTAGATTCAACACCTCTTTCCCCTTAATTTTCTTACTTTCTGTTCTGTTCCCAACGGTCACTGAAGAGAAAAAAAAACAGAGATCAGAGAGAGGCAGGACGTTGACACATGAGATGAAAAACAGGAAAACCTTGCTGAAATTTGAATGGAAAAAAGTGGGAGGAAAAGATATTTCCAGAAAATGAAGGAAGAAATGGATCAAAGGAGTCCATATCTTCGTTCTTTCCTTAGTATTATGTGGGTTTTGGATGTTTTTATTAAGGGGGAGAGAGAAAGGGAGGCCGGAGGCCATATATTGGAATCCTGAGCGAGCATGTTGAACAAGTTTGACCGCATATGATTTTAAAAATCGATAGAAAAATATTACTTCCTTCATGGCCGGTTCTTGGCATAGACGAGGTAGCCGACCGCCTAGGGCCCCTTAAAATAAGGGGCTCAAATATTAAATGATGTTATTCAAGTCCGGTTTTGAGTAACACTTTTTAAGTGATTTTTTGTGAACTTTTTATATATTTGATTGAATTAATTTTAGAATATAATGTTAAAAATATATTTTGTCTTGAAAT